>OY720682.1:6650685-7250685 GCA_963170755.1 Amphimallon solstitiale
GTCTCAAATTTAATTTTGAGTACATTTCAATTCTTTATAAATTTGTTTAAACTTACTAATTGACGAAATATTGGCAAAATTCGATTTTTTCACTGAAGTAAACTGCTACTTCCGGTCTACCGATTTTACTGAAAAACTAATCAGATCTCAAGAGGGAGATTGTACACGTAAATACAAAATTTGGAATTGATATCTACAGCGGTTTGACCGCTATCGTGGTCACACACAGGCAGAAAGACAGACAGACAGACAGACAGAAATTTTTTAAAAACCACTTTTTCGGTATCAATTCAAAACGTGTACATCTGCAAAAATCTCGAAGTCGAAAATTTTCATCATCACAATACTTCCTTATAAGTACTACGTATAAGAAAGTAAAAAATGAGGTGTGGCCACCACACGACTTTCTTATACGTATGAGTGTTTCAAACTATACAATCATAAGAATTTTTTACACAAAACTTATTCAAAATCCTATTCTAAGTACTTTTATTCTCTTAATAAATCGCTATAGAATGCATACTTTGCAAGATATTCGAAAAAAAGTGCTACTCGCTAAGAGTAAAAGTGCTACTTCCGGTCCGAATTTTGAAATTTCATGTATACAAAAAATATTGCAAATATAACTCTAAATACTTTTGTACTCTTAATAAATATATATAGAATGCATAATTTACGACATATATGCCAAAAATCGCTATTCGGTAAGAGTAAAAGTGTTACTTCCGGTCCGAATTTTGAAATCTTTTTTATACAAAAGATATTGAAAACTATGTTTTAAATACTTTTATACACGTAACGTACCTGTCTAAAAAGCTTGACTTGCGAAATATTCGCAAAAAACCGTTTTTCGAAAAGAGTAAAAGATCTACTTCCGGTAGGAATTTCGAAAAACTTTTTAAATAAAATTGTTCTCAATTTTAATTTTAAGTACATATGAATTCTTTATAAATTTGTATAAACTTAGTATTTGACGAAATATTGGCAAAATTCGAATTTTATAATGAAGTAAACTGCTACTTCCGGTCTACCGATTTTACTGAAAAACTAATCAGATCTCAAGAGGGAGATTATACACGTAAATACAAAATTTGGAATTGATATCTCCAGCGGTTTGAGCGCTATCGTGGTCACAGACAGACAGACAGACAGACAGACACACACACAGAGAGACACAGAAATTTTTTTAAAAACCACTTTTTTGGTATCATGGGATCTCAAAACGTGGACATCTGCAAAAATCTCGAGGTCGAAAATTTTCATCATCACAATATGTACTTCCTTATACTACGTATAAGAAAGTAAACATGAAGTGCGGGCACCACCACTACACGACTTTCTTATAAGTATGTGCCTTTCAATTACAATACAGAAGTTGTTCTAAATTAAGTTTTATATACTTTTATCCTTAAAAATAAACCTGAGTAAATGTGTTTCTTCAGTCGGAATTTTTGAAAATTATTTTGTAAAACATTATTCATAATCCTATTCTAAATACTTCTAGTCTCAATAATAAATCTCTACAGACTGCATATTTTGCGAGATATTTGCAAAAAGGTGCTACTCGATAAGAGTAAAAGTATTACTTCTGGTCCGAATTTTGAAATTTATTTTATACAAAAATTATTCCAAATCTAGCTCTAAATACATTTGTACCCTTAATAAATCAATATAGAATGCATAATTTGCGAGGTATTTGCAAAAAGTCGCTATTACATAAGAGTAAAAATGTTACTTCGGAATTTTGAACATTTTGTATACAACAAGTATTGAAAACCAAGCTTTAAATGCATTTATACTAATAATGTATTTGCCTAGAAAACATGATTCGCGAGATAGAAATACCGAAAAACTCTTTTAATAAAACTTTTCTCAAACTCACTTTTGAATTTTCTTTATTAACTTCTTTGAACTTAGTAATTGACGAAATATTGGTAAAATTCGATTTTTTTATTAAAGTAAACTACCACTTCAGGTCTACCGATTTTACTGAAAATCTAATCAAATCTCAAGAGGAAGATCATACTCGTAAATATAAATTTGGAATTGATAACTTCAGCCGTTTGACCGTTATCGTGGTCACACACACACACTAACAGACAGAGAGACAGAGACAGGCAGAGAGGAAAACATTTTTCAAAAACCACTTTTTCGATATCAGGGAACTTTAAAACATCGACATGTGCAAAAAACTCGAAATCGAAAATTTTCATCATCACAATACTTCCTTATACTGCGTATAGGAATGTACTATCGTGGGAAGTTTAATTGACACACCTAACGATGCGTCTCCTTGTCTAGCGCACGTCGCCGAAGTGGCCCTAGAAAAGGAAACGCATCGTGAGGTCTTTCATTTAAACTTCCCACCACGTAGAAGAGTTACAACATAACTCCGTAGATAATGTTTTCATTAAACAACTCTTCAGTTAGTCTGCTTTGATATATGTAATATCATGTGTGTATTACAATGACTTATCCTTATTGTTATTATTTATTACTGTACATGAAATTATATCAAGTATAGAATTATTATGAAATTTATGCTATCTTGAATAAAGGCATAAAATATCTTACTGCTTGATGATAAAAATGTCCTTATCTATTAAACAATGCGAATTATAACACTATTCGAAATAATTTCTTAAGAGGCCACCGGACGGCTTGAATTACGGAATTCCTCTTTTCTAGTTTATTTCCCCATCAAATCGAAAATGGTTTTCACAAACATGTTAAACAGTAATACTGAATATGAGTATCTAATTCTTTTTTTTTTCTAAAATGAACAAAAAACATTTTTTATTTCTTTATTGATGACTAAAAAAAAATTAAATGAATAGACAAATTGAAGGAATTATTGTACTGCGCACGGGGCTGACGCACATGCGCAATAACATAAAATAAAGGCGCTAATTTGAAATGCCTGAAATCTTTGAACAGTATGTAACAGAACATGAACTTCTGCATCTGAAGATAATGAAATACTTATTTATTAAGGGAAATTTAAAAAAATACTCAAAAAAACAATATATTCCTTTTGAAATATTTATTGATTATAAAAAAATATTAATGTGGAGAGCCTTTTTCTTACAAGTTCTCCACGTTCTACTTCTGTTTGTTTCTTTGCATCTCTATGCATTGCACAACATGCTTAATTAAAAGAGAAACGTGACTTTCATGTAAAATAGATGAATCAAACATATGTGTATCTAAGGATACAAAGTACTTATTTTCTACTAACAACGTAATAGAAATTGAACGTACAAATAGCTCAAAAAACACTGACTCTGCAGGAAGTTTATTGTTGTTTTGTACAAGAATATGGTGTACTTGGACTTCGACTATTTTACATACTTTGGTGACATCTTGTGAAGGATGTATTAAAGCACCATGATTTTTCTATTCGAAAGATGAAAACTAGCATTATCGACATCATCTCTTCTACATGCGCCGAATATACCCATCATCAATGCAAACTGTAGATAGACGAAGTGTATGTGCACATGCTCTTGTAACACATTATACTTTAGTGACTTTATGCATCAAAAAATGGAAATCAGGTGCTTCCTAAAGAAAGGAAGATAGCTTTTCTGAACTTGTTTAGATATCCTTGCAGCAGCACACAGTTTTCAAAACTCTTAATCTTCGTCCAAAGCGAATTGGGAGAAGATGATTCTGACTGTAAACCAACGATCTAAGCAAATGAGAAAATTATACATACCAATTCTAGTAACAAAACAACATGGGTTCGTTAATTATTAAAGATCACTTTTAAATTCAGGATATAAAGATGATTATTGTTCTTACGTGTTAAAATCGTTACTGCTAATTGCTTGTATGTATGACATAAAAAGTTGAAGGCACCACAAGCGTTATTAACACAACGCTCACTCACGGTCGCATATATGAATTATATTATTCCTTTAATATCAACAAGAATAATAAAAAAAATGGGCTCAGCCGGGATTTGAACCCGGGACCTCTCGCACCCAAAGCGAGAATCATACCCCTAGACCACTGAGCCTTCATGGCTTTTGCAGCAATGATTCCAACTTTTATACTACACATATATCATTATAATGTAAATTGTTATATTTTTTAAATATTATTTTAAATTTCTTCTACCATTTTTCTTTTCAAATAACTTTAATCAAAGCAAATTGAATGGGAAAACCTAGCGTTCAAATTGGTTCACATGATTTCATTCAACCTAAATAACTTATTTAACCTAATTTAGTCTTTCGCATCAAGTACATTTCGCGTTTTTGTTGGAATACTTATCTTTATTCAATTAAATATGAGATATAACCTTAGAGTATTTTAGTGAAGATAAAAGTAGCTGCAGAGTTTTTTTTTATTTCTTTATGCATTGTTAAACTAGTTTATAAGGAATCAAAAGTAACACCGACTGAAAAAAAGTTGAAATTGAATATTAGAAATTTGGGAATTTCTGCCATTGACTTGGCTATTAGAAACGAAGATAAGAAAACCACAGACACACACAAGAAACGATGAAATTAATTTTATTCTGTCAGGAAATCAAAAGTAATAGTACCTATATAATTTCACAGCTTTTATATTTTCTGTAGTAACCACCACCTCCTGCGACTGATTCTAATCGATGCGACATAGAATTAACGAAATTATGGCATAGGTAAGTTTACCGACAGATAAACAAAAACCTAATAACCATCGTTTGTATGTGGTCATTCAATAGTTTCATATCACTGATCTGTATAATATAAGTGGATTAACAATAGCATCTTAGCACTTAGAAATTGTGATCAAATACGAACTGCGCACGGGGCTAACGCACATGCGCAATAACATAAAATAAAGGCGCTAATTTGAAATGCCTAAAATCTTGAAAAAGTATTTAACAGAACATGAACTTTAAAATTAAAATCTGCATCTCAAGATAATAAAATACTTATTTATTAACGGAAATTTAAAAAAAAATACTCAAAAAAACAATACATTCCTTTTGAAATATTTACTGATTATAAAAAAGTATTAATTTGGAGAGCTTTTTTCTTAGAACTTCTGTTTGTTTCTTTGCGTCTCTGTGCATCGGACAACATGCTTAATTAAAAGAGAAACGTGACTTTCATGTAAAATGTTTGTGAGATTTCTTCTAGTACGGACACACATTTAGCACACTTAACAATGCGCTTCAATTGTTTGTCAACAAAACCAGAAATAACAACATTTTGGGATAACAATGTCAGTGATGGTATGTCGGAAATTGTATAATTTGATCCCTTTCAATGTCTTCCGCATTTTCCTTAATAAAAATACTCCAAAAATATAAACAAAAAGCTAGTACCCCCAGTAGCAAAATCACTATAGCACACTTGTTCTACATTAGCAAATATATATTTTCATCCTTCTCTAAAATTGTGATTTTGCTGTTTGGGGCACGTCTATTGAAATCGGGGTTCGGAACTTTTGTGATTTCACATACGATATACGAATGTCAAAAGACTTAGGGACTGCGCATACTCGTAAGCCCCGAGTTAAGTAGGCATTCAATTTGGCATAAAAATTCCACGCGCATCCTATTGCATTGCTCATCCATTTATATTATAGAGATCAGTGATTATAACTTGTAAAAATGGGCAGGAATTTGATGCCTGGATTTTAGTTCGAATGGTGGCGCTAGTGTTCCCAACTAGGCTAAACTTGTTGTTAGTTGCCATTTCTTAATGGATTTTCGGTTGTGATTTATAGAATCAGAGTTCACGCCCTTAGAATTTTATTTTTGTTTACAATTTTTTTTTTAAATGTGTGGTACTTATAAGTACCATGGTGCAATGAGGTAAAAATGTATACACATTTTTTTCAGGTACATATTTGTACCACTTTCATAATAAATAAAAAAATTGTTAAAGTATTTTTAACGTAAAATAAAATAAACAATTAACGGAAAATCATTCTGAACAGCCTTTGTCATTATTTATAATACATAATATCATAAATAAAATATAATTCTTTCGTTATTTGAAAAATAAAGTAATACATAAAATATGTATAATATAAAAAAAACGAAAAGGCAATTCTAAATACACCACGAGAATTATTATTTACTTTGATGGAAAGGTATGAAGCAATTTAGACAGAGAGCGACCTTACATTCAACACATACAATATTTGATCTTTTCAGATGCTTGACAATACTGCAAAAGCAGCATCTTCTCCTAGTTCCTTTCTGGGGCATATGTGTTCCAACATTAGTCAATCTCTGTGTTGCTCTTCCTTGAGAATAGTTATTTTTTCCACCTCTTCCTTTCTGAGGAGCTGGTCCTTTGGTTTTTCTTCCAGAATAATCGCCAATAAGTTCAGAGGCCAATATTGAACGAAATTTCAGGTGAGACATTGGTTTCATTTTGAGGCTGTTTCCTTTTACTGTTTGCTGAAACAATATATAGCTATTGATAATACAAGCATCCAGAAGGTAATAGAATATTCTGAGCCACCATCGTCTACTCTTCCAGGATATTTTATATGTGGACTGCAGTTGATCAAAGTGATCTACTCCCTCCATGAATTTATTATAGTCACTCACAGCAACAGGACAACAAACTTTTCTTCTTTTGCCGTCTTTTTGTGTCCGCAGAACCTCAGTATTTTCAAGTGGATTATGTATTGTACTAATAATACAAACAGATTTCTTTCCTCGGTCTTTCCAGTTGGAAATACTAATATTTTCGCTTATAAGTCCATCTGCTTCGCCCACATCCATATCTTTGTCTTGTTTTAGTTTTGATTTAGGGAAAAAAATTCGTGTCTGCCTAATGGTGGCACAAGAAAAAAAAAATTTTACAAGTTTCCGTGCTAGACGGATAGACGAAAAAAATGCCGAGTGATTTTTAGGAAGCGTTTTAAAGTCATTATATTTTGGATAAGTGGAACATTCATATTACTATCTGTACTCCAATATTGTCGCATGCTTGGCAGTTTGTGGAAGCCCATTATTATAAGAATACTTATAAATGCTTTCAATTCCTTTAGTGATAGGTCTAGACTTTCGTGATTTTGAGCAGGGTAAGTGTTAGACTGTTCAACCAGGTATAGCAAAATAGTTATTTACGAACCAAGTGCGTGAAATCATATTTCGCGAATGAGTGACCAGTTTAAAGCGCGAGCCGAAAGGCGAGCGCTTTATGGACACGAATTCGCGAAATGTTTCACGCACGAAGTTTGTACAATATTTTTTGTACGAGAACTATAATAATAATACATATTGTTAAATACGTTATCGTTTATGACACACTACTAATCTCTTGATATTAATTAAAGAAATTTGAGTTGGCAGTATTGATTATTTGAAGTGACATTTAATTTAAAATTATCAAATTCAAAAATTCCATACAAAATAAAAACCTCACCAACAACATGAATTCTGATAATGAAATGCAATGTACACCGCCTGAAATTCGCGAAGCTGCCAATATTGCAGTGGATAATTTATTACCCATAAAATCAGAAAACGTATACAAAAACACTTATACTAAATTCGTAACTTGGTCTAGATCTAAAAATATACAAAAATACTCCGAAAATTGTTTATTAGTTTATTTTCAAAATTTACAATCAAATAAATCATAATGATCCCCTTATTCTATGTTAAAATCATGCTTAATAATATATGATAATACGGATATATCTAAATATGCAAAACTCATAGCGTATTTAAAACAGATAACGAAGCAACATCAGCCTAAAAAATCAGCAGTATTAACCGAAGAACAATTTACTAAATTTATTGTTGAAGCACCAAATTCTTTGTTCCTACTAATGAAGGTAAAGTCATTTCCGTATATTTAAATTCCATACAACACTATATGTATTTATAGGCTGTATTAATATTGGGTATTTCTGGAGCGTGTCGACGTGAAGAACTTTGAAAAATGTCATTGCGAGACATAGAATTTAAATCGAATTTAATTATCGTAACAATTCCATAAACTAAAACAGGTAACAGCCGTACATTTGCAATCATTAATCCCGAATGGATTGCATTAATTCGGCAATATGCAAATTTAAGACCGGACAGGCAGCAGCGATTCTTTTTAACTTATCGCAATGGCAAGTGTGCTTGTTCACCTGTTGGTCTTAATACAATTGGCAAAATTCCAATGCGAATAGCTGAGTACCTTCAGCTTGATAGCGCAAGTAACTTCACAGGTCACTGTTTCCGAAGGAGTTCAGCGACATTGTTGGCAAACCAAGGAGGTGACTTGCTTTCAATTAAAAGGCATGGTGGATGGAAATCAGCAGAAGGATATATCGAAAATTCTCTGCATAGTAGAATGTAATTGGCTAAAACAATGACCCCGTTAGAGATATCGACTCCGCCTGCAACTTGTTCGACAATTCAAACAAACCAGTTAATCCCTGGGGTATCAATCTCTGGTTGTCAAAATTGCCCAATCAAAATTTTTAATAATTGTTCCGTTTCAATTTCTGAAAAGAATGAATAATGGTAATTTATATAATATTTGTTGCTGTTCTGACATTGAATTACATACCTTCCAAATATAACAATTTCTATTTCATTTCCTTTTATTTTCATAGAAAAACAACGAACTGGGTAGCATATCATTAAGGTTTGGGATTTATGATTTTAAAATGTCACTAAATTAATCAAGTTCTAGGAAGTACCAACTTTACTTTTACGCACTCGTGTTTAAAGTGACTTTTTACGCACGCAAATCGAATCGTGAAATGACAGGTTTTGATAAGCGAGTACAAAATAGTTATTTACGAACCAAGTGCGTGAAATCATATTTCGCGAATGAGTGACCAGTTTAAAGCGCGAGCCGAAAGGCGAGCGCTTTATGGACACGAATTCGCAAAATGTTTCACGCACGAAGTTTGTACAATATTTTTTGTAACGAGCAAAATGTCAATAATTTTATTAATATAAATTATATCGGTACTACTTTTTTGTGGAGTAATGCAAAAAAGAAGGACTCCTAACTGTCATTCATTGCTGTCAGGTGTATTAAATAATTTGCATACATACCTATTTTAACATATTTCTGCAAAATATTTCCACATAATACTTTTGAAAAAACGAAACTTTGTAAATACTATAATAGATTTACGTAGGTACTATTTTCTTGGCGGAGTAATCAGCAATTAATAATATAAGTATGTAATAGATGGAGCCATTGATTTTTTAAAAGTTTTTAATTAATTTTATTAAATTTACAAGTTGTAATACACCAAGTTTATTTGAAATGGACATTTTTACAATTATACTTTATTACTCTAAACTATAATAATAATACATATTGTTAAATACGTTATCGTTTATGACACACTACTAATCTCTTGATATTAATTAAAAAAAATTGAATTGGCAGTATTGATTATTTGAAGTGACATTTAATTTAAAATTATCAAATTCAAAAAATTCTATTTCATTTCCTTTTATTTTCATAGAAAAACAACGAACTGGGTAGCATATTATTAAGGTTAGGAATTTATGATTTTAAAATGTCACTAAATTAATCAAGTTCTAGGAAGTACCAACTTTACTTTTACGCACTCGTGTTTAAAGTGACTTTTTACGCACGCAAATCGAATTGTGAAATGACAGGTTTTGATAAGCGAGTACAAAAAAATATTTGTGAATACACCAAGAAAAATTGCAATAGGCCTATTAACATCAACTGCAGCATCTCTTGAAATGCCAAACGGATGATCAAATACATTATTGGAAAACTCCTCCGGTTTCTCCGATTTTCGCTTCCAATTCTGTGTGTCATCATCTTCTTCTGAGGAGCTGCTTTCATCGTCTTCACTAGGTGGGTTTCCTGGAGTTGCGGTTTCATCTAACTCCATATAAAGACGACCTGATTATAAACAGAAGCAGAAAAGAATTTCAAGTAGTTAAAAAATTAGAAGAGGACAATAAATGGAAAAAAAGTACATCGAATAAAAAAGAAACATTAAAGAAATAGAAGTTGAATTCGAAAATGTAAGCAAATTTCAATCCCTCGGCGTGGATATAAATCAGAAACATGAAGTAACTGATATATAAAGAGATTCATGTTGGTAATTATGTATACTATTGCTATAAAAAAGTCAAGACACTAAAGAATTACTAAACTCAAGATAAGAATCTACAAGTGTTACAATACTACCTAGAGCTACGCAAGTCTTACACAAACTTGAAAAAGAATTTGAGAAATATAGTAGTGATAAAGATGGGAGAAAAAAATAAAGAAAATAGGATGAACTATTAGTATAACAGAAGCATTAAAAATGAAGACACTGTGAAAGTGATAGAAGCAGAAACACTCAAATGACTGGTCTGACGACATGGCAATAAAAGTCAATAACAGAATGGACACCAAGTGAAACAATAGCGAGCTGTAGGCGTAAATCAAGATGGATGGAACAGGTAGACCAAGATATGAGATATGACGATACAAACGCAGAAGAAGAATCAGGGAAAGAGTTATGGAGGTTTTTGGATGACACCAAGGCACGCACAAACCTATATATAGAAGTGCAAAAATATTGGAAAAGAGGACTAACCCATCGCGGAGACGGAGTTTATAGAACTGCTAAACCAAAATATTTATTTTAAAATTTCGTCCTTTGCGACACTTTTATTAAAGAGTTTTAGATGTGTCATCAATTAAAATTTTCTCAAAATACAATTTTGTTTGACATTAAAAAGCTTATGAGGGCCAACATATTGTGACGTTTTCGGGTTCCAATAAACAACTCGTGCAATTATTTATTTAAAACAGTCTGTATATTTATATACTTAAAATTATATAACAATATAAAAATATAAAACTAACTTATCACACTTAAACTACTACAATTTAATTATCACAGGTATTTATTTACTACTACTATTATTTATATCTCTGTCCGTATTTATTTATATAACAGTTCTATTTATATAAGACGGCACTACTATATTTATTTATTCGGCTACCACTATTCGTTTCGCAATGAATGAATCCCGTAATGAATGAATCCCGGTGAATCCACTCGCCTTATATACACATGCATGAAATGTTCTCGAACAGTACCAGTAAATTCTGCAATATACCAGTGGAAATCTAGACTTTTTCTTGCTTACGTCGCACATCTGTGAGATGACTCACTGCATTTACGATATTTACCAGCCGAGAGAGAGATAATTTATGGCGGTGTGTAAATAAGAGCGTTTTTATACGTTGCCCGGTCTGCCCCTTTTTTGCGTGTGACAATTTCGTTTTTATCGCGCCGAGAGAACTGATTCTTTTATTTAATGTAAATACATTTCGTTACATTGCCCCCTTCTTAAAAACTGCGTTTCGTCCCGAAACACACTATTCCATGTTCTTGACGCCGGCGGATGACGAAATCCACACCGGGACCCACGGGTGCATCCAGCCGTCTTGTAGAAATGGCAATCCACCGCCCCAGGCTGCACAACGGGCTGATGGGCCGACAGCCGCACACGACCATTTCCATACCAGTATACCGAAACACTGCCTCCAGCATGTTTCTTACTGTTCTCCATTCCAAACGGTCTAATCCGCAGCCCAGTTTCGGAATTGCCAGCCTCCTTACATTTCCCATAAATTGGCTCTCTAGGTTTTCCGGTAATTTGTCCCACATCCGCCACTTCACCGCTGTCACGTCCATGGTATGGGCCAATGTAATGAAACGCACCACCCCTGGCTCACTATGGGGTGTTAGTCTCATGCGATAAACGACGTCATCTATTTGCTCTAGTATTTCGTATGGTCCCTCCCAGTATTCTTGGAGCTTTGGGGACAGGCATCGGCGACGTTGAGGATCATACAACCAAACAAGGTCTCCTTCTCCGTAACCACCTCTCTCGGCTTGCACGTGGTAACGATTCTTCGTCCTGTCGCTGGCATCCTGAGTGTGATGGCGTACTCGCTCGTGGACATCCTTCAACCTTCGCCAGGATCCACTGGCGCAGTCTTCTCCATTTGGGTTCTCCACAACACACTTGAGTAGATCATCCTCTACCTTCAGAGAGTCCCATTGAGCCCAGTAGGATTTCAGTCCCTATGAACGAGGAGCTACTTCTTGCCAAGCCGGTCCGCGACCAATTCCCTTCCAAACCATCAATGAGCCAAGGTCTTCATCAGCTTCTTGGCCAATCCGCAAATTGTCAGGATGCCACGGATCGTCAACCACGATTGTTCCGAATGTGTTGGCCGATTTTTCTTCTAGGCGGTTGCTATGCCTGCAGCCTCCTGGACGTGGTCTTTTTGCAACAGCATCAGCGTTTTGGTGTTGCACAGATGCACTTCGCGCTATTTATTTTGAGGCTCTACGATGCTGAGTCGACGATTGCCTCTTCTCATCGACCCGTTTAATTTTTCGTTGCTCCGCTATGGTTTTCTTGGGCTTCTTCGCGCATTTTCTATGCGCATGGCCCATTTCCATCTCCATTTCCAATTCCAGCATCGGAGCGTTCTTCTCTTAGGTTGCACCTGATTCACCAGTCGTCCGACTACCTGTTCCAGGTGTGCATGCTCATACTTCATCTCAAGACGCTTGATTAGTTGAGGATAGTCTTGACACTCTTCTGGAAGTAAGGTCTGCAGAACATCACTGGCCTGTCCTCTTAATGACACAATCAGACCAGTATCTTTCTTCGGGGACGTCCACCCATTTGCTCCTGCAGCGGCTTCGAATTGATTCCGGTACGACATCCATGACGTCCTTCCATCGAATGTGGGAGGCTTTACCTTTGCCTTCGCTGTTCGGGCAATCTCCAGGCTTCCGCTTGAGATATCATGGGGCCCGCAGTCGTTCATCGCTGGCAACTGAAGCTGAACCCCAAACTCGTCCCCCATTCCGAACACGCGCTCCTCAACTTTCTGTTCTACGGCATCGATGGCCTCAGAAAATTCCTGCCTCCCACTCGATGAATTCTTTTGAATGTCTTCCTTGAAAGTAGTCTCGAGTTGTTTTGAATTACTTGCAATTTCATTTCTTAAAGCTTTTGAATTATTTGCAATTTCATCTCTTAGAGTCTTCATACTAGTCTTAAATTGTTTAATAATTTCTTCCGCTATTAAGCTTAGATCAGGCTGTACTTGAAACAAATATTTCTCGGGATCCTCACCTTCATTTATTAAAAGGTCACGAAGCCGGTCCTGGAGAATTGTTTTTTTTTCCAGACGCATCTGCGTCCCTTTCTTCCAATTCTGCCCTTAACTCGCACATCTGTGAGATGACTCACTGCATTTACGATATTTACCAGCCGAGAGAGAGATAATTTATGGCGGTGTGTAAATAAGAGCGTTTTTATACGTTGCCCGGTCTGCCCCTTTTTTGCGTGTGACAATTTCGTTTTTATCGCGCCGAGAGATCTGATTCTTTTATTTAATGTAAACACATTTCGTTACAATATCATCCTGTTAAACCCGAACATGTTTATCTAATACAAACAATTGGGAGAATTATACATTAAAGAAGCTTGTAAAATTAAAATTAATATAAGAAGGTATAAGAAATCACAATAAACAATACAACTACAATACTGATACTAATATATATTCAAATGTGTAAGGATTAACAAGAATTTATATTACATACTTCAAATTTAACAATGTATATTATATTCGTGCGGTTGTGACCGTTTATCACATTAAAAACATTGCTTCCGAATGATATTCACTGATTTTCAACAATTCTTCACTGGCTTCTTAATATGCGAAGTATAGGTCTTTATTATATCCTAACTTATCTAAGTTAGGTATGCAAGCGTAGTTAACCATAGGAGGCGGACCACACATCAACACAATAGTATCCGAACTGGGAGGGAAAAGATGTGCTTTCAACATTTCGTCGTTGATAAAACCAGAGCTATATTTCCAGCCTAAACAAATATAAGATATTAAATATTAAATACTAAGTATTGTACTACATACCATCTGGTGGTGTATCCAAGGTATACCACAATTTAAATTGGTCGGGATGCTGAGTGGCACATTCTTCCAGCTCCTTCCTGACCAAGATATCTTTCTCGGTTTGGTTAGCGAACAGCAACGATAATTCTGTTTTGTCCGTGCTATCTTTCAGTATATGTCGTACTAGTTGTAGCATTGGCGTGATGCCAGTTCCACCAGCAATCATGGAAACCTTCTTGGCTTTGACTATTTGTGGTGGATCCTTACGAAGTTTTCTAATTGAGAATGATCCATTGCCTAAGTAGACGAGACGCCCAGAAGGACCACGAAAATCGATCTTATCGCCAATTTTGAGGCTGTTCAAGTATTGCGACATCTTTCCGCCTTCTGGGAAGCGCGGATGTACATTTTTGAAGTAAACCTGTGGAAAAAATCAATATTAAGCATAAAATATGTACCACAATACTAAAAATAAAAAGGCAATTTTTCGTATACTTGTCACATAAGTTTTGGGAAAAATAATTAAATTCTTTTAAGTAAGTGTAACGTAATTTATTCAAATGACCACTTTACCAACATTTTACCTTATATTTAAATTAATTAAAACTACAATTAAAATAATGACAAAGGGCCATAGTCCTCAATGGCACGCAGTTTTTGTCTAACTTGTCCCATCATGTTTTGGACGATGTTTATATCAATTTCTCTTATCTTTTGATATATTCTTCGCCTTAGTTGAGCTTCATTTTGAGCTTCCCACCCATTATCATATACTTTTCTGGTCAATAGTCCCCAAAAATCTTCGATGGGTCGAGCTTGTGGCACATTTGGCGGATTGTCTGCTCTTGGCACAAAGGGTATGTTGTGAGCTTCTAACCATGTTCTAGTCGTTCTTGCATAATGGCAACTTGCTAAGTCCGGCCAAAACATTATTTCTTCACGTGGATGAGTCGTAGTAATAAACTGTAGCAACTTCGATAGGCATCTTTCGGTATAAATGTTGGCATTAACTGCCTCACACCTCACATGCCCAACATAAGGTCGTGAAACTCCTCTCTCCGATATGGCACACCAAACTAGAATTTTATCTTCAAATTTTTTTGTTTGTTTTGTATTTAACATTATCTGGACAATTTTCTAGATTATCGGTATAAAAACCATCATTGCCTTTCATTTCTGAGTGAGAGAACGTAAAATATTTTTCATCGTCCATGATGATCACTTTATTGTTTGCAAAATGAGTTCGGCGGAATCTACGACAACACATTGGAATTTTTCGTAACTGGTCCTCTGTATAACGTGGACATTTACGTCTTTTACGAAACTTTAGGCCTTTTTTTTTTCAATACCCTTCTTACAGTTTCATGAGAAACATTAAATCTTCTGGATAACTTTCGGCATGACGTTCCAACGCGGTCTTTTGCACTTTCACAGATTAGGTTGGCGCGATTTTCGGTCAACATTCCGGGACGTCCGCTTTTTGGTAAATTGAGACATGGTATACCTTGTTCACATTCTGCAATTGTTCTATAAATGGTTGTCTTTGAAATATTTTGATTCCAAAATATGTTTACAATTTGTTGCTTGGGTACATGTCCAACCAGGTTGTAAATGCTTTTCCGTATTTCAAGTATGTACGACATAATTGGACAAATTATTTGACATCTATGAAATGTCATAACAAGTTTCCATGGTTACTAGATTGCAAGTTATTTACAGTTATTTTTACGCCGACGAAAATTTTCCCAAAACTTATGTGACATACGTTAGAATGATCTTTATTATCTATTTCAAAAAGACAGCTATTGTATGTCGATATTCATTGAAGATATTTACTTGCTGTGATTAAAAACATCGATTCTAAAGTTTAAATGTATATATTGGATTGTCCATTACAAAAATGATCTATAATTATTAAACAAAACGTCTCACTTTCTTTTACGTAACATACAGCAATTATGAACTTTTTCGACCTCGACAGTAATCTTCAATTTTCCAAATGCTCTTTTTTTATTCTATTTGTTTGAAAATTAAATTCTTGCGTATATTACTGTTGTACAATAGATATAACTAAGAGGACTTAGAAACCACATCTACAATTACGATTTCCATTTATTCTTTACTGTTGCAAAAATTTAAATAATTTATTCAGATTTGCAGATTTAAACTGTCGTAATTTCATCACAATCGTAAATATATATTTCACGATTTTTATGAAGTTTTCTATCGAGATTCGTCGACAATTTGGGTTTATCAAGTTGACTTGGTAAAGCACTTAAAATAAAACACGCGTTTGAATATCCAAAAATTGTATTAACAAAAGTACAACATGTTTGCTCACACAGTGGGTCTATCAAGTATACTTATAAAGCACTTGAAATAAAACACGCGTTTGAATATCCAAAAATTGTATTAACAAAAATAAAACATGTTTTGCTCACACAGTGGCTTTATCAAGTATTTTTTATCCAATACCATATCTTCAAAATCTTACCTCATTATAGTAGACTGTTTTTTAAGTAATTAAGTAATCAATATTGGTGTACATGCTAAGTTTTTGGAAACTTCAAATCCTAACAGTTGTCATACTTGAATTGAAATTATAGACGCATGCGTGACATAACTAAACTATAAAAATTATGCGTTTGTGTCCGATTACGTGCACTGTCACCAATAATTTAAAAAAAAAGCATGGCCGTCTCTAACGAGGTAAGTATTTGAAAGGCACGGTATAATGAATTACCGACTTTGATTATACCTTGTAATAGTATTTGCACATCTAAACAATTAGTCCGTAAGAGGTCCGTATGTATATTGTACGAAAATTTGAGATATTTGCAAAAAAAAAACTGCTATCAGATAAAAATTTAAGTGCTAGTTCCGGTCGGAATGTTGAAATTTTTTTCACACAAAAATTATCCAAAATCAAGGTCTAAACACTTTTTCAAATTCACTTTTGAGTACTAAAAACTATTCAAATCTTAAGAGGATGTTTATAAATACCAGGTTTGATATTGATTTCTCTAACAATTTGGCCGTGATATACAGGTGGTTCACCGGGAACTGAATCGATCGATTGCGGAAAAACTAGGAATGATCCGAAATTTTGACACTATACTAAAGTCGATGGGGGCCATCCGCCGAAAATATTTTCAAGATGGCGGCACTCCGGGCTATACCGGAAATAGATACGAACTTTTAAATAGAATACCCTGTATATTGTCGGGTTTTTAGATTCTACGGAAAATTCTAAATATATTTCATGTATAATGTCATATATCTAAGTCTAACCCTTTTTGACTTATTGAAATTCTAATGTTAAATTTGGCGTTTGCATGCAGAAAATCAATAACGCTTTTTCCATATAAAAATTAATTTATAATTTAATTTGAAATAAATTCTCTTAAATAGATGGCCTAATTAAATACTATTTGTATAAAATTTTTATAATTATTAACAGAGAGTGTCAGAATTATACGCCTGAAAACGAATTTGGAAAAATTGCCAAAGGAGTTTTTTTTAAATGGGAAGCGGCAAATTTTACAATTTTATTTTATTCTGCATTAAAAATAAGGATCACTTTGTATAAATATGTCTATTATAAAAATTGATAGTTTTCGAAATATTGGCAAGTTAGTTTTTTATCTTCTACAATACATACTGTTTGCATTAGTTCTTTTTTCATTAGTTAGCCACGACAGTGTTTACAAAAATTATAAATTGTCATTCGTTGAAGAAAAATCATTTACCTTGTCATAATTACAATAAGTCATGCCGGGGCTCTTAAATTATACAAACGATGATTATTTAAATTTAATTATTATTTATGGGGAATGTAATAAAGTTAGGTCAAGAACATGTGATACATTTGCAACTCGATATCCGCAAAAACGGAAACCATCTACCAATACCGTTAAACGTATCATAGAAAGCCTTATTTATCTGAATCTTTGCCCTCGGCAAATAAACCAAAAAAAGGGTTAGACTTGGATATATGACATTACACATGAAATATATTTAGAATTTTACGTAGAATCTAAAAACCTGACAATATACACGGTATTCTATTTAAAATTAGGAAGTTGGTGTCTACTTCCGGTATAGCCCGGAGTGCCGCCATCTTGAAAGTATTTTAGGCGGATGGTCCCCATCGACTTTAGTATAGTGTCAAAATTTCGGATCATTCCTAGCTATAGTTTTTCCGCAATCGATCGATTCAGTTCCCGGTGAACCACCCTGTATAGTATAGTACAGAGACAGAGAGAGACAGGCATAACCAGTTTTGCGGTATCAGGGGTCACCAAAACATAGAAATCTCGTGGTAGAAAATTTTCATCATCACAATTAGTGTACTACAAGGGTCAGTCAATATCTAATGCCCCCTATTTTTTTCTACCTAACTAATGTTACTTAAGCGAAAAATTTGAATTTGGCGCTATTCCTCAAACCTTCTTCTACAATCCACTGCAACAGTGGCTGCGTTCATCACACAAGGCAGCCATGATACCAAGCGCAAACCGTTTGCGATTTGTAGTGATTTTATAAGTCCATGTGATGAACGACAGTTGTCATCCATGACTCAGGCAACCCCTTCCATAATTCTTTTCTGTTTGAAATTTCATTTAATTTGAGAATTGACGGCTAGTTGGTAGAGAAGTGATCATTGTTCATTTACTGTTTGTTTTTTGTATAATAAGGTGTATATATAATAAAAAGATTATTCTATTATTTATAAGAAAATTCAATATTTTATACATCATGGATATAAGAGATCTCTTATTTGATGTAGATTTAAATATTAATGGTCTTGTAAATGCAGCATTACATTTAGCTGAGCCTATTAATCAAATCAACAATCATGAGAATGAAGACCATAATGAAGATGAAGTACTTGATAGGAATGTTGTTAGAAATACAAATTATTTCGAAATAACTATACCTAATTATACCGATCATCAGTTTCCAGAACATTCTAGAATGTATTTCGCTGTTATCTGTTATCGAATAACATATATTTTGCCACAAATAAGTTTTCGTTTCCATTTTATGAGGCGAAAATGTTTAACCAATCGCAGGCACTCGAACACGTTTGCAGCGTACTTACAGCGTAAAATGGTTATGCTTGCTAAGATGGCGACCGCTTTGCAAACGCGTTTGCATCATGGATAGACGTTCTTCAAACCGCTTGCTAGCGGCTTGCCAACTGTTGCCTGTGTTGGGTGTGTGATGAACGCAGCCAGTAACATTCTGCATCAACAAGTGACAGCACTGCAGTCGTTTACAAAATGGCCGACTTCGATGTTCGTACGAGAAGGTGAAACGCCTATTTGCATTCATGGAAGACTGAAAAATGTGTACGGTGATGCAATAGTGGATGTCAGCACTGTTAGACGATGGGTTCGCCTCGGTAACTGTAAGCTGAAGGACAACCACCGAAGGACTGCAGTGACTCCACATGCACTCATTCGTGGTGACCGCCGGATGACAGCAGGGGTGCGTTCAGAAAAGGAAAGAATGTTATACAAGTGTCATTCCAATTTCACACTTGCCGTTCAGAAACAAAAAGATGTCCCAAAATTATGACGTCATTGCCGTTCAGAAATGATTGGTGCGACCCTCGGAGTGTTCCTTCCATCACCCACCTATTTGTGATGGTGAATAGCGGGCGATTCATAGGCATTCGGGCCGGGGTATTTAAAGCGTATTTTCACATCATATGGTCATATGTGTGTTTCTTGGAGTTTGAACAGCTTGTTTTTGGACAATTTTAATTTGATCCAAATTTTTTTTTTTGATTATGATCCATTGTTCTAATTAGTTTACTTATTTCTTTGATGACTTTATTTTTTCATACATAACCTCTTCTAACTCTGCAATGCTCAGCTTTGACCTTTGACTTTTGCCACAAACTAACTCGACTCACTCTACGGCGTTCAGAATTGTAAAGCGCTCCAAGTTTACAAAGTGGATGACGTCATAAAATATGACCTGACCATGCCAGTATCCTATCCAACATTTCTGAACGCACCCCAGATGAATGACAACGGCGAATCCATTTAGACTATGGGTTCGCCGTTCGAATGGAAAAGAAAATCCAGAGTGAATTATAATGTAGAAGTATTATTTTAAGAAGAGACGATCAACATGTGTTCCAGACAAATTTTGCTACAATTAAGGAGCCCAATTCATTGCAAGAAAATAATGGGAGACAAGTGGGAAATAGTATAAAAACAAATCCAGGATTTACTCGGTGATAGCACAACAGAATAATGTAAAAGCATTCAAAATGGAATTACTTAGTATACGGTAAATAAATCAGCTTTTGAATATTTTGAAAGAAAGAGACAAGGATCATACAAGGGTGCCTATGTCTCGATATAGGAGACGCTGATGTACACTTTTTCTTAAGTGTACTGCCAGAGTACAGACGAAACGATCTTTTAAAATTGGAATTTCGATCCTTACCAGGCAAATCTTGAGCCTACAATTGATATAAATGCAACTCACTTTTTCTGGCGTCTACAAGTAGTAATGCACTAACTGCAGTGGACAACAGGTCAAGTCGTTCATCTACGACATGTAGCTACTATCCATATTCAATAGAGGAAACAAGTTCAAACCTTGCTGAGGAGTTATTTTCACGCCAGATACACATACCAGATGACGCAGCATTCTATAGGAAATGCATTAAATGTATTATATGAGAATGATATATGAGCGGAAGTAATGGACTTTTTAAATGGGAATTATGTTTTGTTATATGTTTATTCGTGTGTTTCGTTTCTTCTGTATTAAAGGACCCCCTTCTTCAAGTAATTTGCAAAAAGTACCCTTGTTCATTCGATAAAAGTTTAAACTTTTTGTCGTCCAAGGATAAATCATTGCGGTAAACATTATGAATTCCGTACTATATATTTTTCTGCCACAGGGCATGAACCCAGTGCGCTTTTCTGCGATTATTACAATTACCACTGAGGTTAGCGATTTGAACAAATGCGAAAGCATCGTCACTCTCAGATGACGACATTACGACTGCATTAAACCACATTGCAATCATACTACCGGCATTCCACAGCCACACCACGTTCGTGCCACTCCTATATCACTTGCCATTTCAAATCCACACCATCGCCGCGCCACTTTGGTGAGCGCCTTGCTGACATCCACTATTGCATCACCGTACACATTTTCAGACTCTCATGAATGTGAATAGGCGTTTCACCTTCTGCATTCAAGAATTCAATTACAGAACGCTGTCTAAGACAAACATCGATGTCGGCCATTTTGTAAGCGACTGCAGTGCTACCACTTGTTGACGCAGAGAGTTACTATAACAGTAAATTGTAGAAGAAGGTTTGAGGAATAGCGCCAAATTCAAATTTTTCACTTAACTAACTTTATTCAGGTAGACAAAAAAAGAAGGCATTAGATATTGACTGACATTGACTGACGTAATATGTATAAGAAATGAATATTAGCCCCTAATGAATATATTTGTGTAATTTATAGCAATTGCTAAATAGAGATTACTTACTTATAACTAGTGATGGGTAAGAGAAAGGAATACGAGTAAATTTTCAATAAGAATAGACAGACTCGCGTTTCGTCGACTCTCGGGGAAACCGGTAGGCAACACAGTATTGCCCGAAAGCTGACAAAACACAAGCATGCCTAATCGCACTGAAAAGTACTAGTATTCCCCCTATACTGCCCGTCACTACTTACAACTAGTTGCTGTACCGAACTCTCGTAATATAATTTCTTTAAAATAAATTAGTTTTAACAATTGTGTTTCTGTTATTCCATCATTACCATAATATTAGATGACAGAGATTAGTAAATGTAGCATAATAAAGTCAGGTCTATTGTTATGCATGGGCTTGCTGGTCTAGATCCCAGTCACGCGATCTACGGGGCCTCCTAGCTCTTGTGTTTCAGTTAATACTGATCCTAACTTTCTGTCAACGGGACCCTATACATCCTTAAGTGTCGTCGACCCCCACACTTGACTTATACGCCCCTGAGTATAGTGAAATCTAAATTATATAATGCTACTGCCATTACAAAAGCAAATAAACACATTTCAAAATAGATTATACTTTTTAGAATAGTAATATAGTGAAAAAGCTTTAGATTACTATATCAAACGTAATTCTTATTTCATATTCCGCGATTTATTGAACAGTCATAAGTTTCGATGTAATAAATTTTATACTATAAAAACGAAAAAATACTGTAAAGTCAATGACGTGTGCGCCATAAAATTCGCCAATTTTCCAAATTTAACCTACAGAAGACATTAAAATCAGACTATTTTCTCTGTTGCACTTTCTTGGGAAAAGAGCAGAAACGCCACAATTTCAGAAAATATAAACATAAAAGCGCGCGGCGGGGGGAAAATAAAACGTCAAGTATTTTCATTTGAAAATCACATATTTTTGCATTAAATTTGTATATTTACATAAATAATGTTGCTTTACATCGATTAGTGTTGATGTATATGTTGTAAAATAGTAATGTTATGAGAACATAAATATAACAAGACGTGTGCTTGTATATGGTATACTCCTATCTACAAGGTATGTTCATGTTTCCTAAAATTGTGGCCTTTCTATGCTTCTCTCGAAAAATTGCAGTAGAGAAAATAGTCTTATTTTAATGTCTTCATTATTTTAGATTTGGAAAATGGGCAAATTTTGTGACGCACACGTCATAGACGTATTCCAAAAATACACCTACCTTAATAACTAAGTCAACAAATCCATGATCATCATCAGAAGAAACTGGTGTATATGATCTTATAACTAGTTCATCATTTATCTTTGCTGATAATTGGATATGTTGTCCGATAGGTAAACCTGTCGAAAAAAATCACGTTTGTTAACTTTAAATAATGCAACTGTTTTTATCTACGAGTAAAGAATAGAACTGGAGAGAGTCTCCTTAATAATAATATTTGTCCAAATGTGGTAACTCAATATGGCCGCCTCAATGCATAGAATATAGGCGCTTTCCTTTTACTAGAGATCTGAGCTGAGCTAAAGTGATGTGAGCGTCTCTGCTCACTTGAAGTGAGAAAGGTTCTGACCAACCTCACTTCGTCTCAGTCAGCTGATTACAAAAGGAACGCGTCAAAAATAATCTCAGCTAAACTGAGGTGAGGTTATCTGAGACTTATGTCAAAAGGAAAGCGCCTAATGTGTTACATGTCAGATATATGACAAGTTATTCAAAATACTCATTTTATAAACTATGATTGGTCAATATTGCCATAATTACCTACCTTAAAGTGGCAACTCCGTCTAAATAATACCTATTCCCCCACCAGTTTATTATCTCTCCTGTTCTATTCTTTCCTCGTAGGTTTTTATAAAAGCAAATGCACCAATAAATTTAACTGACATCAAATTTGAGATGTAAAATTTTATATGTCAAATTATATAACCTACAACAGCCATTTCAGGCCATTCATACACCAGTTGGTATTTGTTATAATTATCATCCAAACAATATATATTTGTCAACAATGGTTGCATACTACACAGTATAGCCAAGTATTAAGTAAAATATAGATGTAGAAAGGTCATATTTAATAAGTGTATTTATAATACATATTCAAATTGTAATGGGCTTTCACCAGCAGAAGTTTTATATCCTGAAATATTAATTAATTAGTTTAATTTTATTCTGAAATTGACGATTCAATGCGACGAATCGTCGTCTTTGGTACTTTGGCCGTGTCGGTCGCCAAAACGATTCAACTATACAGCTTGTGTAATGAAACACTTGATATAGCAAGTCCAAAATACATCAGAATTGCAACGTCGCATACTGTATCCCCGCTCTCGCTACGTTTAGCTGTGAAACATCGACTGGCAATATCACAGTTACCTCTACCCCTTCCTGTCTTTCGTAGCGCGCCCAGTACGGCCACAGAATACAACGTTGCAATTTTTACTTGGTAATATCAAGTGTTTCATTACATAATCTGTATAGGAACTCTATTCCCTATAATGTGATGCGTGGGCAAGATGTACTTCAAAATTTACAACTCAATGCACCCTTTGAAAGTAAACTTCCGACATTTTAGCAATTTAGCTATCATTAATTATTTTTAAGGGTACTCTGTTTGGATTACACTGAGCTAGCCTGTATATTATTACCGTAATTGTCATAGTTTTAAATGCTTGACAAATAATTCTATCAATTAGTAGATTACTCATAGCATAAACCATTAAAGATTTTCTAATAAAATCCAAATGATAAATATAATATAACGTTTATTTTTGCTGTGTAATGCATACACGAGCAGAATTTTTATAGATTATATACAAAAATTTGTTTATATAAAATTATTTTATCTGTGCACTGTGCTATCTTATTAGGTTTTGGAGTGACATAATGTATTATGTAAAACATAAATTACTACTATTTAGATGTTAAAATAGTAAATAAAATATTTAAAACAGGAATTTTAAATTAACATGTTCATCAGTTATTTTATGCCTAACACCTACCAAGGACATGGTCTTTCGATGGCAGTTCAAATCTGAAACGGACAGTATCATGACTTATTTCCTCTTTTTCAATAAGTGGTAGGGCATATTTAACTTGCGAATCAACAAGTGTCACAAGTTCTTTTTTAGCTTGACTTGCTTTAGTTTTCTTATCCTTTTCATCATTAAAGTAAACTTTGTATATAATAAGGGTAGTCACTAAAACACCAACTCCTAAAACTATTGGAAGCACCTAAAATTGTTTAAATATTAGTGTGATATTAAATATATATTATTTCACACATTCACAAGACAATTAGCAATGTACTTAAAGTGTTAGTATTTTATTAAAGCACTATTGGTTATTTTGGGAATGCGGAGAAAAACACATTAAAAAAAAACTATTATGCAATCACAGACAATTCTCAATATAATTATTTTACCAGATACTGGTGATATTTTAAGGAATCATGCATAATTCTTCTTATCACTGAAAATACATAAATAATCTAACTAATTATGCTACACTAATGTTTACATACATCTAAAATTTATAAACTAAATTAAATGTCTATGAAGGCATACAATTCCCAGATTTTGCAGAAAACAATCACGAATAATAAATAGCACTTAACCTCAAAGGTCATGTCGTACATCAGTTCTTTTTATAATTCATAACGTAATTAATTCATGAAAAATGTATGAAACAATGTCGATATACATTTATTAATATGCATACCTCATTATACGAATCGTCTACACCCATTATTTTATTATATTTTTGTTGATAAAATTTTGCAATGATAAAATGCACACTTAACAGCAGTTGGCAAATGACTAAACATAATAATATAATCAGAGTTTTATACTTACCACACTAGTGCTAATAATATTGGACATAATTACTTGATTACTAAACAAATACGTTCCTCTTATCAATACGATTCAGCTTTATGTCAGCTTTGCTATAAGCGGTAATAACAAGGATAATATTGTATTAGAATGGAGTCATATTAGAAAGAATTCTTCACGTTTATAAAAGAAATCTGATAGAAATGATAGCAGTCATAGTCTAAATAGTCTTATCTAATGATGAAGTTATAATTACATAAATACGTAAACCTATGATGTAAACTACTTGTAAACATATCTTCGGATTACTTCAGGGCGGGTATACTACAGGAATGTACTGTGTGTTTAAATAAATCTGACAGTATTTTGTGCACTGTGCAGGTGTAGAGTAAAATTTAAAAAAAATCATTTGTAAGACATGTTTCTAATGAATACAAAAGTATTTAAAATTGAATTTAATATAAGATGTTATAAAAAAAAGTTTTTTAAATTTTCTGTCTTTTTATCTTATCGAAAAACGTTTTTTCTTTTAAATTTTTTTAAAATTTGGACCGGAAGTAACGCTCTTATCAAATAGCAGTCCTTTTGCAAATATCTGGCAAATTTTGCATTCCATACAAATTTATTAAGAACATAAACGTATTTAGAGCTGCATTTGGAATAATTTTTGTATAAAAAAAATTCAAAATTCTGACCGAAAGTAACACTTTTTGTCTTACTGAATAACAGTTTTTTTGCAAATATTTATCAAACTATGCGTTTTATAGAGATTTATTAAGAAAAGAAAATTACTTTACGTTGGATTTTGCATATAATTTTATGTATACAATTTTGTTTTAAATTAGGACCTGAAATAACACTTTTAAGACTGTATTACACTTATCAATTTCTTTACCAAGTTATTGATCAAGAAATTGTCAAGTTCTTGGTCAAGTTTATTGTTGACCTTGCCTGTTTTACACTTATCAAATTCTTCACCAAGTTTTTAGGTGCATTAGTAGTACCAATAGTGCAAAAGTACGAAATAAAAAAATAATAATATTATCGAAGATTTGTGTTTGATGAATTGTAAAAATAATTGCACCACAAGAGCGTATTCTATACGCATGCTCCATTGATACATTCCAAGACCAAGTTATGCAAACAAGTTAAATTGGGATTTTTTACACCGATAAAAGCCTAATAGCTAATTTACATTTATGAATTTCTAGACCAATAAGTTTATTTGTTAGTTGTTTTTAAAACCTTGAAGACGTTCATTTTTTAAATACACGTAGAAGCTGCACACTATGTGCCGTGTAGTATTTTTGACATTTGCATCAAATTCTAGTGTTTCAAATGCCTGCCAACTCTTTCTTCCGAGGGTCTAAGTTTGCCTGTATTTTCATTTTTTAATAATAACAATTATCTTATATAAGTCTCATTATTTATACAATACATACAAACAACATAATAATATATTAACATTAAAGTAGGCAGTACCTTATCTACCTTACAATGTTTTGGAGATGTTTATTAAAATTACTGTCCTTTTCATTTTTGGTGATTTTGGGAGTTAAAATTTTGAACATATTTAAAACTACATTTGTCGTCTTTATTGTACCAATCGTTGACGCTGTTTGGGTGGTGAATTTTACGGTTTAGTTGTACGTGCCTTATGACTAATGTTCATGATGTAGCTAAACGTACAGATAGTATTTAATAACACAGTCGAATATAATAAAAAAACACAAAAATAAAGGAGACTGTTCACAGGTTGGATATGTTATCTGGATTGTTACGGGTGGACTATTTTCCTCAGTTCCGGAGGAGTGCAATCCTTGAAGCCTGTACTATCCAACATTTCTTTTATATTATACTCACCGAAAAAACTGATGTTTATTTATTTGACGTTTACGTTATAACATCAGAAAACTGTCAAATCGATTTGTCAAAACCTCTACCGGAATTTTTATCACAAATATTATTAATCGCATGGCTGTAAATAAAATAGTATACAAACCTCGGTGAAAAGTTTCCGACATAAAGTGAATCTCGACGCTTTGCGTCTCGGTTAACTTCTTAATCTCTCGAGAGTAGTGAAACGCTTTCCACCTCAGTATGTAATATTATTATTTTTTTTGTGGGTATGTTGGTGTCTCAATTTAAAAAAATCTGCTATAGAGCTAATAAAACTTTTAATCCTGTAATACAGCTAATAGATACAAATTTTCAATAAATTAAGAAAACTCTTCAAATATACAAATTTTCATAGGTAGGTAGGTAATCATTTAAAATTTAAATTACAAAGTCTTTGACTGGCTATACATTTATTATTACAGTATATTGTCTGTTAAACAGGTTGGTGATAATAAAATGAAATTTGTATCTTGAGATTATTGTAAATTTGTATTAATTACATGAAAAAAATACAATAAAATATAACCTAAATAAATAGATTATATAAAATTATTTCAAAGTAGTACTTTAGATATTGAAATTAGAAATGAGAAGATGAACTGACTCCGTGGCGCAACGGTAGCGCGTCTGACTCCAGATCAGAAGGTTGCGTGTTCAAATCACGTCGGGGTCAACTTCACTTTTTGTATAATTTATGTTGAATGCCAAATATAGGAAATGATTGGCAAACAATTATTTAAAGACATGTTACACACAAATTGAAAATATATCTTTAAAATTAATTTTAGAATGATCTGATCTGATCAGATCATAATACTAAAGTATTAGTCGCAAATAAATTTATGAATTAAGAAGTTGTTAAAATGTATTTAGAGCACACCAATTAAACATTTCTGTTAAGCAGACAATTTGAATGATATACACCAAACAAACAGGTAATATTTAGGTATCCTACACGTGCAAGTGAGGCAAACAACTCTTAATGCGTGCGCTGTGTCCATGTATAGCTACCCGCACACTGCACCGACCGGGATTTTTCTAAAAGTCAAATGCATGTTTCTCTATTGAGGCGTCCGTTCGGTGTGTAGTGTGCGCGCCTCCATAGAGAAACATGCGTTGACTTTTAGAAAAATCCCGGTCGCCCGTGTCGGTCGGTGCAGTCAATGCAGTGTGCGCGTAGCTTTACCTCGCCTACAAACTGCAGTCAAGTTTCCTCTTTAGCACCTTTAGTATATTCCAATCTCTTTGCTTGGCACGTTTTTTAACAGAGCCATCCAGTGAGAGTTTCACTAACGAAAAATTTTGCTCTGTTTATTTTTGTTTTTTTTGACAGCGCAGAACATGACAGTTTAGTGCGCAATTGCGCAATGTCGGCATTTGTCTCTTGTTTGATGTCAACAAAAATACAAAGTGTGCAAATAATAATTCATAAAAAATCTTATTTATAGTGTGGTTCTTAGTCTAGATAGTCTTCTCTGTGTCATTAAGCAGTATGAAACAAAACTTCCAATGACAACATATTTAGTCTAAATTATAATGTCTTACCCAGGATGGGGATTTCTAGTTGTTTTAGGAGTAGCTATAGGTTCAGCTATTTATTATTATTTTAACAATGAAGAGAACCGTCATCGATATGATTATGGGAACGATGGACCACATAGGTATGGATATTATATATATTATAGTACTTTGATTTCTTTGCTCAATTTTTATACTTGCAATATCCACTACAATTTTTTATTTACAGGAATCGAAGATATAGATCGGGCGCTGTTGATGAAAATTGTACAATTTGTCTAGATGAAATTAATCCTTACAGTAGAGTACGCATCTTACACTGTGGACATTCATTTCATGAACATTGCATTGCAATGTGGCTGAATCAAAAAAGACTTTGCCCAATCTGTCGAATTACAATATAAACCGATTCGAAAAGGTATAGAAATTTATTGGAGCTGTTATGAAATATTATTAACATATTCAGTAGAGGCTACCATCTTTTTAAGAACAACGAATTACAGTATCTAAAAACAATTGAATGTGTTGATAATAATATTTATTAAATTGTGATTATCTTTGCATCTAATTTGGGAGTTTATTGTCTAGTTGCTACAATTGATGTGATTAGGATTAGTAAAATTATATTTGTAACCCCGAGTCTGAAATTTTGTAATAGTAAGTTTGTGATATACCTAATTAAAATTTTTATTTTGAAACAAATATCTATTATTTTAGGATCATATTTTGTAGATTTTAATCGATATATGAACATTTGAAGTCTTGAAAAAATAATATTTAATGGAGAAGATATATTTTGAATTATATTGGGATAATTTGAAAAAATATGAATAATTTTTTAAAGGTATTGATTAATTCTAATTATAAAACTATTTCTGAATATAAGAGAATCTTTGCTTCCATTATATATTCGTTCTGTTTGTATTGGGAAGTGAAACTTACAGTTCTGTTGTCTAACTAAATATCTACATGTAGAAATATGCATAATAATATACAAACGGTTGGATAAAGTGGGCCCCATGCATGGTCTGACATTAGCTAAAGGCAATATTATTAACTGGTAAAACGTGTATTATAATTTGCTGTGAACAAAATTTTGTTTTGTAACACATGTAATTGTAATCATTTCATCAATAGTTTTCTCAAATTATACTAATGCACACTTATACTTGAAACTGGTGTCAGACTTATCAAAGGCAGTCTTTCCATTTTATACAACAGTTTGGTAAATGTAAGCTGTGTAAATGAGCACAAACGGCTTATTTATAGACCTGGTAGGTAATGTTAGTTTTCAATATAGGTATTCAGTAAGTTTCTTGATAACAAAACTACAAATTCAAATTTTTGTTCAAGGGTGTTAAAAGTCGTTCTTGGAACACATTTGTATCTTCATAAAATGTGCAGGGGAATAGATAATTCAAGTATATTTACAAAAAAGTATTTTTTGATAAGAGAGATGAGAGAGATAGATATCTTACTTCTGATATCAATTTTGTAAACTTGTTCAAGTAAAGACACATTTTCCACAAATTCTTTGAGGAAAAATACAGTTCTAGCCTTTAGTATTTTCGGAGCGTGTGTGGTAGAAAACTACCCCCACACACGCTGGGGAAATACTGAAGGCTGGAAATTGTAAGTTTTTCCTCAGATGATTTCCGGATCGTGAATGGGGGGCCTCAAGTAATGTGATCCCCAGCCTGTAAGAATATTTGTCTACTGCATGTCAAGTTACATTACTAAAACTGAGATTTTTGAATTCTTTTATAATCGTAATATATTTTAATAGGTAGTTTGCTAAATATTAGTCAAAGAAATATATTTTATGAAAGTTAACTTCCAGTCCTAATGTTGTAAATTTGCAGGTATAAGTTTTCATAAAACTAACAGTTGACCATGGTATTATATAGCAAACTATGGTTTTCATAAATAAAGTGCTTCTGGCTTACAGATATCTTAAATAGGTAATCATTCCTTGCAACTAATGACTACAAGCTCAAGAGTCTAATACCATGCCGATTAGGGCTGCCACAAAATATCGAGGTGTCAATAATTTAATTCAAAATTTCAGCTTATAATATTTTGTCGCAAGATGAAATATTTTATACAGGAAATAATGAAGATCTGATATTTATCGGTATAAAGAAATTCCTTATTTTTTGTGTAAAATTGAATCACTTTGGCTTGACATTTGTCATCCAAACAATAAAAATTTGTCAACAGTGCTTGCCTACTAAACAGAATAGCAAGTATTAAATACAAAATAGATATAATGTTTAATATATGTATTTCTTTATGATATATAAGTTGTATATGGTTGTTTATGTAGTAATATCGAATATTGAAAATGTATTTTCTACTACCTTGTCTCAGAATAAGAAGGAGTGATTCAAATATTGCGCCAAAATGGTGTATATTTTTAAAGTATTTCATTGGTTCTTGCGTAGGCAAGTTTAACATGGGAAAATAAGTTTGACAAAACGTCATTTTATGTTTATAGACAAGCCATAACCTAGTCCCTTACATTTTTACTTTGGTTTATTATACTATATTGTGTTATTAAATAAAATCCGTACTTTTATGTACAACATGAGCATGCGTTGATCAAACGGCTTAAGACCTAAGGAACAAGTGATCATGCATTTGAAACTTTGAATTTGATGAATCTGTCAAAAATACCGTACGCCAGTGCAAAAACCAAACATTCAACAATTAATATCATTGCAAAAATAACTATAGATGAGTTCATACCATAAATGAACTGGACAACTGACACATATTCTAGAATTGACTCATTAATTTCAAGTAAGTGTTAATTAAATACTAATTATATCACCACATGTTCATATACATGTTATATTTCAGATATGTCAAACGTAAAGAAACCTGTACTAATAGAAAAAAGTGAAAATATCTGGTGGAGAATATGGGAAAGAGTTTGGATTGCCACAAGTATAATGAGTGCACGACAAGCTTTGATGAAAACCTGTAGGATTAAATAGCCATACCGATAAAGATAGGCAATTAAGAATACTTCATATAGGATCTGAATTGATACATAAGATGAAGTTGCTTCAAAAAAAATCCCCTTTCAGAATATCACTTATATGAGAACTTTTGACAGAAGCAATTACAAATGTTATAATAAGTATTTGGAAAAATTGTGCCGACCATGTAAATTTTTAATCTTTTTAACATGATGTGAACACTAAATTATTGTTAATTTCCAATATATAGTAGAAATAAATATTTGTTATACTTTATATATTTTCTTAATAAATAAACTTTAATAGGGAATAATAATTAGTAATGTGTAGGTATATGTAATTATCTTTGCAGTTCGTGTAAACAACTTCAGCCGATGTAAATTTTTCTATTTATTACTGTTGTATGTAAGATTCACATTTCCAAGATGTTGCATGAATTTACCTCCTCAAGGTTTGTATCAGTAATACAAATGATTTATCTGTATACGTTCTTTATTGATATTTAAAATAGAAACTAATAAGCAAAACCTTTTCTGCAACTTCTTAAGGACATTTTGATAAAAAGTTTGAATCATTCTTGCTCTCTGATACAAATATTTAATAATAAATAGACTTGATTCACAATTTTCATGTTGATATAGCACATTCACTAAAATTTGCAGTAATTATATATTTATAACGGCAATCCTCCTCAAAATGCTCAGAATAAAGTCTATGCTTTCATTTGTAAATTGGGCCTATATCTTTATCCATAGATTCTTCTAATTTTTTTTGTAAAACTAGAATGAACAGATTTGAATATTAAGAGATTTGTATTCCTGAAATTATAGATGTATGCACCTACTTGCGTTTATAACTTTACTCTCCTGTTTTCAATTGCCGTGCACTCGTATTGCTGCTTCGACTAGTAGAATGAAACGCGGCACATCCATCTATTTTAAAGAAAGTAGTAAATGCAACACAAAACAGCTAAATCCTTAGTTAAAATTAATACAGTTCTTCTAACCTCAATTGTCATGATGTCATGTCAAATTGTCTACTAAATTTTAAGCTATGTGTTCCATGTTTTGGCGGGATATTTGAATCACTCCTTCTTATTCTGACACAGGGTATAGGTAATTTAGATCAAATGCATTAGCAAATATGTTGCCAACAGTAAATCATTAAACACTGCTTAGATAACCGGCGTATTTCTTCGCATTAAAAAGCCGGTTAAAGGTAACCAATGATTACTTAACCGAGTATTTTAATCATAGTTGGAAAAATCGGCGCTCAGTCTAGATCACACTCTTTTTGCTGCGGTAAAGTGTTATATTGTTGTAAGTTTTGTGTACTCGCAAAATGCCACGTGAATGACAAATCATTTAGTATAGTGTATCTCTGATCAATTGCTATATAAAATTTATAAGATATCAGATACATATCTAAACGAATATGATATACCGACAGGCAAATTGAGAATGGAGAAAGAAAATGAATTAGACTTCGTATCAACACTTTTCTATACATATTATTATTATATTGTAAATAATATCAATAATCAATTGCTATTATTATGACAAACTTAGGGTTTGAAAATTAAACTAATTAGTTTTAAAAGTATATACCTACAACAATAATAAGTATATGAATTTACTTGTGTTGAAGTCGCTCACTCTATCTGTAAAGGTAATTATGTCTAATTTCGCGAGTGCTTTAGGTTAGCTACAAAGACAATCAAATAGAATAGTGGTAGGCTAATACACATTATTGCAAAATTATTAGACAGACCGCGTATTGAATCATAGGATTAGCCAAAAATAGATGTAGTAATATTAATTGATACAGACGCTCGTTTTTAAATTAAACTTTCCTCGTTATTCTTTATACAAATCGTACCTATGTATTGTGTAGAAATAAAATCCGTTAAATTTTTCAGTGACTTAAAATTTTTAAATGCGTAATTTATTTTTAACACGAGAACACTAAATTATTAATTTCCTATATGTAGTCCAAATAAAAATTAATTTTTAAAAAGATATTTATTTTCTCAATGTTTACGGTAGATAAAAAGCAAGGATGGAATGTTTATAAAAATGTTTAGTGGGAAGATACCTAAATCCTATTCGTACACGTGTTTAACTTCTTGGATAACAATATCCTAATTAACCAATACAGAGATTTGCAGGCGCAACCAAATGGCACAAGAGCTCACAATCTGAATTGCGGAAACACTTAGTAAGTCAGAAGTTTCCAAATCCATTGGATTCAAAATGAGAGTTGTTTAATGACCGGCTAATAAATCTCCTGCTCTCGATAATTTTTATAGGTAGTCATAAAAATAATAATTACAAGGACAAAGTCCCACCACATATTGAATAACTTTGAAATAGGCAATACTATTAATGCAATCCCTAGGGGAACCATATAAAGAGCTGTTGAAAATGCCAAGAGTCATAATGCAGTAATGAATATGGTATGTTCTTTGAACATTTAGTGCGACAGTTTTGTGTATTATTATTATTATTGTTATTGTTATTCTCATTTATTATCACCAACATTTAACAAGAAATTCACATGAAACGCCGAAATCAAAAACTTTTAGATCAGAAAAGCCAAATCTTTTTTTAATTTGTTTGAATGACTAAAACAACGTATTTCGTTTTGTTTGCTTATGTATGACATTTTTTCTATGCGCTACAAGTTATTTATATTTTATTTCATAATATGCATAAGCATCTTGTCAAAGGTAAAACCATCCAGCTACTACAATAATAGACCCTTTTAATTGAAAAATCTGTACAGTGTAATTTAAATGCAGTAATTTACATGAATGGAATTAATAATATATTTATTCTATGCTATTGGAAAATAACATAATGAATAAGCTTAATATTTAAACTAAATTAAGAATTTTACAAATACAAAGTAGGTATATTGCAGTGCTCTTTTTCTTTTTCTCCTTTTTTTTGAACGACTTCAGGCAATCGTCTGGTCCTCAAATTATGGCTTAAATTTTAGTTTCACTACCAGTTATTTCAAATTCGGGTTCATAAACTATCACTTGTGCAAATTCATAGGCAAATGTCGTTAGAAAGCCCACGGTACCTATTATATATATCCACTCATTTATTGCACTTATTGCATGGAATGTGAATCCTTTATGCTTAGGTTTCCATTGCGAAATGTCATCTCCTAAAATGTAATAAAATGAGAAATTACATATAATAAGTACCATTATTTAATATTACCGTCAAACATAAGAAGTGCCATTGCCATAAATACACCAGTTTTCAAAGCGGTTACCACGTTTATGAGGGCTATGAAGGTTCGAACAATGGCCATCCACTTAGAGCCTATGTAACGTAAAGTGAACCAAGATATGACAGTCTGAAATTAGACAAAATCCAAAAGTATTTGTAAGTTTATAAAAGATAAAACCAGAACATTGCATTATAACTATCAAAGGTACAAATAAGTTTATTCATTTTTTTGTTGGCTTAAAATTCAAATATGTTAAATACACTATAATTTTGTTTGCTTCTGTGAGAATGCCTTCACTAACAATCTGCAAAAAACTTTAAATATTTAAAAACACCTTATGGGATTTATGTATTGAAAGAAATGACTCAGTATATATATTTTCATTAGTTTATCTCGTTCAACTAGTAAAATTGATAATACATTTGTTAATTGTGGAATCAAATATGTCAGTGTCCATGTTTGTTATCCTTTTTTTGAGCAGACCATATAATAGTTTAGTTTAAATATCTCTAAATTAAGGGATTTAATGGGTCAGAAACGATGTGCGATTAAGTAAGTGATAAATATAAGAATTTCACTAACACCTCTACATATTACTTTAATATTAGAAACATTTTTGTAATCGCTTCTTGGATCTTTGCAGGATTGTGAGGGCAGAATACTTTACGAATTGTATTAGAAGATTGCTGCAAATGATGATATATTTTAGTCTGGCGACATTGCCAATGCCTTTAATAATTTTTTTTATCAACACCACACCATGCTTTATTTAATTTGATGGCAAATCATAGCTCAATGTTTTTGTTTCCAACTGACATTAATAAAATAATTAAATTATTAAGGCTAACTTATTAAAAGATATGTGATATAATAACCTAATCGGTTGTTATTTAATCCGTGGCTGATAGTAGGATTTTTTCCCCACCACTTAAAATTTGCCAGCGTTATAACAGTACCGTCAACCGGGGTCACTCGGAACTAAGGGTGCGAGTCGGAACAAGACGGCAATTTCTGAAACAAACTAGTGTTGCCATCTAGCAACAAATTTTAAAAAAGTGATACGAACGAAATCTTCTTTACCAATGTTCAACATAACCTATAGTGACTTGACAGACTTGTTGCTTTTGTTTTCATACCTGTTCTGGCAGTGTAAAGTCAAGGTAAGTTTTACTTTTTTCTTCATTGGTCAACTTAATTATGTTGCCATAGCAACATAAACAGCATTTCAGAGCTGTTTATTTTTTTACGTATTCTCACATGTGTTATTTAACGACTAGTAGAGTTGAAAAAAAAAGAAACAAATTTTCCGGCAAAATAAATGGCAGTTTTATTTTTTCAGGAGTTTTGTGGGGCGGCTCGAAACAGTTGCCGCAATGGTGCGAACCTACCGAAGAAAGGTTGGGGGTAGGCCTTACAACACTTTCAACGAAGAAGATATGGAAAGAGCTGTTCGAGACGTAAAAGAAAAACGTTTGAGCTACAGACAAACTTCAGACCGCTATAATATCAAGGTAGCTACTCTCCACAGACACGTAAAATGCCCAAATTTATTAAAACCCGGTGGCCAAACAGCTTTAAGCGAGCAGGAAGAAACATATTTTGTGGAATGTGTTCAAATCATGTCTGATTGGGGTTTTCCGCTACAAAAAAAGACTTATGTCTTTTAGTGAAAACGTTTTTGGACAAAAAAAACCAAAGAAGGTTAAAATTTCGTGGCAATAAGCCCACTAATGAGTGGGTGACAAAATTTTTAGAACGTCATCGTGAGTTGCGCCAACGACTATGTTCTAATATAAAACGAGCCAGGGCAGGTGTTACGAGAGAAGTAATTAATGAATACTTTCAAAATTTAGCAACCACTTTGAAAAATGTTTCGCCGTCTAATCTTGTGAACTATGACGAGACGAATTTCAGCGACGACCCGGGAAAAGCCAAAGTTTTAGTAAGAAGAACATGTAAATATCCTGATCGAGTTATGGATTCTTCAAAATCAGCCACATCCGTAATGTTTGCGGTGGCAGCCGATGGAACTTCTTTGCCACCCTATGTGGTGTATAAATCAGAGCACTTGTGGGAAGAATGGACTCGAAATGGGCCGCCTGGATGCAGATTCAACAGGTCGAAATCGGGATGGTTTGATCAAGAACTATTTGAAAATTGGTTCTTGACAATATGCTTGCCGTATTTTCGAAAGTTACAAGGGCCTAAAGTTTTGCTGGGAGATAATTTGGCGAGCCACCTGTCTTGTCGAGTTGTTAAAGACTGTGAACAAAACAATATTAGATTTGTAATGCTCCCTCCTAATAGCACACATCTTACACAGCCGCTCGACGTAAGTTGTTTCCGATCAATTAAAGGGCAATGGAGAATAACTCTAACATCCTGGAAAATGAGAAATAAGGGAGTTTTGCCAAAACAACTATTTCCCAGTCTTCTCAACGATTGTCTTGTAAAATTAGAGACCAGAAATGGAGAAAATATTAAAAGCGGGTTTAAGGCCTGCGGCTTGTTTCCGCTCGACAAAGAAAAAATTTTGTCAAAACTTCCCGCAGAAGATGGCAACGGAAATTATTCTTCCATTCTAACTGAGTCCTTGATTGACATTTTAAAAGCGTGCCGAGGAAACAAAGTTCCAAGGATTAACAGACGAAAAAAAATCAATGTGAAACCAGGAGAAAGTGTAAGCCAAGCACATTTTTCCGGAAACTCTAAACCAAGGGAAACACTCATCGATGACGCAGATAGTTCTGACGAAGATGCAGCAGAAAATGTTGATCAAACAAATGAAAACAACGAAGTTGAAGAGAACGAAGAAAAAGAAGAAGAAGAAGAAGTTGCATTTGAAGCACTACAGAAAGACTCTTTTGTTGTTGTCAGCTTTCCTTTTCTTAACAAAAATAAGGAACAAGCGTTCGTGTGCCAAATTATTAAAATCAAATCAAGATTGGAAATTACTGTTAATTGTTTAAGGGAAAACAGAAAAATAAAAAATGCTTTTATTGATGCTCCTGAACCTGAAATCCGGGATGTTGAGTTTCAGCAAATAAAAAAAGTGTTGCTCAAACCGACAAAACTAAGAAGAGGTGGCCTTTTGTTTGATAATGATCCTTTTTTGTGATTTCATATACTTGTAACCTTTTTTATTTATTGTAGTAGGCGTTGCAAAACTACAAACGTTTCACTATTTTTTGTTTTATATGCTTAAGAATGTTTTTTCAGTTGTTTTTTCATAAATTGTTTGAAATAAATGCTATTATTTTACTGTGTATATTTTTTCAAGCCTTTTTGCAAGTAAAAAACCTTTTTTATCGCTTGGAATTTTTTTAAAAACAGTTTTACTGTCCTGACTCGCCTCTATATGCGTGTAAATCGCAATATACATCCAAATAAATGGGTGTTTCGACTCGCCCCGAACTGCGGGGCGAGTCGAAACACTTTGTTTTTTTTTTATAAAAAAAAAGTTAACAACAAAATTAAAAAACAAAAACGTGGTTACATGTAGAAATGTTCAGACGCACCTTAGCCAAAATTTGGTTAAAATAACTTTATTACTTTCTTCGGAATTTACCAAAATATGTCAAAAACCGTACCGAGTGACCCCGGTTGACGGTATACAAGAAAAAGGAGTCAAAACGACACCAAATAATTATCATCTTATTACCTGCCTTTTACTTTCTTATACGTAGTATAAGGAAGTATTGTGATGACGAAAATTTTCGACCTCGAGATTTTTGCAGATGTCCACGTTTTGAAGTCCCCTGATACCGAAAAAGTGGTTTTTAAAAAATGTCTTTCTCTCTCTCTGTGTGTGTGTGTGTGTGTCTGTCTTTGTGTGTGTGACCACGATAGCGGTCAAACCGCTACAAGTATCAATTCCAAATTTTGTATTTACGTGTATAATCTGCCTCTTGAGATCTGATTAGATTTTCAGTAAAATCGGCAGACCGGAAGTAGTAGTTTACTTCAGTGAAAAAATTGAATTTTGCCGTTATTTCGTCAACTACTAGTTTAAACAAATTTATAAAGAATAATTGAGAATTAAAATTGAGAACAATTTTATTTAAAAAGTTTTTCGAAATTCCTACAGGAAATAGTTTCAGAGAATCAGTTTTTTGGGAATATTTTGCTTGCTTTTTATATAGAAACATTACGGGCATAGAAGTATTTAAAACATTATTAAATAAACGGATCAAGACTTTGAAGTTGTATCTATTTATTTTACAAATTCATATTCTTAGTATCCCTTCTACTACTATCACTCTACTGAGTACTTTTGTATAACTATAACTGTTTTAAACATTTCATGATTTCAAGTAATGGAGTATTAAAAACGCTCTGTCTAGACTTTTGGGCCAGTTTTATTCTGACATCGCCCAAGCGACTTACGTCACCGACATCCGGGAATAAACACCGGTTGATAGGTAATACTTGCATCTACAACGGAATGGGTAATACTCATCTTCGAATCCTGGCCAGTAAAATTTAAATAAGTATAGTAGGGTTAATAACATTAAAAATAACAAATAAGGATAATAGGTGTACAATATTCATTGAAAAGGGGCAAATATCTAAATACAAAACAAAATTATAATAAATATTGAACAAAAAACAGTAGGTATATACAATTAGAAGCTTCAGAGAGTCATACTTTGGTATCCATTATTCACATCTTACATTCCAAACATATCCAGTTATTCGAACATTTTAGTATTTTCTTTAAAGTTGTACATTTAAGAGGCCTGCTCATATATTACTTTTCCGAATTGCATCTAACAGACTCGTACAGGTTCTGAGGAAGAGGAGAAGTACTTTCCATTAACCATCTCATTTTTTTTATATATTGCTGTCCGACAGAATACAGTATAGGCATATTATTTTCTATTGATGTACATATATAAATGTCCTTGTTGTGTATTTATAAATATGTGATCTGACAGGAGCAAATTTGTTTTTAGTTATGTAAAAGGTAACAAAATGTTACTAACATTGAATATGTATTATGGTGATTACCGTTTCGCTCTAATTGTAACTAAACGAAACTGAAAAACCTCCCGGTGAATTGTACCTAACAATGTATATTTTTGAAATCTTCCAATATATTTTGTAGAGGTTCGTTGGATAGTGAGATATTTTGGCGCTCACTTACACGTAAATGCATATGATGTTGAACTGTCAGAGGCTTCTTACATGCAAAAGGTGTAAAGAATGCAACAACATTGAGTTCTGCTAATTTGTGAATTGCGCACAACACACTGTCATTCTTATGTGCTGCCTTTTCATTAAGATTTGAATTTGGACAACATACCAGGCAGCATCAGAGAAGAAAATACTAGAATATTAAGTGCCTAATTGTTATCATCACAATGTCTTACAATCAATTACATCCTTATATTCTTACCAAACTAAATTCATAACTAGGTTTTCATGCAGAATCGCATGAGGAATGATTTCTGATCTAGTTTCAACACCCTTTTCTTCAATAATCGGTCCACCCATAAGGGCACAACTTCTTCATCAATAAACCAATCTGGTATAGAGTTTTGAAAAATGTATCCTGCCTTTATTCTTTATTTTAATATTCCTTACCTCATCACTGATGATTCTCAACGCTGCAAAAAGAATTTCTTCAATTGAATCAATTCTTGTCAAAATATTCAATAACCGGTTTTGGAGCGGATATGTTAAGATCGTGCAATTGTTCAAACTCGTCTTCTCTTTATCAATACCTAAAACTTTTGGGCATGCTTTAAAAGTGTTTTTCATATAAAGTAATTGATTAAAAATGCCTTAAAATTATTTCTTCATCTTTAAGAATGTTTACATCAGCGTTATATCAGTTTCACAAAACATCGAACATTCGTATACATTTCTGATTTATTTATACCACACTGTCCAATGTTATACAGATCTCTTAGGGGTAACATTTTCCAAATTTCACTGCTTTCTTATTACCTCGTAGAGCCAATAGATCTTCAACAATATCCTTATCTTTACTGTTCAGTCTTCTTTGATGAGGTAGGTATTGAAACTGTACCATACTTGTTTCCAGGTTGTGGGTTTCGGAAACACTTCTCACTTCCTCATCTCTTCCTCTCTACTGCCATCTGTAGTAACCCGCAAAGCTACATGTACAGGACTCAATATCTTTTTTGAAAGTTCTTATATCTCTTTGGCCACTCCCAGGGTATGAATTTCCAGATTTTCCGTACTATGAATACGTTTAACAATGGCTTAGCCAAACCTAAAATTTCGTAGTTTCGTTCAAGGCTTACTTACGTCTTAAATTCTGGATAATGAAATACTTATTGAAGCCCTCGCCATCCACTAGTGCTTGAGGAACAACTTTCAGCGAAGAAACAATAAACATTGCGTGAAAACAAACAAATTGATACATTGCGTTCGTGGCCACCTTGTCAGCCTTTCATAATAATTCCGGTCGTCAGGGATGTCATAATAAAACCGGGATTTGTATGAATACCGGAGTCGGGAGGCTAGACAGCGTATTCGAAATTAGATTTAACACAAATGGCTTATATTAATGATATTCTATGATGGCACATACGTACTTCTATAATCTGATATACAGTTCCCAATGAAAAGGCTGAACCAGCGCCAAGAATATGCATAATAAGCATGGTAGTTTCCGGAAAATTTCCTACAACGCTTACTCCAATTGCTGCTATAATACCTAATACGTAACAGCACAAGTTGCAATATTTTATGAAAATACCTAAATTATGCACACGAACAAGTTCTTTTGTGAAACGATATCGAAGGTACACTACCATCAGCACTGAAACGTTACAAACAATTAAGAAATGTATATTATATAGCCTAACACTTTTAGGCTTGGTCAATTCTCCGAAGGTAATTATTCTCCACATTAGAGATTTTGTAAACATCTATTAACAACTTAACAACTGGTTTCTCTTCAAAAGCCATTCCTTCGCCCATTTTGCCCGTTTCTTTTTTTTCTCTTTTGATTTTATGGCTAATGCCGCCGCCACTGCACACACATATATTTTATTCATATTATTAAACTGCCGAACAAAACTGTAGTCTGTGGGCAACTGTCGTTTTTGTTCGAACAGACTTAAATTGTTCGTCGAACAAAAACGCAGTGTGTGGGCCCCTTTAGACAACCGAAACATGTTAAACGATGATTAATATTTCTTACACACAGTGTGGGTAGGTAATTCTGCCTTTACAAAAGATAGCCAGTGATACTGAGCAGTACCAAATTCGTCTATTTACTTCTAATTTCGATGTTGCTTGTGGTTGACCATAGGTTGTACATTTTCCGTGCAAATAAATGAGCTATTGTAAGAGGTTATGAAGGTAAAAAGCAAGTATAGTTGGATACAGCGGCAATGGCGTTAGTAAACACTACGTTCACAATAGAAAAACTTAAAGATAGTATATGAGGCAATCTTATTTCGTATTCCGCAAAAAACTTAACAAAATCAAAAACACTGAAACAAGATACATAATAATTTCATCAAAATGCCATCGTGTATAATAATAACAAACTGTGTTAAGAAATGCATAAAATAAAGGTAGGTTTTCGATAACGCGAGCGAGCGACGAAGACCACCAATCACGAACAAGTCTGAAGAGTATACTTGTTCGTGAGTGGTGGAGTGTCTTCGTTGCTTGTTCGCTGGCGTTATCGAAAACCTACCTTAAGACTACAATAAAAATAAATTTTAACGAGAAATTTCTAAAGCTAAGATGCCGATGCATCGCCAAGACCTTGACTTTTTACCTGAAAATTATTTTGGAAAGAAGAGTCGGTTTAAGAATATTCACAAGTCACACGCAGAAAAAGTTTTTTAAATCTATTTGACAGCAAATACGAAGAAGAATAAACTAGATGAAATGAAATACTGCCATTAATGCTAGGTATAAACCGAAACGAAGGTTGTGAAAATGGTAGAAACATCGATGATAGCCATAAGACGACTGTTCGTATCAGAACCGAAAATAAAAATCTATACGGCATAATTTCATAAACGAATTCTACAGCGTTCTTCAACACAGTATTCAAATGTAATGAAAATAGGCTGAGAGTAAAGCAAAATAAGATCAAGCAAGTTTTTATATATTTATGTAAGTAGATATCTATAAAACCAGGATATTAAAAAGACGGGCTAAAACGCATGCAGCAGTGGCGGCTGCTGCAGGGAGGGCAACGGGGCACTGCCCCCCCCCCCCCGTGACAAATTTCTTTTAACAGATAAATTAATTATAAATACCTAATTTGTATGTAATTTTTCTGATTTGTTTGATAACAAATAATATGTTTTCGGAAGTAACAGTCCGTCATTTCAGCGCGTGTAAAAATTGCAGTCTGACGTAGTCTCCGGGGCATCTCGCGCGACTGCTCCGTCTGTATTAGAAATCGAGCGATGAAACTGGCGCGGGTAGCGCGCGTATATATGTAGGCGGTGGGGCACTACTCTATGGTGCCGGGTCCGGGTAGCGGTCCAGTATGTAATATACAGCGGTGAGTGTATGTTGTAATTTTTATCGGTGCAAATGCAACTATGAATTGCGTTAGTAACATTAAGACAGAATTGAAAAATCTAGGTCTCGCTAGACCAGATTTATTGATTAAACTAGAAGATCACAATTTGAAAACTAATAAAACCGGGACGAGAAAATTCAACATTGTAGAGTTACAGTTTATTAGACTGGTTGTGTGGGTGTAATGTGCAAAATGCTTTTTTGAAGTGTAAACTTCTTTAGGCGCGTTGCGCTGATTGTAGGCACTGAACAAGACTGACTGCAACGCTCGGATATGTAACGCTCGTTCGGGTAAAGTCGGCTAAGGGAACAAGATAAATAAATATATCATATAGAGGTACATATTTAATTTCAATTAAATTGAAATTTAAATGAATAAATAAAGTCATGTTCCAGAACAGATTCGATCTCGAGCCGCACGGGTATGAAGTACTATGAAGCCGACACGTTACCATCAGACCAAGCGCGGGACCGTAAGCGAGTATTTATATCGTCTATTTATACATACCCATACGTCCGAACCGACCAAACGAAATGGCCGCTCGCGTAAATGTAATAAACGTGCGAATATGTTTTATTTAATACGTAACTGAATATTATACGCGTGTATTTCGTATTATTGAAAATTGACGTATGAAAGTGAAATTTTAGATACGTGGGTGTCTTAGGTCGCCGATCACCATTCCATAGTCAAAATGTAAAAAAAAAACGAAATGGCGGAAGAGTTTTTTGAAAATTGACGTATGAATGTGAAATTTTAGATACGGGGGTGTCTTAGGTCGCCGATCACAAATCCAAAGTCAAAATGTCAAAAAAAACAAAATGGCGGACGAGTTTTTTGAAAATTGACGTATGGATGTGAAATTTTAGATACGGGGGTTTTGGGGGTCGCCGATCACAATTCCAAAGTCAAAATGTCAAAAAAACAAAATGGCGGAAGAATTTTTTGAAAATTGACGTATGGATGTGAAATTTTAGATACGGGGGTTTTGGGGGTCGCCGATCACGATTCCAAAGTCAAAATGTCAAGAAAAACAAAACGGCGGAAGATTTTTTTGAAAATTGACGTATGAATGTGAAATTTTAGATACGGGGGTGTCTTAGGTCGCCGATCACGATTCCAAAGTCAAAATGTCAAAAAAACAAAATGGCGGAAGAATTTTTGAAAATTGACTTATGAATGTGAACTTTTAGATACGGGGGTGTCTTAGGTCGCCGATCACGAATCTAAAGTCAAAATGGCGGACGAGTTTTTTGAAAATTGACGTATGAATGAGAAATTTTAGATACGGGGGTGTCTTAGATCGCCGATCATGAATCCAAAGTTAAAATGTCAAAAAAAACAAAATGCGGAAGAATTTTTTGAAAATTGACGTATGAATGTGAAATTTTAGATACGGGGGTGTCTTAGATCGCCGATCATGAATCCAAAGTTAAAATGTCAAAAAAAACAAAATGCGGAAGAATTTTTTGAAAATTGACTTATGAATGTGAACTTTTAGATACGGGGGTGTCTTAGGTCGCCGATCACGAATCTAAAGTCAAAATGGCGGACGAGTTTTTTGAAAATTGACGTATGAATGAGAAATTTTAGATACGGGGGTGTCTTAGGTCGCCGATCACGAATCTAAAGTCAAAATGTCAAAAAAAAACCAACTGGCGGACGAGTTTTTTGAAAATTGACGTATGAATGTGAAATTTTAGATACGGGGGTGTCTTAGATCGCCGATCATGAATCCAAAGTTAAAATGTCAAAAAAAACAAAATGCGGAAGAATTTTTTGAAAATTGACGTATGAATGTGAAATTTTAGATACGGGGATGGTTGAGGTTTACGTTTTATTTAATACGTTACTGAATATTATACGCGTGTGTACATGTGTAAATGTAATAAATGTGCGAATACGTTTTTTTTTAATACGTTACTGAATATTATACGCGTGTATTTCGTATTATTAACCTCGCCTTGATGAAGTTTTCACTTCTGCCGTGTGGTTTTAAGCACACTCATTCTTCTTGTTCCATTTCGGTGCTATAAAGTTCACTTTACGACATCCGTTTTGGTTGCAAAAGTATTTCTTTATCGCACGCTAATTTTGTTGTTTTGACGTTGGTACTAAAAAAAAATGGAACCAAATTATATTGAAATGTCAAAGTGTAAGCCTTTAATGTAACAAACATGTGCAATATAAGTTGTACAAAGAATAAAAAGCACACATGCTAACATTTTATTTACTAATTAACAATATCAATTGTTAAGCAGAGTTGGAAGATACGTTTTCTGATGCTACTATTGTAATTTACTTCCAAGGTTGAATAGTACAACTGTTATAAAAGTTTATTTTTGATAATATGTCGAGACTATGTTGGCGAAAGATTTTGTAAATTGTCTTCTGCTATTTTGCGAATCTCTGGGGGCGTGCAATTATTTATTTCGTCCTTTTTGTTGATAATTTGAAATAATTTATTGCATAAATCAGTCTTAATTTTAATGATAATTACATATAACACCGCCTATATTCAAATATTTAAAATGTTCACGAAGTTGGCCGAAGACAAGGCATAACCTTCATCGACATTCCGAAGACGTCCGAACACAAACGAAGTTGGCCGAAAAGAAGGCAAGGCCTTTACCGATATTTCGAAGACGTCCGAACACAAACGAAGTTGGCCGAAGTCAAAGCAAGGCCAGTACTGACATTCCGAAAACGTCCGAACACAAACAAAGTTGGTCGAAGACAAGACAAGGCTTTCATCGACATTCCGAAGACGTCCGAACACAAACGAAGTTTGCCGAAGCCAGGGCAAAGCCTTCATTGACATTCCGAAGACGTCTGAACCCATACGAAGTTGGCCGAAGTCAAAGCAAGGCCACTACTGACATTCCGAAGACGTTCGAGCACAAACGAAGTTGGCCGAAGACAAGGCAAGGCCTTCACCGATATTCCGAAGACGTTCGAACACAAACGAAGTTGGCCGAAAACAAGGCAAGGTCTTCACCGATATTCCGAAGACGTCCGAACACAAACGAAGTTTGCCGAAGGCAAGGCAAGGCCTTCACCGACATTCCGAAGACGTCCGAACCCATATGAAGTTGGCCGAAGTCAAAGCAAGGCCACCACTGACATTCCGAAAACGTCTGAACACGTACGAAGTTACAGTTTCCATAGACGTTTTAATCATAATTACATAAACACCGCATATATTCAAATATTTAAAATGTTCGAACGAAACATGTCTCTCATTTTAAGCTTTTTTGAACTTTTAATAACCAAAATAGAAAAAATCAAGTGAACGGTGTTTTTCTACTTTGAAAAGAATAAAAACATTTTCTAGAAATACCATGCGGGAAAGCAGACTATGTGCCTTAGCAATGTGTTCCATTGAAAAACAATTACTGACATCAACACCAAACTTCAATGAATGAGTTATTAATCATTTTGCTGATCGTAAGGAACGGCGGATGGATTTTATTTTCAAACAAGTTAATTAAATATCATATTGAGTTTATTTTTTGTCTGTACTTAATTTTTGATATTAAACGTTCAGACCCCCGGTGCCCTCCCGTCCCAAAAAATCACGGGCCGCCACTGGCATGCAGTACCTACGTATTTTTTTGACCTATTGATCTTTCTCAAGACACATAAAGATATGAATTATTCTGACTCTGTTCATGAACATACTTACTTAAGAGGGAAGTAATATTTAACATTTGTCCAAAAATGCAGCCGTGTGGAGGATGTGCCCCCAAATCGCTGACGTAAGGCACGAATACTAAAATTTTTCCATTATAGAGTCCTATAATTAACCTAAAATATAATGTGTAGACAAGGAATTCTCGTGCAAAATCAATGAATTTATACGTTAGTATGATCGTCCCCATAAATTCCACAAAAAGTACTATCGGAACAATATATATTTTAGTATATTTCTCCGCATCCATTGCAATAAAGCAGATTTACACGTATATTTAGTTCCTACGTACTTGTGCTGCACTTCCATCCAATTCTTAAAAATGGGGTATATAGAACAAATATACACCAGGAATTATTTATTTAAGGAATAAATAAATCAAATATAATTTTCTTTCGAGTCTCTTTGGCACATGTCAACCTAATGTTTATAGTTTTGAAGGATTCAAAGGTACAAATAGCATGTCATTGGTCATAGCCATAGATAAGTCCCTCTAAGATAAAATGCAAGCTGAAATTGCCCAAGGGGTATGATCATGATGACTGGAAGTTCAAGATGAGCACTACAACCGACATTACAATAATTTAAACGGAAACAAGACCTGACCTGTTTATCTACTACAATATTTATACATTTGGTTACTGCAGTTACTGCCACGTACATTTTTGTGTATGTTGCAATGTTTGAAGTTTTAGTTAGAGTTACGGTTTATATTTAATTTAGTATATTTTTTTACGCAGCATCAGAAGTTTCACTTCTGTGAAACAACTCAAAGTAATTAGAGCTGTGTAATAGAAATACAATTATAGAGACTGAATCAATGGTCGCCTTCAACAGACACAACAGTTGCGCAACTGTTCAGTGATTTGATTCAGACGATGTACGCTGACTCTGAAAATGTTGTGGGCGGTCGCCACTTTCGTGAGCGGAAAAATTCTACACACTAGTGAGCGTATTCTGGTCCGCATGCGCATAACCGCATTCCAACGCCAACGTAACACAATTTTGATGAAAGTTACTTTAGAAGTAAGACAAACTAAAGCTATTGCGCACAAATAAATGTCTTATTGAAGTTAACCAAGTATTTTCAACGAAGTTTGAAAAACCGGCTCTTACACTATAAACATCGCCGAAATATAATTCAGAAAAACAAATTATTATTATTGTTTATTATATTTGGAAGCAATAAAAAGTACCAGATGACAGACGATCACATAAAGGAGAACGGACCTGTCCAGCCAATACTCGACTGATGTCAAGTGAACAGTTGATGCGAGAACGGTTCCCGCTCCGTCTGCTGAATGCGACCAATGCTTCTCCCATAATTCATATCTGTGTTTTGAGTGGCAACTTCATTCTGAAAATTATAGGCCTTTAAGACTCACCTTTTATCACTTTCACTTACTACATTAATATGGGCAAATTTGAAAATTACTGATATTTCATAATTAGCTTGGTTTTTGATTGTATTAAATTCATAGTAAAAAGAAATTAAACAAGAAAAAGAGATTTGTGCTATCAAAATCTAGATTTAAGTAAGTATGGAAATTATTATTTACGCGTTCTTTAAAGTTGAAGTTAAATAAGTTAAAAAACTTTAACAAGAACATGTTTATGTTTGTAAATACATTAATTCATAATAAAACGATATTAATTACAAACAGTGTGCCTATGCACACTAAGCGTAAAATTCTTACGCTCGCAAAAAATGGCGACAGATCCGCAACATGTTCGAAGCGAGCGTACATCTGAATCCGATCGCTGAATTGTTGCGGCAACTGTAACAGGAAAGCCCTTATAGTTGTCGCCTCCAGTGGTTATTTGTATAAGACTTGTTACATATAAATAATTAAAATTAAAATTGAGAATTTTATAATCGGTCTTTCCTTCTTTCATCTTGATTAGTTTAGTTTTCTTTGTTCTATGATGAATAGTAGTGACATCTATATTCATGGTGCATATAATCAATTAAATTCTATTTTACTGTTCTCAAGATTTCTAATTATTTAGAAAATAAGAATAAGTTAGAATTTGTGCATCGGGAAATTGAATACAGGTAGAATTATTAGAAATGTCTATTATTCTTGCATATTCTTCTGTAAAAGGAAACTGAATTCGGTTCAAATGATGGACGCTAGGTGGTGCTGTCGACGTTGAATTATCCTGTTATTTTTGCTTGTCACGATTAAATTTTGTTTGCTTGCAGATGTGGTATACTCACAATTTCTTATATTAAACAGAAATAAAACGGTTTTATTAATTTGTGAAAATGTCTCGGGGTAGTAGTGCTGGTTTCGATCGTCATATTACCATTTTCTCGCCAGAAGGACGACTCTATCAAGTGGAATATGCATTTAAGGCTATTAATCAAGCCGGCCTAACCTCTGTAGCCCTAAAAGGTGTTGATACTGTAGTATGCGTTACACAAAAGAAGATTCCTGATAAGTTGATAGATTCAGAAACTATAAGCCATTTATATCAACTGACCGAGAACTCTGGATGTGTTATGACTGGCATGGTGGCAGATAGTAAATCTCAAGTACAAAGAGCAAGATATGAAGCAGCTCAATTCAAGTATAAATTTGGCTATGAAATGCCTGTAGATAGCTTATGTCGAAGAATTGCAGATATATCACAAGTTTATACACAAAATGCTGAGATGAGACCATTAGGTTGTTCAATGATCATTATTGCGTATGATGCAGAGAAAGGTCCCTGTGTTTATAAAACTGACCCTGCTGGTTATTATTGTGGATATCGTGCTGTTAGCGTTGGAGCAAAGCAGACAGAGGCTAATAGCTATCTTGAAAAAAAATTGAAGAAGAAACAAGAACTAAAAGCTGATGATGCTATACAGTTAGCTATCGGATGCTTGTCTAGTGTATTATCTGTTGATTTCAAGCCATCTGAAATTGAAGTTGGTGTTGTTAGTAAAGATTGTCAGAAATTTACTAAGTTAAGTGAAGCTGAAATTGATAGACACTTGGTTGCTATTGCTGAGAAAGATTAATAAAACATGTAATATTTAAGATATTCAAAATACTTTATATAAGCCTTGGTATTAAAATGTTGATGTGCATTTATATGAATAAATTATATGAAAAATTAAATTACATTACTTTCATTTTCAAAATTATGACTGGTTTATATTTGACAGATGACAGGTAAATACAAAAGAAACTGGTTAACATGGAGTAAACATCATGTAAACATAACCTATCTTTCATTATACAGTTTTGTGCAGATCATATTTTCTTTCAGTATGTGCAAATAATAGTAGTAAGTGTAAAAAATGTCACCTGTTGAGACGCGAATGAATTTATTAGAAAATTTAGAACTACAATTTGGAGCACAAACATTTTTTGCAAAGTTGCATAAATCAGATACCTGTGGTAGTAATGGCCTACCACTAACACCAAATTCCATTATAATTTACGGTAAAGCTCAAATATTAAAAAGTATAAAGTGTAAACACCTGTGCCAGTATTTAGATATAATTCGTGGGAAACATGGTAGGTAGAGATTATAATTATTTATTTAGTCTTATGTATAAAATTCATTTCTGCATAGAACGACTTATTGTGGTTTCCCAATATTCTGGAGAACCCCTTGCTAACTTTATTGGTAAGAACTCTTTCAATTTAGAGGACAAAATTGAAATAGCTCGCCAAATTATTTTGGGATTGCATGAATTACATGAAAGAAATATTATACATCATTATTTGTCTGCTGAAAATATTTTAATACAAGCAGATCAGAGTGTAAAGTTATTTAATTATGGATTGTACCATATGACTGATCATGGTAAACTAGTTTCTTTTCCTATAATGTAAGTACATATTGATTATTGTTTTTGATAAAAACATGAATAGTAATAAATAGTTGTTATACACATGACTCCGTGGCGCAACGGTAGCGCGTCTGACTCCAGATCAGAAGGTTGCGTGTTCAAATCACGTCGGGGTCAGCATTTTTTATTTTTACAAAATATTAATTATTTACAGACAATTACTGTACGCATCACCGGAAGTATATTTGAAAAGCAGAGAGGGATCGCTTTATTTTACCAAAGTTGATATTTGGTCTTTGGGTATAATTTTATGTGAATTAGCACTAGATAAACGTTTATGGAGTAATTTGAAACTGGGACAAAGAATTAGAAAAATATTGAGTTTAATTCAATCGAATGGTTCTATATTTGAGAGAATTGCTAGAGAACATAATTGCTTTGAAGAATATCAAGTAATATAATTACACTGAAAAATTACATATCTATGCAGGGATTTTCAAAAAGATTGACGTGATATTTAAGAATAATATTCTAAATTGGTTGATGATATCTAGATACTCTTGTTCTATAGTATAAAACAGTAATAGTAATGATTTATATTACCGTACATAAAATAAATAATTTTTATTCTGTTAGGTACTCTTGAAAATGATCTTGGAGTTCCAAAAATACCAAAATAGGTAGTATGCGTGTACCGTGTAAGTAGTAAGAATAGTCGCTCGGATCACCTTAATGTAATTTTTTTATACAAGTTGCTAATATTATTCCTATTATACGCTAATATGGAGTATATTTCTTAACCGGTGTGAATTTTATTGCGGTTCGCTATATCATAAAGGCGGCAAACCGTTCAAATAGTGTGTGTTTATCTTCGATTTTTCAGTTGTAAGTATTGTCTGGTACAGAAATGTTCACAATATATTGCCAATGATCATATGATCCTATTCGAAGCAGTAAATCTTAAAAATTCAGGGATCTGGACATTGAAAAAGAAATATTTTATGTATATATATTTTTCAAAAATTCTTTCTGTGGATATGTTCCTTTTGTCGATAGAAACCTGCTGTGAAAATTTCATTGTGGCACAAAAATTAATAAAAGAAATGTCGGGGGTGTATATCTTATAACAACGAAAATATTTTTTCATCCCCAAGGCCTCTGATTTTTGAAGATTTTTTTCTGCAGGTCTGTTCCTTTGGTTGGTAGAATCCTACTGTGAAAATTTCATAGTGGCACAAACGTTAATAACTGACGTGTCGGGGGTGTATACTTACCTATAACAACGAAAATATTTCTTTTTCAATATCCAGCCCCTGAATTTTTAAAATTTACTGCTTCGAGGAGTATCATGTGGTCATTAGCAACCTATAGTGAACATTGCTGTACCATACAATACTTTTACAACTGAAGAATCGATAATAAACACACATTGCTCGAGCGATTTGCCGCCTTCATGATATAGCGAACCGCACTAAAATTCGTTGCTGGCATTCGTTGCTACCTTCACACCTGTTGTTTCTTGAAGACATTCCTGTAAACATTTTTTGAAAATGGTCGCACGCATGCCTAAACTTTGTCTATTGTTGGAGCATCAAAGACAATCTTTATGAATTTCTCTGTACCTGTATTTTTTTAAATTAGAATTAATAAAGCTTTTTTAAATTTATGTTACTTATTTTTTTATATATAAATATTTGTCAAAAGGAAATTAAATTTTAAGCAAATTTTATATGTATATACACTGCTATTCAAAAATTGCAACACAACAATAAATATAATGTGTCTGTAATTGGTTTACTATAATGGCTGGCTGATCAGGAAAGTTGATCAACCATTTGAATTTTAGCGAAATTTACGTTTTACAAGTTCTGCCACTGCTTAAATTCGACATTATTGTCAAATTTGACAGTATAAATTTCTTTAAATTGCGCTAGTTTAATGGATTTTTTTAACAATGATATCGAAAATTATAAAGTTTAACAGGATACGAATTTAAAATTACAGGCTGTTAATGCTGTTCCATTATTTTGGCAATGTTATAGTTGTATGTAAATCTGATCATATGATTATTAAACTAGGAGTATAAATAATTAGGCACCGTTCTGGCAGTAGAATAAATGAAGGAATACGTTTCCAAGCTGCCGATTTAATAATAAGAAAATCGCAATACGTAAGTCAATTACAGACACCAATTTTATAAAATGAAAATGACTTGTTAAATGGTTCAGGTTTATAATATAGTAATAAATAACAATTTCTATTTAATTTTGTTTTAAAATATTACTTCAAATTTTAGTCATTACCAACTGGTTTTAAAAATTTAATAGAAGATTGTTTAAAAATATACGCAAAAGATAGACCGTCGACCGAAGAATTATTGCAAAGGGAAGTATTAACATCAGACAACGCTTCAGAAAGCAATGAACAATCAACTCGTTCGTCGTTTGAAGTTTTCACACTGAAAGAGTTCTATCACTGGTGGCAATTAGCTGGAGGTGATGTTTTTCTGGAGTTAAGAAAGCAAGGGTTGCTCAGATCAAGTCCGCCAATATTATCTCTACCAAGGTATTAAAAAAATCAATGTAGATTTTTGAATTTTGATGATAATATGTGGTATATGAAGCTATTTAAAAGTGTCATAGTAATGAGTTTCTGTATATAAGTAAATATTTAGTAACTAAGCATCAGTTGTTTCAAGGTTTCATAAAAAATTATTTTATTTTTTCAATTTTTTTTTTAATTCTCTCCATGATTAAGGTTTGTAGTTGGATGACTCTCCATATAGGATGAACGCTTGGGCTTTATTCATTTATGGGTCAGTACTTCATCTGAGGTGCTTCCCTAATGAATCACAATATTAATTAAAGTGCCTATTTAATCGGAATGGTGACAAGATGAGATTTGTTCTGATTGGTTGACGCAAATTGTACCTGCATAATGGCGTCTTGCAGAAAAATGTATTTTACAGTTACATTTTTATTTTTGTTTATCACGTTTTTTTTTTAAATACATATCCATTTAATACGCAAATTATAGGTTACCTATCAACCCATGTTTAGTAATACTGAATTATTTGTTATTTTACAGTTTGACAGATCACAGGTACCCACGTTATGGCCGCTTTGGCTTCTATTGATTTTGCATCTCTTGTCACAACTCTCATTATCAAGGCACTCTAATGTTAATCATCTTGTGTCGCTATCTACACATGGTAAATAAACTCGTGACCATGAATACTTCCAAACTCGAGATTTTTGCAGAACTCCACGTGTCGGGGCCCTCTGAACACTAGCGTCTACGGACAGCATGCCAATACCAATATATATGTGTATAGAGGAGAAGTGAAAATGATAACCTATCGCCATCTCGTTCATAACTTTATGATTAATAATACAATAAACATAATTGAAAAAAACCTAGTCAAAAGTGGAAAGAAATAGCTACTTATCAAATAAATTTAATACTAAAATTCGATATTATTTAGCATTTAGGCTAGCAAATAATGCATTTTATGCTTCTTCTTAGCACTTTTTTTTTTAAATTGGTAGATTCACTTTTTTCTTTTTACTTGGAGGGAAGTATTGTGATGATGAAAATTTTCGACCTCGACATTTTTGCAGATATCCACGTTTTAAAGTCCCCTGATACCGAAAACGTGGTTTTTAAAAAATGTCTCTCTCTGTGTATGTGTGTCTTTGTGTGTGTGACCACGATAGCGGTCTAACCGCTGTAGCTATCATTCCAAAAATAGTAGTTTATTTCAGTGAAAAAATCAAATTTGTCAATATTTCGTCAACTACTAAGTTTAAACAAATTTATAAAGAATTCATATGTACTCAAAACTAAAGAAGAATTTTATTATGAAAGTTTTTCGAAATTCCTACTTTTTACTTTTATCGAAAATCAGTTTTTTGCAAATATTTCGTCATGCTTTTTAGATAGGTACCGTCAAACGGGGTAAAGCGGATCAAAAGTGGAAGTTTTTCGATGGTTTCATGGTGTAGAGTATCTACTAAAATTCTGCAAAAAAATTACTTGATTCTTACAATCTTACTTTATAAGATACATAAAATAATTTTTATCTATGACGTACGTACGCGTCTTAATTATTGGTTGAATTGTGATCCGCTTTACCCCTTAAGATGGGGTAAAAGGGATCAGTCATAGATTTTGCCTAAAAACCGCTTTAACATTAGTATGAGAAAAGTGGATCATTATTTAACTTTAAAAATATTCGAACTCGCTGAATTTTCTGAAAAAAAAAAGAAGAAAGTGGTGGCAAAATTCTACTAAAAACAGCTTTTAAACAGTTTAATACGAAATAAACAGCATTCTTTTGTAAACGTACATAAATATAGAAAAATCTTTAAATAACAATAGTTATACACTAATATACATGACATGTTAACAATAAAGGAAACACAAAAAATTCTAAAAACACAAACATCACTTCTGGTAAATTCTGTGGACGCACTACTCTAGACAAAAGTTAGAAATAGCCCTAAAAGTCATTTGGTTTCTTCTGCCAAGATGTCTGAACACTTTTTGAATTATTTGGCACTTTTTAACAACAGTCAAATCTGGAACATTTGGGTAGACAAACACAACTTCTTTGGCACCATGTTTCTTCCTCAAGACATTTACTGAAAATTCACCGTCGTTTTCAGACTCGATTTTTGCAATGTACAGCCTGTCTCTCTTATTTGTTTCAAATTTGACGATAACAAAATCTCCGGGGCCACAATTATTCATATCATGATGATCCTCAGATAGCTATGTTGATGGCAAATTGTCAGGATCAACAGTTGCACTCTGAATGTGTTGCTCTGCATGTTCTTCAGACTCTTCATATTCTTCTTCTTCAGGCTTGTTACTGTTTTCGTCGCGATTTTCATCCTCGTCAGTATGGTTGTCGTTATCAAGTTCGGGTTTCTCTGGTTCAATTAACGTTGGTAGGAGATCAGCTGCCGTAATACTTTTTCCAGCTGCAACGTCCCTTCTTTTTCCTCTTCTGGAAGTCACCTTTTCAGAAGATCGCATGCTACTGAGATGTGTCACAATGGCATCAGTCCAACTTGCGTCCATTGCCCTCTCGGCCTCTTCAGGTTCTTGTTGGGGTCTAATGCGAACTATTTTTCGTAAAACTACGTCCGGATTAAATGGCACAATTCCGCAAGCCTTAAAACCGGCCAGTATGTTGGTGGTTGATTTTACTCCAATTGTTTCTATTGTTTTATTAAGCAGCCTAGGAAACTCTGTTTTAGGCAACACACCTCGGTTTTTTAATTTCCACTCCTCCAAGACATTACGCCACGCTCCCTTGAAGGGCCGGAAATATGCCACATCAAGAGGCTGGAGAAGATGAGTGGAATTTGGGGGTAGTAGAATAAATCGAATATTATTCTTCTCGCACTCTTCAATAACGCTTACTGTTAGATGGCTACAGAGGTTGTCTCCAATAATAACTTTGGGTCCATCTAGATTCCGCAGATATGGCAGGGCTATTGATGAAAACCAGTCTTCAAATGTGGTTGAGTCAAACCAGCCGCTCATTGTGTGGTTATATCTTGAACCAGGAAACCCACCCTCCGTCCACCCTGGGTATAAGTGTTTCGCTTTGTACACCACATAAGGTGGTAGTAAAGTTCCATCTCCTGATATTGAGAACATAACACTAATGCTCGACTTGGATGTGTCAATTATTCTATGAGCATGTTTTATTCCTCGCCTGACTACAACCTTCACAGTACCTAGATCATCGGCGAAATTCGTTTCGTCATAATTTAAGATATTGAACGGTTGCACATCCACTAAGGAACTTTCTAGATTGGCGAAATATGCCTCTACAACTTCGTAAGTCACAGCCGCCCTGACTCTTTTTGTATTTTCAGCAAACTTAATTGTCAAATTTGGGCGTCTTCGCATAAATGACTTAAACCAATCTAATCCAGGCAAGTTATTTTTAAACCTTTTTTCCCGTTTTCCACATTTGTTTAAATATTGTTGCACTAGGTACCTTACATCATAACTCTTCATAGGAAAACCCCACTCGGCACAAGTTAAAAGAGCTTCGACCAATCTGGCTTCCTCCAAAGGTCCAAGGGCTGGCGGTCTACCGTAAGCCAAAAGATCGTTGTTTTTCACCCATCGGTTTAGTGTCGTATAAGGAACTGCGTACTGTTCAGAAGCTTGTCTTATGCTCAGAGTTCCTCGGCGAACCGATGATACTGCCCTGTTGAGGTACTCTGGATCATAGTTTCTATTTCCACGTGGTCCCAACTTTTTACGATAGTTTCGAGGCATTCTGTTACGGCTAAACGATTAAAAAGATCACATATTAATATTCTGATCCACCTTACCCCAGCAAGTTACATTTTTTAAAAAACATATTCAAAACTACATCAAAGATTTGCCTTAAATAAAATTTGAGGTTATGACTGTGTTGCGAAAGGTCTGTTACACAGATATATGTATTTCTTATATTCACAGCTTTTTTGGCTTCTAGAGTACAACAGTTTGTTTTCGCAGTTTGCAAAATACGTAAAATTTACTCCAAATTTCAATAATTATTTAGAAAGTACTTACCCGCTCTACGACACTTCAACTACTGATAAAGCAATGTATACGATCTCAGCTATTGACAAGCCACCAGCGCACGCATCGGTAAGGAATGACAGCTGCGTCACGATATTATTGATATGCAGGTGCGCATGTGATCCGCTTTACCCTGTATGATCCGCTTTACCCCGTTTGACGGTACGTTATGATTATAAAAGTATTTAGACCTTAATTTTCAATAACTTTTGTATAAAAAAATATTGAAAATGTGGACCGGAAGTAACACTTTTACTCTTATTGAATAGCGATTTTTTGCATATATCTCGCAAATTATGCATTCTGTATAATTTATCAAGAGCTGGATCTGCAATATTTTTTGTATACATGAAATGTCAAAATTGGGACCGAAAGAAACACTTTTAATCTTAGCGAGTAGCATTTTTTTTCGAATATCCTGCAAAGTATACATTCTATAGATATTATTAAGAGAATAGAAGTACTTAGAATAAGGTTTTGAATAATTCATTATTTTCTTTGTTGAAAACAACCCTCGCTGGGGGAATTATCTTTTTATTAAAGATAGGACTATTGGAGCCACCAATTTTTTTAAAGCATCAATTTGTTCTGCATTATATCAATAATTTTAATTAAATAAGGTACAAAATTTGTTTTTAAGAGCTCTTTTTCTATAGCATGAAAAAACAGAATCAGAAAATAATGTAGTAATGCTGCAAGTGTGCAAATCTTATTGACCGACCAATGCTCAACGGTCTACAACGCTTCAGTTTATTTTGCCGCCTACCCTCATGCGCAAGTGCAGCTTCGGGAATAAGAATCGCATGCTGTCCGTAGACGCTAGTCTCTAATCGAATGCTCTCTCTTTCTCCCCCTCTTTTCTTCTTTCTCTCCTTCTCTTTTTCCTTTCTCTCAATTTGTGCGCGCGCGTGAATGATTTTCTTACACATATAAAGTTATCGATGTCTATTTTAAATTTAAAAAACCAAATAACCCAGTAAGAGTATACTTTTTCACGAAATTTTGTACAACTGTTGACTTTGTTGAGAATAATAGTTGACGACATTTTTATTGAAAAATTGGTACTCTTTATAGAGATAATTTAATAATGAGTTGGCGCTCTGTATACTCCTAAAATAAGATTATCTATGGACTCTAGTGGATGCTTATTTCGAGCATCTTGTAGCATCATATTGATGTATTGTAACTTCATTTTTCACACGTTAGTTATTATCCGTTAATATCCTAGGTCGTTCAACTTTGGAAAAATGCTTCTTATTTGCATATAAAAAATAAATTATACATCCATTATGGCTAGAAATTGACATTTACACATGTCTACTAATGCGAGACAAAAAAGATGTTCTTACAAATGTACGTAGGGGAGCGACGTCGAAGATGACGCAGCGTTTAAGATGACGCACAGTATTTTCTTAGCCACTACTGCATAAATATCAGCTTTTATACTCGCTGCGCCCTCTTTGGGATACTATTATTATTTTAGAGCTCGACGAGTCCACCATATTGTTGTTCAGTGTAAATGAGACAGTTGAATGTGAAACACGTGTTATTTTTATTATTTGGTACTCTGAAAATATCAAAGGTAAGTTATTTAATTTTAGTTTTATTAAAGTTATTTCAGTACAATACGATTGAATGTCATTTTGTGCTTGTATGACATAGGATATTTATTAAATATTACAGAAGCTGAATAATAAAAAAAAAAAATTGGAAGTTGTGCCTAATCGGCTAAGACGACGCAGGGTGCGTCATCTTTGCCTTTTCAGTTTGCTACGTTAGCTATTATGTTATATTCAGATATTTGTAATATATTGTTTTAAAGCTTGCGTTTCTCTTATAGTTATGGGTAGGAAATATACTAGAAAAACGCAAAGAAGATCGTTTTCTGTAAAAGCTCTTGACGCAGCCTTAAATGCAATCGTGAAAAACGGTCGTAAAATTCGAGAAGTGGCCAGATCGTTTGAAATACATGAGGCTACGTTGAGACGAAATCTGAAAATCAAAAATTTAACAAAAGAAGTGAAATCTGAGTCACATGGAAGAGCTCCAATATTTTCGATAGCTCGAGAAAAGGAGATTGTAGACCATGTTCTCAAATTGGCAAATTTATTTTTTGGAATAACTTCCATAGAGCTAAGAACAATGGTTTTCAAATACGCAGAACACAATAATATTAAACACAATTTCAATAAGGACAAACAAATGGCGGGCAAAGATTGGTACCAGGGTTTTTTAAAAAGAAATCCGCAAATCTCACACAGAAAACCTGAAGCCACTAGCATAAATAGGATAACTGCTTTTAATAAAACGGAAGTCGACCGTTACTTTGAAAAAGTGCAAAATAAGTATAAGTTTCTCCCAGATCGCATGTTCAATGTAGATGAAACCGGTATATCTACGGTTCCTAGAGAATCAAGTAAAAGACTTGGACCTAAAGGAGTCAAGCAGTTTGGGATCATTTCTTCATGGGAACGTGGAAAAAACATAACAGTGATTACGGCATTTAGTGCATCTGGTAATTATATTCCTCCTTCATTTGTATTTCCTAGAAAACGAATGAACCCACAGTTAGAAAAAAATGGACCAAGCCTGCGCAATTTACACTTGTACATATAATGGGTGGAGCAATGAAACTGTATTTTTTTTGTGGCTGAAACATTTTCAAAAAAGAACCTTATCGAGCATTAATAAACCGGTATTACTTGTACTAGATAACCACACAAGCCACATTTCACTTGAAATATATTACTTTTGCAGAGAGAATGGGATTGTCATGGTTAGTATTCCACCCCATACATCCCACAGATTACAACCTCTAGATGTAACATTTTTTGCCGCATTAAAAAATGCATACAGTCGGCATTGTAATTTGTTTTTAAAATCAAAAATTAGAAACTCGAAGTTTGAAAACACAATAACTCCATACGATGTAGCTGAGATTTTTAAGTTAGCATACGACCAGGTTGCAAATATTGAAAAAGCAGTTTCCGGATTCCAGGCATGTGGTATTTATCCGTTGAACGGCGATAAGTTCACAGAGGATGACTTTGCACCTGCTGATAATATGATCCATTCTAGTTTGGAAAGAGATGTTTCTCTTGTATCACTTCCTGTAGATATAACAACCCCACAACGAACAGTACCTCAATCTTCCAGAAAACAAGAATCACCTCGACCATCAACCAGCAAAGAGTCACCTCCAAGTCACAAGACTCCGCCAAATGAAGATTCACAAAACGAACGTACACATACTTCAATTGCCATTATTTCTCCTGTTCCTGTGCCTAATCAGAAAGTTAAAGGAAAATCTAGTCGACGAAAGCAGCACTCTGAGATACTAACCAGCACCCCTTTGAAAGAAGATATGGTAATTAAACATAATAAAAGGAAAGAAAAAATGACAAAGTTGCAAGATGCCAAGAAAAAGATAACAGAAAAAGTATTTGTTGACACTACGGGTTCAAAAAACGCAAATATAAATAAAGTGAAAACCGGCGCAATCAAGAAGAAAATATCAAAAAAGAAAAACGTGGAAGATAGCGAGACCGACGAGAGCAATTTTTCTGAGGATGGCCTCTGTGATGACGATGAATTGGGCGACATGAGTCACGAGGGATCCAACACTGACATATGCATATTATGTGGGGATTTCGGTAGAAAAACCGAAACATGGTTTCGATGTACAAGTTGTGGAAAGTGGGTCCATAAGGAGTGCAGTGGTGCAGACAGTCCCGAAAATTACGTTTGTGACGTTTGCTAATGTATTGAGATTGATATTTTTCTGAATCTATTAGGATCAACTTTTATTTGCAGTTTATTTATTTTTTTATAAATACCAAAGAATATAGTTATTTCTCAATTAATGTTTCCATTTTTGAACTACCATACTTCCCCACCACAATGCGTCATCTTATCCTTAGTGGTGCGTCATCTTATCCTCAGTGGAGGGAAAGATGACGCAAAGTAGTTTGTTTTTAAAAGTCGCGAAAAATATATTGCACTATACCTAATTAAAAAACAAGTATAGTAAATGATAACAAAATGCACAACACCATGATGGTCACAATAGCTCAATATATTTTGTTTCGTAAATTAAATGAAAATTGCTTCCCCTATAGTCTAAATTTTAGATTTCGATTTTTTCAAAATCAGATTAGTTTGATATCAATGTATCACATACACATTGTATAGAAGAATAATACGGGTTTATTTATTATTTTATTATAGTCTTATTCTGAATGATGCCACAGTGTTGGGCCAGGAAAGGAATCCAGCAACTTTACATGATCCAAGAATCGTTCCTATGCCATTGGACGCTTTGTATGAAAGATTCGCACACATTCCATTAACGAGTTACTATCCGTTGGTGTTTTCAAAATCGTTTATTATCCAAAAGTTCGAGGCACCTCCATATGACGTGACTGATTTACCATTAGTTATAAGAGAGCGCGACCCAGAATATCAATTCCACAGGGTTATCTTACTGCGGAAGCTTCTATATGTATAAATGATGCTGATGTTATTTTGATATTCCTGACTGATAGTATTGCTTTCTTAAGGGCTACCCGTACACTAGAGATATGATTGTAAAAGAAGCACAGATTGATATTCCACCGCTCTTGCGAGGTGATATATGGATGGCTTTATTGAATGTCAAAGGCGATTTTGAGAGAGAGTACATACAAATAGATAAAGAGACAGCGACATGTACAGATAGGCAGGTGAGGAAATTTGTGAAAATAACATATTCCAACATTGTGCCCTTCGCTTCATTACTAACTAAGACTTGGATGCACACCAATTGACGGGTCCAGTGCAAGAACCGGTCAAGTCCATTATAGTTAAATTTACTGGAGCACAAAAAAAAAACGATTTGGCACAAATTGATAAATCGAATATTAATTATAGAATTTTAGATACAATAATATATTTTGCTTTTAGAACACGCAATTATATATTCATTGTGTTGCTTTGTAACAATATATGTACTTATATATTATTCGATATTTTTCTTGTATTTTAATATTGTCTGTGCGGGCGTCATTCTAAACTGTAGCCAAAATACTTTTCATTCAGTTGGTCATGGATCACTTACTCTCGATAAAAAAATCAGAAATTGTGATAATTAGAACTTCGAGTATCCTAATGAACGGTTCGAATCAATACCCAGAGTTTTTACATTGTACTATTTATACAAAATATTTTCATTAGATCATGTGCATACTTTTATTATATTTATATATTTACAGATTGAAGTAGATATACCTCGATGTCATCAATACAACGAACTATTATCCTCTGCTGAAGGACATAAGAAATTGAAACGAATTTTGAAAGCCTGGGTGGACAAAAATGCAAACTACGTTTATTGGCAAGGGTTAGATTCCTTGACAGCGCCATTTCTATATTTAAATTTCAATAATGAAGGTATTTATTTGGCGATTTAGCAATCAAAACGATGTAATTTATATATTTTAGCGAAAGCATTTGCTTGCTTATCAGCATTTGTACCAAAGTATCTACACAAGTTTTTCTTAAAGGATAATTCGGCAATTATCCAGGAATACCTCATCAAATTCTCGCATTTGATTGCCTTTCACGATGCCGTACTAGCAAATCACCTTCATAACATTAATTTTATACCAGAACTTTTCGCGATACCGTGGTTTTTGACTATGTTTTCACGTAAGTTATTGTACGAGCTTGTTCAAAAGATATTAACACTTGTGCTTATAATCTTTTTATTTATACTGTTGCCATAATTCTAAATACGATATTATTATATTATGTTGTAAAACACGAAAAGCAAATTTCAGATGTTTTTCCTTTACATAAAATATTTCACCTCTGGGATAAACTTTTGCAAGGAGATTCATCATTTCCTTTACACGTTGGCCTATCAGTTCTTACTCAATTGCGGAGTAGACTTCTAAGCTCCGGTTTTAATGAATGTATTTTATTGTTCTCCGATTTACCTGATGTGGACATGGAAATATGCGTCAGAGATTCCCTTAGTACCTACCAAAAAACGCCAAAGAGTATAACCGCTAGAAAATATCAGAATGAAATGCACGAGACCAATGATTTTGTAAGTATAGTAGTTTGTTCTATTAAATATGCACAAATAAGAAGACGAATTTTGTTTTAATACGTCATGCGGAAAGAAATTAGAGGTTCTGTTGATATAATTCTCTAATCTTATGATTTACTTTTTATATATAGGTACACGTGCTCTATAATCGTGAAACATATTCGTATCATTTCTTAATATTCTTATTAGATGCTCTTTTAACTCTTGATATTTTATTTTATTATTTCAGGATTGCACAATTAGCTTAACAGCTAGATGTCCAACAATTAGTACACCAGATTTAGTGGATTTAGTACGTACTCCCACCAGTGAAGCCTTTGTTATTGATATTAGGAATTCTAAGCAGTAATAATTTTACTATGTTATTTTGTTGCGTATAATTTAGTAACGTAAATTTATAGATTTGTCATATGCAGCGTTATTGGTAGCATAAATATACCTCTGGACAGTATTAAAGTTGATGAACCGAACGTGGAAGCTTTAGGAGTACACGGGAAACTTTTAAAAGAAAATCTATATAAAACTGTAGTTGTTTTAAGCACTGAAGATAGTGAGATGGAAACGGTATGGATTCATTATTTTAACATATTTTTATTTACCAATTCTTGTTTTTTTTTTGCAGTTTTCAGAGTATCTATTGAAATGTGGCATAAACAGAGTTTGTATGGTAAATGGAGGTTTCAATGCGCTATTGCCGATATTTCCCACTATATTAATACCACAAAATCAGATATGATATTAGGTTATGACCATTTATAAAAATGTTTAGTAATACTTGTTACCTATCTATACGTAATAAATATCTGTTGTGATAAAATGAGCTTGATATTTAATGCATAATACCCTGATTGTTTTTCTTTTAAAAAGGAATCCTTCCATCTAGTGCAAAACTATTAGTCCAGGCAATGAAGACATAAAAATGGACTTTCATTACAAAAGGTCATAGAGAGTTCTTCTTTAGTAAATTTTTACAGTTCGGTCTCCTAATTAATATTCTGATTTTGCGACCTTCATCGACCGCCACTCGCGCCGCCATATTGGAAAAATGGTACCAAAAACCAGTTTTTCGCGAAAATCTTCACTCTGGTACCACCTAGGTTAAAAATATATATAAAAATTATAGAGAATTAAATTTTCTGCACCTTCTGTAATAAACATTTTCCAATCAGATAAACATTTCACGAGTTACGTCGGAGTTAACTTCAGCAAATTTTTACAATTCGCAAAATCGCTCCCTTATTTTCACGCAAGTGCTTATTTTTTGTGTGCAAATGCTTGCCACCTGTATTTGCAGGATATGCTAAGCTTGGCAGATGAAATGGACCCTTCTGAGTACGAAAATGTTACGACAAAAGGATATTTTACTATCAGGTGTTCCGACAAGTTCTGGTCATGCATTTGGTCTGACATGATCATCGAACAGACGCTAATAAGGTACTCTATGAGAAGCAATGGTGGTCTTACTCGTGGACGTGGATTAACAGATAGCGTTCTCACCATGTGGAGTTTGGGAATGGTATATATGTAAAATATTTGCGATGGAGATGAAAGAATCAATTGTCACAATTCTTCTGAAATTGGTATTCTGGCGATTTCAAAAATAATTGGCAACAACTTTGACGTCGTGTAGTTCAAACGTTCAGATAAAGTGATTCCTCATGCAGTTATGAACAGCAATATCAAAATTAAAGACTTTGTCATTCCCATTGATCCGCTATTGTTATATCAAAGAATGTGCGTTTCTAAGCGATCTGACGAAGAGCTGCAGGAATGAATATCTTCAATTCGAACTGACACCATTTCCTTTAGCTCTGTTTAGCGAAGGGGATCTTTAATCTGTAAAGCTTTTACACCTTGGCACTTGACACTGATTTCGGAAATAGCATTTATGTCGTAGATGGTGGATAACTGGTATATAGAGTCATATGGCATCGCAACGAAACGGTTGCATCGATCTGCACAAACTATGTACAGTACGTGCAGAGCCATTATGGTGCTAACACCGTCGTTGTTTTTGACGGGTATCCAACTAACGCAGATACCAAAAGTACAAATAGTACAGAAAGATTTCACCGCGCAAATAAACAAACTTCGCTGACGTGCATTTCGACGAGTCAATGGTTTCGCAAGAAAGATTTTTATCAAACGAAACAAATAAAATTCGCTTGATTTCGGTGCTAAAGAAGAAATTTGAAAATTTTAATTTCACAGAAAAAAAGGTACGGAAGATGCTGACATACGGCGATCAGTATGTCCGAATCGTTTGATTCTGTATTCATAGCAGCAGAAGATATATAGATTTTCTCGTCCTCCTAACAGCATTGGCGAGATCTCATCCAAACGTTTACCTTCGCAAACCAGGCAGAGAAAAAATTGTTGGCAAAATTTACTCTCATCGAAGTCTACAATATGAAGAAATAGTGGCGGGCAACATATTGTTCTTGCATGCTTTGAGCGGTTGTGACACTACGTCTACTGTTTTCAACGCAGGAAAAATTATGTTTCTAAAAACGCTTGAAAAGAACAATTATTTAGCCTAACTCTTCAAGCTTTCAAAAAGAAAAATTCATATCCAGAAGTCATTGCTGCTCCGGGGGAAAGCTTTTTTATTACCCTTTACGGCGTTTCCAAAGATAACACTACTACTTTGGGTTATCAAAATTTCGCAAGATCCGTGACGAAGTCAATTCGATCTTTCTACATTACCCCCTACCAGGGAAGCTGCAAGGCAACATTCTTTTTGGACCTACCACCAAGTTCAAGCTTGATTGATATACACGAGAGTCTTGAGAACTGGGGTTGGGAAAGAAGCGTACTCCAGTGAGAATAATAAAAGATCCGGCAATCGAAGCACTCCTGAAATTAATTTCGTGCAAGTGCAAGAAGGGGTGCGGTCGAGCCTGTGGGTGTAGAAAAACAGACTTGAAGTATTATGTTATATGCACATGGAGACGCGTGTGAAAACAACGCAGAGGTTTTTGCGGTATCTGAAGAAGAAGAAGAAGAAGACGACTACGACGAGATTGAAGACCTGACCGTTGCAAAATTATTGGCACAGGAGGACCAGCAGTACACCGAAGACGAGAAAGTTGAAGAGGAGGAAAGACATTGGCAAGATGATATTGATATCAGTGAGCTTGGACCATATAGGGCATCGAAACTAAAGAAAAGACATCAGTAAATAACGAAATGTGGATTAGGCCATACTGGAGATACCACATGAAAAAAAAACGCGCCTCTCACTCTACCGCATGGTAGTGCGGAAATGAATAAAAACGGTAGTACGTATTAAGTAACTAAGTACTGAAATTTTGAGAAAAAATGTAGCCATATTGAGAAATGTATAAATTTGCTGAAGTTGACTCCGCTGTAACTTGTGAAATATTCATCAGATGGCAAAACGTTTAGTATAGATGTTGCAGGAAATTTAATGAACTATAATTTTTGTAATAAATATTTTTTACCTAGGTGGCACTGCCTTGCGGCTCGTTTTCTAAACTTGAACGCGTGCTCAAAAATCATGTCTTATGAAACTTGTATTTTAATATACAATTGTTGCGTCAATTGCATGAGATTTGTTGAATGAAACAAGTTTCTCGTTCAAATATGTGCAAACAAACATTTGCTTCTCGCCCTTCGAATTAAGTTATTCACACTCGTTCCAAGGAAGTATTTAATTTTTTTATCTATACCGTATTTACCAAATATTTGTTTGGTTAACAGAAGTAGCTATAACAGAACATTCCTGCTTCATGCTGTAAAACGTTAAAATTAAACAGTTGTTCCTTGATTCAGAGAAAAAAACTCTATAGCCATGTTGACTTCATATCTTTTTGGAGAGATTGGAATGTATGGAAAAATTTAAATCAAAGAAAGTTACATTTTTAAAAACGGCTACTTGCAATTATTTTCACCATTAGTTGCTGACGGATTGTCCTAATTTACATGTACAGAAATTGATCTGATTATTGAAATGTTCACATCTAATTTTGCTTAAATCAAAGGTTATTCTTTTTACGTTAAATTTTCGGATATCTACTATCATATGCAAATTCGAAAATAACGCTAAAAAGTGAAATGTTGGAAAATAATATTTCGCTTGTTATTTCTCCTTAACTAAAGATTTACATTCCTTAAAAAGCAACGTTTTATTTATGAAAAAAGCGCATTGCGTAAATTCAGCCTGTGACAGGGAAGCTTTACCTAATCATTCTGATTTCCACGAATGTAATTACAGATGAAAGGCAAAGAGATTCCTTCAATAAATTTAATGTCAAATTTGCTAACTCCGAGAAGGAGGAATGAAGGAACCATTATCTTCAATTACCACCATTCCTATAACGGTGGTGGTGCGAAAAAGCCGATTTAATATTTAAGAAGTTCGAAACTTTTCAGATGAAAGATTGCTTCTGCTTTACATCGACCCAAAGAAAGAAACGAGAATAACGTTATCGTTTTGGAGGATTGAGGGCAAAGAGGATTGCAAATTTATCTCCAATTCTCGACAATACGTAGTGATTAGTTTTCAGTAGTAGGCCCGTATCTATATTAAATTTGAACGCAATTTCTGCATACTGGCACGTTAAATTCTACTCTAAAGTGTACTTAATTAAATAATGCCTTTAATAATAGAGCCTTGCCGCTCTGCTATCTAAACATTAGATGACTTAACATTTAATTATTGCAGTTAATTACGAATTGAGAATAGATGGGCGTTCACCATGAAACGCCACGGAAATATCTATCGGTATATATAGACGCGACAGTAATTACTAAAGAGACCAAAACTGTAATAAATTGCTGTTCGACGTTGTTATAAGAGAATCAACGGTAATGTATTCAAGCAAGCACGACGGCGACGTCTAATAGCTTTGTATACCGTATACGTAATATAAATTTAATGGAAATATACGTTTAAATAGTCTGTTTTCCATACTAAGATTTACTACAGGTAAATTTAGTTACTAGCGAGATAAACTATGGCAATGGATTAATTAACGGAAATCAGGAATTTACTGGTAAATATATACAGGTGTACCACTTAAAACTCCCAGGTCAAATATCTCGGAAACGGATAAAGATATTTGAATTTTGTAAAAAGTAATTACTAAAGAATGTGATCGACTTCAGTTTGCTCTTACAATTGTGTTTTATTATGTGAAGATATACATGGCGCTGCGATGAAAATAATTTTCTTTATCGCCACAATCCGCATTTGTTTTTTATTTCAAAGAGTATTAAAATTAATGTAAATTTTATTATTTGTGCTAATTTCCAAAATTTAACGGTTTCATAGATATTCGTGTTTAAAGAAAGTAAAAGTAAATTTAAAGTTTTGTCTCTATTTGGTTTAAATATTTAATTTGTAGGGGGAAAATAGCAGTAAACATCATGGGCGTAGCCAGCGAAGGGCAGGGAGGGGCAACTGCCCCCCCCCCCCCCCCGGAAGCAAAAATAAATTAAATAATTTTTAAATTTTAATAAACGAAAAATTAAATCTAAAATATACATATTTTTCTGTTCTGCATATTTTTTTTTGTTATCTGTTTTATATATTTTGTTTGTTGTTGTGGTCGTTTGGTTGCTTTTATGAACATTTTAAAATTAATTAATAAGCTCTAATAAATAAAATTATTCGCGAGTCCTTTGTCACTAAAATATATTTCATCAGCAAAAAACAAGGCTGTTTGAAAAACTGACATAGTGCTAAATATATATTAATAGCGTTTTCGATCTATGCATTGGTGCACACCAGAATTGTCCCACACCAGAATTGGATAAAAAGGAGTGTTCGATTTACTCTCAGGATACGTCAATTTTTAGTGTTCGATTCAACCCAGAGAAATAGAGTAGGGGAGAACGCGCTTAAAGATGCGCCAACTAAGTTAAATTGAATTCCGCCATTTTGAAGGTTGCTCACAAGCGGTTTGAGGATTCTTTTACCGGCGCTGACAATATAATCTTCCTTACAAAAATGTTTGGAACAAATAACTTTATTTTTGGACCAGGTCCACGTTTCAACATTTTTTCCTAGCACATCTAACCACATTTTCAATGAATCACCCCGTGGAAATCTACAAATAGTGCAGAATTAATCGCGCTCTTAAAGATGCAATTCTTTCATTCTATTACGGTAATATTTATACCTAGCTCAACAATTCGCATGTAAAGTTCATTGACTTAGAAAAATGTAAACAAACTTACGTGTGAAAAGAAATGCCTTCCGGCTTAAATCTTCGACTGTTACTGCAGCCCAACACAGAGCACGACATGTTAATAACACACACAAGTCCTTTTTAATACAATTAATTAAAAATAACCTCCAAGCTTGACAATTACACAACACAAGTGCCAATTACCCTGCAAAATGGCGACCACAATAGCGTTTGCTTAAAACTGGATGCGCACTCGTCGAAGCGCGTTCTCCCCTACTCTATTTCTCTGATTCAACCACTTAACAGTCGGACATTTTTGGTAAAAAAATTGTCACTTTTTTTTTGTTTTCATTTAACTACATTTTTTAATCCTATTAATTAAAATAAATGTACTCAATAAGTAGTTTTAGCGTGAAATATTTTGAAACATTCAATACACAATCCTACATCAGAATCCGAATTAAATACTCTTATAACAACTATTGAGTTGGTGTGTAAGTGCTCTTGTCTAGCGACAGTGTCCTATTTAATAGTGTAACAAAACGCCACTGGTTTTCTTCGAGTTCGAGAAAAATCGAGATACAAGTGAGGAATATACGGGAACCGGCGATGCGAATGTTCTGGCAATTTCTAGGCTCAAAAGCGTATATAAAGTTACTTGTCTATCCGGCGCGAAGACAGACAGTACAGTACAGTACATAGTGCAGAATACGAAGTTGCATACGGCGAATAGAAAGCGAGGCGCGAGAAACAAGAGGGAAAATCCGTAACAATAGTTTTACCACAGAATAAAGAGACAGAAAAGACAATATGGATATAAGAAATTGGTTACAAAAAGGTAAGTTAAATAATTTCAGTAGAAAATTAAATTTTTAATTAAAACTTTAGAGTCAGAGTCATTCCATTAGAAATGGTCCAAAAATTTGAAAATTGGTTGCTCGACCAGCACCAAATAAAACAAAACTACCATGTAACGATAGCTTATAATGCAGATATGTTATATCCCATGTTAATTTTTGTTCACAATTAAAACTTGAAATTTGTACATATTAAAGATCAAACAGCACTTTGTACGTGCTATTAATTTCATTTTGTGTTTTTAATCTAGAGAAAAAATATTAACATCAGATATAGTATATCCACATTATAAGCTATCACTATCATTACATGGTAGTTTTGTTTTATACTAATTTTTATACTAGGGACTAAGAACAAGAATGATATTAGGTTATTATTTTTAGGTCAAAAATCTCTAAACCGGAAAAAAGTTCATGATGACAGTAGTGGAAGTGGAAGCAATGATTGTGATGAAGATGAAAATAAAATGGTCGGAACATCAAAATCGGAATCTATTTTTGTAGAAGGCTCAAGTAGTTCTTCATATCTACATGAAGCTGTCTCTGGATCTGGGACCTCTAAACAAACTGAAGAACGCGATGGCTACCATGAAAATGACATTGGTCGTTATGTTAGTTGTGCCAATAACTTGCCTTCTGAAAAAAAGAAGGAATTGTTGACAAACCCTTGGGTTCCATCATCCAATTACGATTTTGCTTCTGATGCCATTCACTTGAAAAGAAAATTTAACTATCGCTGGTTAGATCAATATACTCCATGGCTGGTATACTCAAGTCGTTTGAAAGGTGCTCTATGTTTGTATTGTGTTTTATTTCCGCCAAGAATTGCTACAGTTAAAGGAGTTTTGGGGTCATTTATGGTAAGGCCTTACATGAAGTTTAAGGATATACATGAAGATTGTAGAAAGCACGTTGGCACCCATTACCACAAATCTTCAACAGCTGCTGCAAAAGCATTTCTTGAAAATGCTCCTGTTGATGTCCAGTTGCAAATAGGGCACCATAAGACGATTGAAGAAGATAAACAAATATTGTCAGCAATTATTTCATGCATAATATTTTGTGGAATTCATGATTTGCCGCTTAGAGGAAAAGTAGGAAATGAGGGAGTTTTCTTTGACCTTTTAAATTTGAGGATTGACTCTGGTGATGAGAAGCTAAAGAGCCACTTGGATAAATGTCAAAAAAACGCAGTCTATACCTCACCAACAATTCAAAATGAGATCATACAATTATGCGGTGAAGTTATCAAAGAAAAAATAATCGAAGACTGTAAACGGGCAAAAGCTTATGCTGTAATGGCTGATGAAACAGCAGATATCGCTGGAAAAGAGCAGCTTTCTATTGGATTAAGGTTCTATGATGAAAGCCAAAAAATAATCAGGGAGGAATTTGTAGGCTACATTGAGTTAAAATGTCAAGATGCTTCTACAATCGCTAGCGCAATTCAAAGTTTTTTAGAAGATAATAATTTTTCCGCCAATAATTGTGTGGGATTCGGATTTGACGGGTGTTCTACGATGGCTGGCAAAGAAGGTGGTGTACAGGCCATTCTTAAAAAAAAGTACGCTAAGTCTTTATTTTTCCATTGCTCCAGCCACAGACTAAATCTTGTGGTCAATGATACTAGCAAGCTACCAGAAATAAAAAACACAATTGCAACGGTTAAAGACACAATAACCTTCTTTCGTGAATCGCCAGCCCGTAGGAAATCGGTTCCAAATCTTTCAAGACCAGATGGTCGGAAAAATACAAAAGCATAAAAAAATTTTCAGAGAGCTTCACTGACATTGTTAAAGCACTAGAACATCTATCTGTCGAAGGAAACTATGCAACAAGAAAATGTGCCTACCAATTGCACTGTGCAGTTACTAAACCAATTTTCATCTTAGGCTTAAACATAATTGCAAGATACTCTGCAATTTTGGAACCCGTTGTAAACGTTTTACAAGGTAAAAGTATGGATTTGGTTATGGTGAAGAAACATATTGATGATATTTTAGATCAAAGAAAATCGACAAGATGTCGAAAATGTTTCTTATGAATTATATAAAAAATCACTTGATATCGCAGAGAAAGTAGGGGTTGAGTTGTCAGTACCACGAGTCACTCAAAAGCAAGTACACAGAAGTAATCCACCATCTGAGTCTGCAGTTGTATACTGGAAGCGGTCAATAATGATCCCCTATCTTGATTCTTTAACTTCGTCTTTGGATGCTAGATTCTCCAACGAAAATACACCTGCTTTTGCTTTAACTTATCTTCATCCTTCAAGCATGCTCAAAATGGCTTCAAAAGATTTCAAAAATAATGCAGAATCTTTCATGGAATTTTATAAGTTGGGTGATGTCTCTGCAGAATTAGATTTGTGGTACAATATGTGGAAGAAGAAGAATTTAGCAGAAGACAAATTAAAGGACATTGAAGTGGCTGCACTTTTGGAGGAAGCTAATGTTTTTTTCCCTGCAACAAGGCACGCACTGCTAATATTAAGTGCTTTCCCATCCACTACTGCTACCGTGGAAAGATCGTTCAGTACCCTACGAAGGGTAAAAACCTGGCTCAGGAGTACAATGGGTGATGACAGATTCACTGGGTTGTGTTTGATGAGTGTGCATCGACAATTTTTTAAGGAAAATCAGGACTGCATAGTGAAGAAAGTTTTGGATAAATTTAGTTTCAACCCAAGAAAAATGTTATTAATTTAATTTAAGTATAATTAAAATCTCAAAGTTTTGTTTTCATTTGCCTTTTCTTTTTATCCTAAAATTTTACATTTTGAACGACCATGGACCATGGTTTGCCCCCCCCCACCCTGTTATAAATCCTGGCTACGCCCATGGTAAACATAGTCACAATTGTTTGGATCCATGTAGCCTTTACTTGATGGAAATTCATAATGTTGAAGTTAATAAAACTGACAGTAAAAATCACTTAAATTCCCACTTTATTGATAAAATATCATGACGATCGTTTCGACACACAGTGTCTTCTTCAGACGAGTTTGTAATACAACCTCATCTGAAGAAGACACTGTGTGTCGAAACGATCGTCATGATATTTTATAAATAAAGTGGGAATTTAAGTGATTTTTACTGTCAGTTTTATTAACTTTCATTATTCACAATTCTTGTTATTACTTCACAATTTAAACTTTATAGTTACTTCCTTTTTATAAATTCCACTTCATAGGCACCCATAGGTATGTAGGCAGAAAAGCATTCATGTCTGTGTTATATGTATGTATGCTTGCTTTGATTATTTAGGAAATATTTTGACATTAGCACACATAAGTGACATTTGCTTGATTATTAATTAATCACTTTGCGTTGAGATTGTATTAAAAATATGGTTTTACACACAAATGAAGACAAACTGAATATGGTTTTAATTTATGAAGAATCCCGTAGAAATGCATCTGAAGCAATGCGATTATATGCTGTACGCTTTCCAAACAGGCCTTTACCAGATTACAAAACATTTATAAGTCTGTGTGCAAATCTCAGCAATTACGGTAGCCTCAAAAAACAAAAACAATTAAGGCAGAAAAGAGAAAGTGATGATAAAATTACGGCAGCGGTACTACAAACAGTTAATAATAATCCACATGCATCATTAGGGCAATTAAAAGAACAGCATGATCTATCTGTAATTTCTTGCTGTAGAATACTGAAAGAAAATAAATACTTTCCGTATAAAGTTCATTTAGTGCACCATTTAATAATAGGAGATAATCAACGCAGACTCGGTTTTCTGGCAGAATTTTCTGTAATGTTAGCAGAAGTAGTAGATTGTTTAACAAGTAAAGAAAAGTGATGATTTTCTAGCGAGTGAAAACAGATTAACGAGCGTAGCGAGTGAATCAAGTTTTCACCGAGCTAGAAAACTCCCTTTTTTTACGCGTTGAACACGTAATTTTTTCGTGTACTTCACGAGTATTATAATTTTAAAAATAAAAATTGTCATTTTCCTATTATCAAAGTAATCCGTGTCAAGGATTTGTTTACTTAATGACAAAACATCACAACAAGTAAACAACTAATGTGTTGCTAACAAGAAAAGTCCCACTTTTCTTAATTATTTCGGGTTAAATAATATTATCAATTTCTATCAAGTACACAAAAAACAACAATTTTATGAATCAGATCATGTGGAGTGACGAATGTCGTTTTCACAACAATGGTACTTTAATTAAACATAATGCTCGATATTGGTCAGAAGGTAATCCTAGGTGGATAGCAAAATGAGTTACCACTACTTTTGGGAGATGTACTTACCTATAGAGCTGCCAAATAATATGTGGTTACATCAAGACACCTGCTCATAATGCCAACATAGTTACTGACTATTTTAATCAAACGTTCCCACGTCGTTGGATTGGTATTAATGGCGTCCTTAGGTGGCCGGCTCGTTCGCCGGATCTAACCCCGTTAGATTTTTTATTGTGGGGTTACTTGAAAGCTGAAGTTTACAAGGAACCCATAACACATATGGGCGACCATAATATTAAAATTTATGTAAATGTTCGATAAATTAGTACAAATACATTGTTAAATGTTTGCGGAAGAGAACTAATAAGGCGATATACGTTATGTAGCAATTAAGAAGGCAACAATTTTGAACATATTTGTTAGTTATATTTGATCCTTTTAAGTATTTAAACAAAATAAAGACAATTTAAAACTTTAAAATTACTCATACTTTCTTTAAACACGAATATCTATGTAACCGTTAAAGTTTGGAAACCAAAAAAGACCCACATCGTGTATAAAATACCTTGCAACAACTGTGATATACGCCATCACAGTTGTTGCACCGGACATACATCCCAACACCTACAGGAACGTTTAAATGGGAAGAAATACGCCACCAACAGTACAGTTTTAAAGAAACACGTAAACAAAACAAACCATTCCTTTAATTACAAGCAAACAACAATATTAGCTACCGAACATAATGGTAAATCAAGAAATATACTTGAAAGCCTAAAAATTAAAAAACATAAAAACGCAATAAACGACAGAGCCGACACACAAAATATATCTCAAATATATTTTTCAATAATATAAAATCTGTCAGGATGCGCCGCTGTACTACATTTGCGAGTAGATAAGATTTTCAACTAAAAGAGTAAAATAACAGACATACATACTTGGACATCGTGCTATTGAACTTCAATAAATATTTTTGAAAGAGACACAAAGGAAACATTAGGTACCAATTAAAAGAATATAATTATTCAAAAGTGTGCAAAGCAATTGCTGTTATGAATAATATCGATCAAACCAAACATATACATGTATTTAATATTATTGTAAGTATTATGTATTAAACATTTTTTCTGTTGTTCGTTCTTTTTGAAAATTTTTTGTTTGTCTTATTTTACAGTGTTATGATGTTCACCTTCAATATTAAAAGAAATGTAACTATATAAATTACCATATGACGTATATTGTATTATCCAAAAAACCATAAAGTAAACGGTCTTTTTTCTATTTTTTAATATTTAACAACCATAAAATTAGTCTTTTATAGTTTTAACTTATATTAATTCTGATGAAGATATTATAAATAGTATCGAAACGTTAAAACGTTTTTTTTTAATATAACCTAACCTTCATGTAATACTGAAAGCCGATATTAACCAGATTTTCGTCTATATATTAGGTATACCGTAGTCGACATATTTTAATTTCTGATACGAAAGTAGAAAGAGGAAAAGAGCGCGACGCAATAAACTAATGATAAACATAAGCGAGGCTGCCAAGACAGTACACTCGACAAATGTTTCCTATGAAATGTAAGGCGTGAGGGTCCCGCGACACTGCGTTGCTCTTCCACCACTGTTAGCAAGCAGGCATCGCTGCATATTATAAGGTCATCTTCTGAATGGGATAGAAGTACAAACCGAAATTAAAATTTGACGACTACGGTATATACAAGGTGTCTCTAAAAGGTCTTTAAACAACTCTACCACATATTTTTCGGACCAAAATAAACCGATTTAGCAAAACTTGGCTTAGTCAAAGTTGCTTAGTTTGTGCGCAATACGGTCCTGAAGTTGCAGTTGGAAAATTGTTTTTTTTGTTATAAATTGGAAACGGCTGGAGCGATTGCGCTAAATTTTGTCACGTTTACACAGTTCTATGAGTCAAGAAATTCTGTATCAAAATTGTGATAGTAATCAATCCATAGGCGGAAAACCTGCGTTTATAAATATTAAAACATTTCCATTTTCTACGCCAATGGATAAAAAAGAGTTTCTATTAATTGAGTTAGCAGACGGTTCTTGGTGGAACATTTTATTAATAACTATTAAAAATAAAAATAAAATAAAACTCTTGAAAACTTTCCACAATTTTTATTTAGTCTTTGCGACATATGTTTCGGTATTGTTCATACCATTATCGAGCACCGAGCGGAAACTAACAGGTCAGTTTGTGTAAGGTTGTTATATATGTCGTTGTGTTTATTGTCTCTTTTTACATAAGTGTCTATTATGGGGGTATGTGTGTTTGCAAAGACTTTGCAAACACACATACCCCCATAATAGACACTTATGTAAAAAGAGACAATAAACACAACGACATATATAACAACCTTACACAAACTGACCTGTTAGTTTCCGCTCGGTGCTCGATAATGGTATGAACAATACCGAAACATATGTCGCAAAGACTAAATAAAAATTGTGGAAAGTTTTCAAGAGTTTTATTTTATTTTTATTTTTAATAGTTAAAAAAGAGTTTGTCTATAAAATTTAGATTAAGTGTCTTAAGTACAAGAAAAAAGGTACTCTTGGTAAGACTCGAAAGATTGCATCGTTTTCTCAAAAATCGCATTTTAAGATTTGAGAACATTAACTAGAGGACGGCAGAGCATACTGTGTGCTCCATGTACATGTATCTTTAAGCCGTGTACACGTGTCTTAGGCCGTTTAGACGTCTCTTTAAACTATGTACACGTCTTTTGACGTCGTTTTTGAATTGATAATTTTTTTTCGTAAAATGTTTTCTTTTTTAAAAAATACAGAACGGCCAATACCAGAGTTAAAACTAAAAGGCGCTGGTTTAGAAAAAAGATATTCTATTTATCTCGACAATTGATGCAAAAAATGCTATTTTTTTGATGTTTTTTTTTTGTTTTACGAATTCCACTTGTGCCCTGCGTTTTGTAAAATACATATGTTTGTATTTAGTTGTTATTGTTGGTTTCCATAGTTATGACTATTTGAATATTTGACGACTTTTCTGGATTTTCAAAAGTGTTTTCCATCATTACTTTTATTTTCGTTTTGTCATGGCTGTTCAATACACCAACGAAGAATATACCGATATGTTATTAGTATATGGATATTGTCAAGGCAATTGTGCCGAGAGTGTTAGAGTATATTCGGAACGGTTTCCAAATCGTCGTGTTCCAAGTCATCCAACGTTTGCCGCAGTAGAGTGACGCCTTCGAGAAACCGGTCGCTTAGCTCCTGTAACAGCAAACTATGGTAGGCAGCGCTTTGTGAGGCAACCTGAAGTAGAAGAAGAAATTTTAGACCGTGTTCAAGAAGATCCGGAACTGAGCGTTAGACGAATAGCTAGAGAAATTTCAGTATCTAAAGATGTGGTCAATAGAGTAATTAGAGAACAATTATTACATCCATACCATAAGATTCGAGTTCAAGACCTCTTACTTCAAGATCCTGAAAGGCGCCTAAATTTTTGCCGGTTTATTGAACATAAAAGAGCAAGAAATTTAAACTTTTGCAAAAAAATCTTATTTACCGACGAAGCTTGTTTTACAAGAAGAGGGATAACGAACTTTCATAATGAACATGTTTATGCAGAGGAAAATCTACATGCCATTAAAATTAACCATTTTCAACATGAATTTAAAATGAATGTATGGGCTGGAATAATCGGAAATTTTTTTATTGGACCTGTCAGACTACCGCAAAGATTAACTGGAGAAGCCTATTTGATTTTTTTACAACATACTCTTCCGGACTTGTTAGATGATATACCGCTAGAAATTCGAAGGAATATGTGGTTTATGCACGATGGTGCACCACCACATTTTTCGATGAACGTACGACACTACTTAAACCATCACTTTACAAATAGATGGATCGGTAGAGGTAATGACGCTCCTGTACAATGGGCACCTCGAAGTCCAGATCTGAATCCTCTGGATTATTTTTTTTTGGGGACACCAGAAATCCATTGTTTACAATACACCTGTAAATAATGAAGAAGAATTGTGGCAACGTATTCAAGAAGCAACCAATAATCTCAGAGGTGATGTAGAAGTTTTGCAAAGAGTTCAATTTAATTTCCTCCGGCGAATAGACCTTTGTATTAACGAAAATGGTAGACATTTTGAACACCTTTTATAATATCTTTTCTCTTTTTTTTTTAAAAATCATTGTTTCATTTTCATTATTTCATTGTTTAATTGTTAATAATTTTCTGTTGTCCACCAACCAGAACACAATTGGAATTTATATGAAAAAACATTATTAAAAAAATAGCATCTTTGTATTAATTGATGAAATAAACAGAATATCTTTTTTATTAACTAGTGCCTATTTGTTTTGACCTATTTGGTATTGGTCGTTCCGTATTTATTAAAAAAGAAAACATATCATAAAAAAATTGTTAACAAATCCTAAAATGCGATTTTTGAGAAAACGATGCAATTTTTCGAGTCTTACCAAGAGTACCTTTTTTCTTGTACTTAAGACACTTAATCTAAAATTTTATAGACAAACTCTTTTTTATCCATTGGCGTAGAAAATGGAAATGTTTTAATATTTATAAACGCAGGTTCTCCGCCTATGGATTGATTACTATCACAATTTTGATACAGAATTTCTTGACTCATAAAACTATGTAAACGTGACAAAATTTAGCGCAATCGCTCCAGCCGTTTCAAATTTATAACAAAAAAACAATTTTCCAACTGCAACTTCAGGACCGTATTGCGCACAAACTAAGCAACTTTGACTAAGCCAAGTTTTGCTAAATCGGTTTATTTTGGTCCGAAAAATACGTGGTAGAGTTGTTTAAAGACCTTTTAGAGACAGCCTGTATATAATGTTTACTTCTAACAAAAAAATAGGTAAATAAATTGCTATAAGCAATACTCACACTCTGAGTACAAACAATGTTTTTATGGCGCGCCTGTAATTTTCCACCTTCTATTTCTATATTGGCGTATAACTTGTGTTAGCCTTGCAGATTAGAAATGTAGAAAAAACTAATTAGATTAACTGGCCAGAAAAAAAGTAGGCGGGCGAGTTGAACCAAAAAATAATGTGCATGCGCATACTACGCGTACAGTTTGTGTAACTAGGTATTGAACAATTAAAAGAAACACATTTAGCACAAGATTTGTAGTATAAATATAAAAATTGTTGGCGGTAGGTAGGAGGAAAATGTATATATTATGAAAAAGAATTAAATTCCTATCTTACGAATCAAAAACAAACTGCGTGTTCTATCTATTATAGTGCAAAAGAAAAAGTGGAGGTATGTCTTTCAAAGAACCAGCATAAAATACCATAAAATTATTGAAAATCATAACTCTTTTTTTTTTGTGGAGACACTTGAACACTTTTGGCAAAAGCGACCAGATTATATATCTACTGCAATATCTCTCGCGACTGTTTCGCGGGCTCCTCTGGGAAGCCGTGTTATTAGTCACGCGCTTTATGTAGCGCCCTACTAGTGGTGTTTATTTATTGAGGATCGCGCAGAAGTCTTCATGGACTCCCATGCAAAGAATTAAGTGCAAGTGGTGTACTTAATGTGATCTAATGTTGTGTTTGTTGTGTTTGTTGTGTTTGATGTATGCGTAATGAGACGAATAATTTTTATTAATTGACATTGAGTTGACTGAGATGCACGTTTAAACGCGTTTATAACACTGACGATTTGGTGTCGTCTACAATATCTAAGACCATAAAAATTCATTTATCCTAGAATATTTACACATTTGTACCTGCCCTCTAGACAGACTATTGGTCCAAAGATTAATGGAAACGTTCCCTCTCTTCAGCATTCATTTCTAGAATGTAATGTGGGCTGCTAATTTTAATTTCTTTTATATCAAATATCTAAGAAAATATCAATTTTGAAAAAAAAAGAGGCTTCTTAGAGAGCAAGAGTTTCAAACGCTCTATTAAACAAAACAAAAATTATTCTTCTATGTTAAGAAATAAAGAGAAATAAAAGCTTACATGTAATAGCACATACCTATCCTTTGGGTAGTCCGGAGTCTTAAGGCAAAAACATAAAACTAGTCCGTGTTATTAATAAATATAATTTATTATCAGTACAAGTGACATAAGTCTATTTATATATAGGTACTATACATTTATACGCACTATGCTATTCGTATAACCTATTACCTATTTGTAATGTATCCTTAGGTATTTTTATGTATGAATAAGGACTACTCTGCTTGTACAAGACTGTGAGATGAAGAGTCTTCATAATCACGATTTGTTCCAGGTTCACCTTGGCTGCCTAAAATTATAATTTAATTCCTAATTAGCTTTAACATAGTAGTAGTACTTTAATAATCGAAAGATTTTTAGTTGAATGCTATGTTTAGTTAGGTTATCATTAATTACTAAACACACCTTTCGTTACGTCTTGTTACCTTTCTAGTATCATAACTGTCAACATGTGTGGTTCAATTTGTGTTTGGTGAAAGTTTACAACCACTTCAATTTCATACGCAAATGGAAGTAGGTAGTGTATAGACGCACAAATATTGCTTATCCAATTGTGAAAGATGCTCTTGACATTTTAGGAACAGAAAAGAGAGGAACTGAACCCTGTTGTGTCAATAGATATCAGGAAAATCGTTGAATTGCAAGTAAAGCAATTTCAGAAAATATTGATGTGAATGTAGGATTTGACTATATAGTATCGTAAATAAACTGGGTTATCGTAAAATGTGTGAGCTATGGGTTCTCGTTATTTATTTTTAAGGACAAAAAATGTTTGCGACTGAGCTGGTCTTTGGGAATAAGGTGTTATTAATGTATTGCAAACATTCAAATTTACCACCACCAAAGAAGCAAAGTACATCCTTCTATAGGTAAGGTAATGTTGCCATTTTGTTTAGAACATGAAGAATCTTTGTCGATAGAGTTTACTAAAGCTAGATCATTAGTCCAAAGTTTAAAAAAAAAATTGAACGATCTTCGTCAGCAAAAAGACGAAAAAGCTTTCACGTGGTGTCCCTTTTCATCACGACGATCTCAGCACCTTTAATAATCTATTGAACAACGTTTGAAGAGGTTTCCAACAACTTTGAACAAGTACTAAAGTAATATGAAAAGGTTTTGAACAGCATCCAAATAGCTTTGAAGAGATACTGGGATTTTAAAAGCTGTCCAAAAGCTGTTCAAAGCAGTTGAAAAGTTGTTTATATCACTTCGCTATCTGCTTCTGAGAGGTCTGCTGTTTCTCAAGCATCTTCCTGCAGATCGCACCTATGATGTTTTTCATACTTACTTTGTGCGAGTAAGTAATTACACACTGAAAAATTCTCAAATGATAATAATATGCTATATGATCCTTTGTACGAAAATACATGGCCTATCTACGTATTCAGTTGGTGAAGCAAAGGGATATGTGCCTTAATTTTGGTGATTATTATTTGTTATTAATTTTATTATCATATTCAGTGTTTCAACTTTACATTCCTTGTAATAAATATTACCTTTGTCTCCTTTTTCACCTCGTGGTCCAAAATAGCCTTGTTTACCTTCTGGTCCTGATATGAAAATTATTATTATATATTAGTCAAAAGATTTGATTGGAAATTAATTTGTATCATACCGATTGGTCCTGGTGGACCTGGAGGTCCTTGTTTTCCATCAATGCCATCGACTCCTACAATATAGAAAACATTATAAAAAGATTTTGCAATAAAATTTATATTGATTACCATTTTCGCCTGGTGCACCGTTCAATCCAGGAAATCCACGATCACCTTTCTCACCTGATTCAAAAATAATAAAATATATTAAAAATATTGCAACATCTGACAAATTACGTATAAATAAGTTCTTAGCCGGAATACCTTCTTCAATTGGGCGAATTTGGACTGAATGTTTTTAAGAATTCGAAATCTCTTTGGTTTTAATTTTAGTTTGAACTTTCTTTTTTGTGGATCGTATTATATTTTTATGAAATTTAAAAATGCACTTAAATAAACATTTTTTATCAATAAACTAATGCCCGGAAAATTTTCTAGATATCTTTAATAACAATCTCAATTACAACAGGAATGAGTTAAGTTAGGGAACAATTTATTAGAAATAATACTGCATCAATCGAATGAAAACGTGCTTTGTCATACTTTTCTTAGATTCCACTTACTAGCAATAGCCTGGAATCATTAAATGAAACATTTTTCACATTGCGAAAGAATGATTGAAAATGATAACATTTCCAATTGCAACTGATAATGTTAATAAAATAAAATTTTAAAAATGTCGTCGTGTTATCACGCCAACGTTTTTTTAATGTTGCTCAATACAATTTAATGCATTAAAAATAAAGTCCGGCGAACTTTGAGGAGCGGGTACGAATCTTACAGACGGCGAAACTTTTGGAATTTAATTTCGCTCTTAATATTATCACTTTCAATTAGGAAGGTTATATTTTTCCAATAATTCTTTCATTTAATGAAATATTATAGGCTACTGCTAGAAAACGAAATCTAAGAAAAGTTTGACATAAGAATAGAACCAGATAAAAGAAATTCCACTAGCTATATGGCCCTGAAAAAGTGTCTACGTATGACTTAATCACTGGCCGAGTTCTAAATCAAGCCCCAATGGTTGCCCTTACATCATACATTGCTTGCCTATATTAAGAAATAAATTCTTTGAAAGCTAAATTATTTTTTTTTGGAAAAAATATTATTATAACATTTTGAGTCGATTTTCCACCATTATTTATTTTTGAGTTATGTAACTTCTATGAGTACTTGGGTTCGGTCACTTTCCATCAAGGTAAAAGAATAATACTTAACACCTGAAGGTAACTTTTACATACTATCATACCTGGTTCTCCTACGAGACCTACAATTCCTGGGGGTCCAGATTCTCCTTTGATTCCTTTAAATAAGAAAGAACAATGAACATTAAAATGGTTTAATTTCAAAACCGTAGGTTCCTTACCTTGATAACCTTGAGGACCAGGAAGACCGATATCGCCTTTCGGACCTTAACAACATATAATAAAAATAAATTAATCTAACTGTAATCCACTTACATCCAATACTACAGTTCTTTTCAGAAGTATTCCATTTGTCCAGTAATAATACAGTGTTTTTAAAGTAATATAATGACTTTAAATCAGCTTCATAGAAGAGAATATTGTTAAATACACATATTTTCTTACCTGGTAATCCCATTTCTCCCGTTAAACCAATAGGTCCTACATTTCCAGGTTCACCTTTTTGTCCTACAAAAAACGTCAAACTAATCAGCAAAAGAACAGCAATATTGAAGAGCTGAAGCTTAAGCTTCACTGCTCTATAAATGTATCATCAGCAAAGAGATTTTAGAAGATTTGTTTTTAGAGTATCATCATACCAGGTTCTCCTGCGTAGCCTGCAATTCCTCGGGCACCAGGTTCTCCAGGTCTGCCGTTTTCACCGTGTTCGCCTTTACTTCCTAGAAAGAGAAAAGAACTAATTATATTCAAATTGTTAAATTTTAAAATCGTATCATTTTCCTATTATATGTTGTAGATATATTGTCAATTTAAAATATTTAAAAATAACATGCTGTAACTACAACAGATGCTGGAATATAGTTGATCCATTCCCTAGTATTACTGTTTTTTTTTGTTTATTCTGAATTTTATTTTTTTCTTCGTTTGAGACAATATCATTAAAAATGATATAACAATTACTAATATTAATTTTTAACATCATTGTCTTTATTCATAAGCTCATTTTCGTGCATATTGCAGATAATATTATTATTAATTTCGAATATTTAAAAGAGCAATCTACAACTGTAAGAGATGGTGGAATGTATGTAATCCACTTATCCAAAAAACTACAGTTCTTTTCAAAAGCATTTTATGTCCTGTAATAATGCAGTTTTTTTTTAAAGTAATATAATGATTTTATAACAGCTTCATAGAAATGAATATTGTTAAATAAATATATTTTCCTTACCTGGTAATCCCATTTCTCCCGTTAAACCAACAGGGCCTACATTTCCAGGTTCACCCTTTTGTCCTACAAAAAGCGTCGAACTAATCAGCAAAATAACAGCAGTATTGAATAGCCAAAGCTTAAGCTTCACTGCTCTATAAATGTATCATTCGCAAACAGCTTTTAGAAGATTTTTTTTAGAATATCATCATACCTGTTTCTCCTGGGTGGCCTGCAATTCCTCGGGCACCAGGTTCTCCAGGGCTACCGTTTTCACCGGGTTCGCCTCTGCTTCCTAGAATGGGAAAAGAACTAATTATATTCAAATTGTTAAGTTTTAAAATCACATAGTTTTCCTATATATGGTGTAGATATATTGTCAATTTAAAATATTCAAAAATGACACTACAAGAGATTCTGGAATATACGTATTTGATTCATTCCCTAGTAATACTGCTTTTTTTGTTTACGCTGGATTTTATTTTTGGGTTTGTTGAAGACAGTATCATTAAAAATAATATAATGATTTTATAGCAGCTTTATAAAAAAATTAACAATGGCCTTTTTTACCTGGTAATCCTACTTCTCCCATTAAGCCAACAGGTCCTATATTTCCAGGTTCACCCTTTTGTCCTGCAAAAAACATCGGATAAGCAAAAGAACAGGAATCGAAATTAGTTCAAGAGATAATAATGATAATGAAATACAATAATTGCTCATGGATTTTTCTTGCATGTCATGGAAATACATCAAAAAGGAAACAAAACATAAAACTATATTATAAAAACACTGTACGTAATTAAGGTTTATATTAAAAAACTAAAGTTTAATCTTGGCTACTCTATAAATTTATTAAATATTATTATAATCCTTAGAAAATAGTTATTAGTGTAACAAGGCAGTAAAGTTACATTTTTCAACGAGAATGTGGATATTAGTTGCCGAGGCGAGAGCCGAGGCATTTAACCACTATGAGTGATGAAAAATGCGTTTCTGTCTAGTTGTACATTGAATTTCATCTGAAATCGTTCGTAATAAGGCAAAGCAAATTTTTGTTTACTTTTGAATGTTAATTGTGTAGGTACAATTATTACCAAATTCCACTGTCACTTGTCAACTAGTGACAACTTATGTAATTCAACATACACCAAAATCGTACAATAATGGTTTACTTTACTGCCGATTTCAGACAACATATTTTTGAGATGCTATCGTACCTGGTTCTCCTGGGTGACCTGAAATGCCTGAGGGACCAGGTTCTCCACGTCTGCCATTTTCACCGGGTTCGCCTTTGCTGCCTAGAAAGAGAAAATAACTAATTATATTAAAATTGTTAGATTTTAAAATGACAGTTGACTACCTGAATAACCTTGAAGACCAGGAAGACCAATATCGCCTTTTGGTCCTTCATAACACAAAATATAAATCAATTAAACACTAATATTAATCTATAACGTTATTGAGAATATTGAAATTATTTAAAATCACATACTATAACTGCATGAGATACTGGAATGAGTTTAATCCATTTGTCCAGTAATACTGCAGTCTTTTGTCAAAGGTAATATAAGAATTAACAAAACTCTTGCATTACCTGGCAATCCTATTTCACCTTTTAAACCAACAGGTCCTACATTTCCAGGTTCACCTTTTTGTCCTGCAAAATATATGGTACTAGTAAGTAAAATAATAACAAACATAGAGTACGTCAAAAGACTGATAATTATGAAATACGGAAAAATAAACAATTCCTCTTCTTCAAAAAATGTGTATGTTTAAAAATATAAAATCATCTATGTGGATCTTGCAAACACTCTTTGGTTTTAATGGAAATGTTATCTTACACATCTTCAACATTTTTAAGATAGAAATTAAGAAACTAAACTTGGAGTCTGTGGCTTGAAACTACACAAAAAACACTAAAACACCTTCACCACACTAAAGCACAAAAATGGCTAAATACGTATTTCAACAACTAAGTTGTCATCATCAGTAGCACTGATTAAAAATCGCGCTGTCTATACACCGTAGCGTACAGAGCAACACTGATTTCCAATTTACGGGGATGGTTTATTCTTTTACCTAGGCTATTAACTACTTCATTAAAAATACCTGATCGTTGTACCGTTAAATACGTCATACTTACTATTCTAATCCTATCCTTTAATTCTAATATTCTAAGAAAACCAACAATATAATTTCCTATTTATGGGGATTATATTGTTGGTTTTCTTAGAATATTAGAATTAAAGGATAGGATTAGAATAGTAAGTATGACGTATTTAACGGTACAACGATCAGGTATTTTTAATGATGCTATGCGTCTTTATTGGATAAATTAAGGAACAGTATTCGTGCAATACGTCGTGGAAAATTGACAAAAGGTGCGCTATTATTGCACGACAATGCCCCGTTCATACTGTGTGTATGAGATATTCTTTAATTTGGAAAATTTAAATTACACACACATATCTCATCAAATGCCAGTTTTATTATACGGAAATGTACAAATTACAAAGTATTACTTTATCTGCCGAAGCAGTGATTTTTCTATATACCACTAATTGTCATTAAAAGGTAACTTTAACAGCAGTTAAATTTGATAAAAATTTCAATAAAAGTTTGCTAGGATCACAAAGCAATTTTTAATAAAAACTTAATGATTTATTCTAAACTTTGTTTGAAATGTGATTTAACTAAAATACACTGATCAGATAAGAGTAGTATTTTATTTATTACTGTTTAATTAACTGTCAATAAAAATAATATTTTTGAAGGAATATTTCAATGATTTTCTAGAGTAGGTACAAAAGATTTCGATCATTTGGAATTTCGTCTAATAAAATTCTGCTTTAATTATAAGTGTAGCGAACGGATTGCATTGCTTAACAAATACTCCCATAATGATCAATGAAATTCATTCATATTATACATATTACACATTACGCTAACATTTTCGAGATGCTGACATAGTCTACTAAATGCGTATAAACCACAATTCATTTGTAATTATGAATATCGAACAATATAGGTACTCAGACAGTATCCAAAGTATGCCAAAATATTTTTCGCAAAAAATGCGACAAACTTTCCTGGAACATAAAAACTACCGAGTTATACCTGAAACGCCAGGCAATCCAGAAAGTCCCGCTTCTCCACGTGCTCCCGCAGGACCCATCAGTCCAGGTGGTCCTGGAGGTCCAGGTGGTCCTGGAGGTGCAGGAGGACCAGGAAGATTTGACTCTGGTGGTTCATGTCTGTGATGGTGATGGTGACGGTGGTGATTCCGCCACCTGGACGGCCAACCCTAGCATATACACAATGTTCTAAACATTGAACACCCTCAGAATCCCTATACCTTTTTTTAGAACCAGAGGATGAACTAGAGGTGAGTGTTTTAATTGAGAATCTGGGTAAATCTTTGGACTACTAGGGTCTAAGCAAAGCATAATTTTGTCTAGGAAGAGATGGGTTGATCCAGCACATACTTTGTGAATTTTTGGTAAGTTTTCGAATTGTTTGGAAATTAGCAATGTAATATTCTAATTGTTAAAACAGAGGAACGTTGCTTGCCTAGTAATTATAGACCAATATCTTTATCATCCGTTTTTCCAAGTTGTTGGAGGGAGCTTTCAAGTCTAGATTTACAAAATATCTAGAAACTAAAATGATTTTAAATCATGTTCAAAATGGCTTCCGCCAAGCAAATCTACAATTAGTTCTTTTAAGAGACATCATCATTATAGATGAATTTGAAACATAGGCAGGTTTTCTGAACTTATCGAAGGTCTTTCTACGTTTTTCATACTACTTTGCTTGACAAATTGGAATACAATCGTGTTAGAGGAGATCCTCTTTCATTACTCGACAGCTTTTTGGCAAACAGATATCGATATGTTGACAACGGTTATGAGTCGTCATCGTTGAAGTCTATCGCGTACGGAGTCCCTCAGTACTTGGTACTGGGTCCTATACTTTTTAATCTTTATACATATAAATGAGACAAATGAACACATTAAAATTAAAAAGGTAGAATTCGCGGATGATGCCACAATATTAGGTAATAAGAAAATCTTGGTTACTCTGCGAGCGATTTGGGAGCAATTCATCCAAAACAGTAAGTTTGAATATGGAACGTTTATTTTTCCATTGAACACACGTCTGGAACTTTCAGAAAACCACCAAGAGAACCGACTCATATCGATTGCTTTTTAAAAAACTTGAAATAACAACCAATATATATTTGAATGTTTAATATTTTGCAGAGACAATATAAATTCTCACTATTGTATTTTGCAACATAACATAAGACATAAACACTTCGAACACCCATACTTTAGACTGTCAGAGAACTTGAATTCAGTAAGGTATCACTGTATAAAATTATATTGATTGTTGGGAACTGAGTGACAAAAAATGTAGGACAACAACAAATAGATATCTAATCAAGAATCCTTGCTATGAGATCTACGAATTTATTGACATATGAAGAAATTGTGATTTAACAGTTTCGTAAGTTCAGCTTGACCTACATAATAACCACCCCAAATTACAACAATGCAATGAGCATTCTATGTAAATTTTCGAAAATGCAAAGATCAGTAAAATACAAAGCCATAGAATATTTAAATACTCTAAATGAAGAAGCTCGAATGCTCTGTACCTTTGGCAAAATTCAAAACAACAATTAAAACATATTTAAATGGTACTGCTGTTCATACAGTTGATTTTCTTTTTTAATTATACTTAAGCACTCATTTATGTTCTTTGAAATTGTAAGAGGAAATACAGTTTTTTAATATTATTATTTATTATGTTGTCATACACAATTAAGAATTCTTTTTAAAGTTGCAGTTATAATGGGCATTATGGATACTTTTAATTGTGACACTTTTTCAATTTAAGGCCCACAATGTTCGTTATACGGTCAATAGCGACCATCTGCTTAATTAGTTTAAGCTTCTCCCTTTAGGCGGCACTGCTACATTTTGCCTTTGTCATCATTTTACTGTGTTGTCGCTTTTTTGTAGTTTGACGTGTTTATCCTTGCTTGGTGAGAAAATGGTTGAAATTTGTAATGCAAAGGGATTGCAGAAGTCTACCATTCGCAATAGAAAAGAAAACAATAAATTACATTCGCTACAGAAGGAGCATGTTAATAAATGAACGTACCTTGGAATGGACAAGAATGGAACATTTATTTAGTTGTTATTTAATTGTTATTGTTGTTGAAAGACCTTTTCGAATGTCAGTTTTAGTTTTGATATTGTCAAAAAATATAGAGTGACATATTGACAGCTTAATAGTTTTTATAATAGAAATAGTTAAAAATATAGTCAGATATAGCCAGATAGTAATAGAAAATAACATTGTGGTCCTTCGACGAACTTTATTCAGCCCTATAGATGTACAGATAGAAGAATTATGGATAATAGATCGAGAAAGTCAGATGATGTCATGTCCGACAGCAGAAAAAATTCGTCAAATTTAGGAGAAACTTTACAAAATAGGAATGAGAAAGAGAGTACCGAAGATTTTTTTGGGTTCAGTAATGCCTCTATACTCCATTCAAAACATTTAATGCAAAATATGATGAAAAGTAATGATGACAAAGGTACCAGTAGTAAAAATAAACCTAATAGCACAATTACCTCAAGCAGTAAAGGTACGAAAAAATCTTCATTGTTACCTAGTCAAATACTATGTTTACAGTTAGAACATCAGAAAAAGTTAGCTAATATAGAACTACAAGAAAAACAGCTTAAATATAAACGAGACTTAGAAGAAAGACAACGACAATTAGAAGAAAGGCGACTTAAATTTGAGCGAGAATTAGAAGAAGCAAGACTTCGGAAAGAAAAAGAATTTTTAGATTTAGAACTACAAATACAGTTAAGCAAAGGAAACTCGATAATAAATGAATTTGTTGAAAATAGAGGAAGACTGAAAGAAGTCTCTGAAGGTAGGAATAATATATTTGAAAAAGAGGAACAAGGTAGTTTGCAGAAAGTAAAAACTTGGCTTGAAACTAACAAAAATGATTTAAAAACAGAAAGTTGTAATAGCAGCCATAGAGATGTAGTAGATTCTAGTAAAAATGATTTAGAAATGGAGACATTTTGTCAAGATGACAGATTAGAAAAAATTCTCCTTAGACAGACAATAGATAAAGAACTGCCAATTTTTTCGGGAAATGGTAAGGAGTGGCCAAGCTTTTATAGTAATTACACCTACACAACAAAAGCTCTAGGACTATCAGACGAAGAAAATATTTGTAGGCTAAGAAAAAGCCTAAAGGGTGATGCCCTTAGATCTGTACAAGGTCTGTTAATTTCCATGTCGGTTCCTGCCACAGATATAATAGATATTCTACGAAATAAATATGGCAGACCTGATATTATTGTCAGAAACATGGTAAGTGAAGCTAAAAACTTACCTATCGTAAAAAACAATGATTTTGTTGCACTTACCCAATTTTCGGAAACTGTATCAAATCTTGTCCTGACTTTTGAATCACTCAGTATGGAAAACTACCTGTCATGCCCCCAGTTAATGGACGACTTAATGCAGAAACTACCATTTGGTATGCAGCTATCATGGGGTGAGAAAGTTGCGAACAATAAAGGTAAATACTCACTTCGTGATTTTAAGAAATGGGTAAACGAAAAAGCCAATGCTGCTAGCTACGTTCAAAGCATGTCATCACAAAGACAGCTAAATCCGAATTTTAAAAGGACTTTAGTTGTAGCAGGAAATAAACAAGAAAATAAATGCCTTTTATGCAAAGAAAATCATAACTTAGACATGTGCAAAAGATTTATAGAAAAATCAATAGAAGATAAATGGAAAATAGTCAAAGAAAATAAGGTATGCTTTTGTTGTCTAAAAAGCTACCATAGAATTAGTAATTGCCGAAATAAAAGAAAGTGTACTATTGATGACTGTCAAAAAATTCACCATAAACTTCTACACTTCAAAACAAATAAAACGGAACCTAGAGCAAGAGCTGATGCAAGAAATTTACAGAATGAAAATATTTTTGAAACAGGAAATCATATAGTGGGACATACATTACAAAATTATAGAAAAGAAGTGTTACTGAAAATTGTTCCAGTAATTTTAAGAACAGAAACAATTGAAATTGAAATTTATGCTCTATTAGATGATGGTGCCACTGTCAGTCTACTTGATGAAAGTTTGGCAAATGAACTTAATCTGGTCGGAGAAGAAACTATTCTGCGCTTAAAATGGACTGACCAGCATACAACAAAACAGTCAAGATCAAGAAAAGTGTCCTTCAGCATTTCGAATATTGACAGAGATAAATTTTACCCAATGGAAAATATATATACCTCAAAAGATTTAGATTTGCCCATACAAAATGTTGATTCAAGGCGCATTAAAAGCAACTGGAAACATTTAGAACATATTAATTTTCCAAACATTGAGAGTATTAAACCAAAACTGCTAATTGGCCAGGACTATTGGGAACTGATAACAACCAGAGAACTTATAGAAGGCCCCAAAAATTCCCCAGCCTTGTCACGTACTAAGCTCGGATGGATAGTCCACGGAAATGTAGCCCAATTTAAAGGAAGATTAGACCATTATGTAAATTTCCTTGTTCGAGACGACGAAGCTCACAGTGAAGATCTCCACGATATGGTAAAATATTTTTTTACAATTGAATCTTTAGGGGTAAAATATCAAGACACAAAATCAATAAAAGAAGATGAGGAAGCCGAAAACTTAATAAAAAATATTTCAAGAAGAAAAAATGGTAGATGGGAAACAGGATTGTTATGGAAAGATACAGAAGAAACACTTCCCGACAGTAAAAATGTAGCACTTCAACGCTTTAGGTTTATAGAAAGAAAAATGAGTTTAGATCAAGATTTCGGACAAGCTTATTCTCAGAAAATAAAAGAATATAAAGAGAAAGGATACATTAGAAAACTATCTATTGAAGAAGAAGAAGAATCTCACAAAAAAATATGGTACTTACCTCATTTTGGTGTAGTAAACCCAAATAAGCCTGGTAAAATTCGTTTAGTTATGGATGCTGCTTCAAAAGTCGAAGGAAAATGTCTAAATGATTTTTTATACAAAGGTCCAGATTTGCTTAATTCACTTATCAGCGTAATTACAAAGTTTAGAGAAAAGCCCATAGCCTTCTCAGCTGACATACGAGAGATGTTTCATATGGTTGAAATAAATGATGAAGACCAGCATGCTCAACGAATTATATGGAGAGATTCCCCGGCAAACGATTTTGAGACATACGTTGTTCAGGTGATGATTTTTGGAGCGGTGTCATCACCATACAGCGCCCAATATATCAAGAATATTAATGCCCTAGAATATGAAAAGGTGTACCCTGAAGCTGTTGACGCCATTATTAATCAACACTACATGGATGACTACATTGATAGTTCAGAATCTCCAGAAAAAGCATCAAAATTAATAAATGAAGTAATAGCTATCCATAAGATGGGCGGTTTTGAGCTAAGAGGATGGATTTCTAACTCGGAGGAAGTTTTTCAAAATATACCCGAAGAATTACGTACGGCAGAAAAAATATTTGAAGATTCTGCACCCCAAAGAATATTAGGACTAAGATGGCTACCAAAAGAAGATGTGTTAAGCTTTTGCATTAGCTTACATAAAGTAGATCAAAATATTTTAGATGGAAAAAAAATACCTACAAAAAGAGAAATGTTAAGCGTTATCATGTCTTTGTTTGACCCATTAGGAATCCTTGGAAATTATATTGTGAAAGCGAAAATCTTAATGCAAGATATTTGGAAAAGTGGAATAAAATGGGATGATCAGATTTCAGATGCACAAAATAAAAAATGGAAACTTTGGCTTAATGGTTTGGAGAAAATAAAATCCTTCACAGTTCAAAGATGCTATGTTTCCAATTATTTTCAAGTAAAAAATATACAGCTACACTTGTTTTGTGATGCAAGTAAACAAGCCTTTGCAGCAGTCGCTTATTTCAGATTTGAAGTAGGAGAAAAAATTGAAATTTCATTAGTTATGTCTCGCAATCAAGTATGTCCACTAAAAACCCTGACGATACCCCGTTTAGAGCTACAAGCAGCAGTACTTGCAAGCCGTTTGGCAAAAACAATCCAACACCAACATACACTTAAAATAAATAGAATTGTATTTTGGTCAGACTCCACGACTGTTCTAAATTGGTTACGAACGGACTCAAAGAAATTACCGTCTTTTGTTAGTAACAGAGTAGGAGAAATTTTAGAAAACACTGACGTTTCACAATCACAATGGAAATGGGTACCTTCGAAATTAAATATAGTTGACGAAGCGACAAGAGACGATAAAGAAGCTGATCTTAGAAGTGGAAGCCCATGGTTAAAAGGTCCTGAGTTCTTGTATCAGTCACCATGTTTTTGGCCAGAAGAAAATATTGAGCATCATCTAAGCAAAAATTACATTGAAGAATCGCAAATACTCCTTTTAAGTCATGCAGAAGAAAATATTAAAAATTCGTACCTACCTGACATATCAAAATTTTCATCTTTAAGAAAACTATTGAATTCCACAGCCTATGTATTCCGATTCATAAGACAAGTCCAAAAGAAACCATATTTTTCAGATAAAGAAAAATATTTAACATGTTCAGAAATTCAGAATGCGAAAAAACTTTGGTGTCTTCAGTCACAAAAAGACTCCTTTTGTCAAGAATATAGGACACTAGTAAAAGGAAAATCAGTTAATAAAGATAGCAAGCTTTTCCCACTTTCACCATGTTTAAATGATAATCTAATATGCTTAAAAGGAAGAATAGATAACTGCCCCGAATTAAAGATGGAGACAAAACGACCCATTATTTTAAGTCACAGTCACCCTTTTACACGGCTCCTTGTACGGGAATATCACGAAAGAAATGGACATGCAGGGACACAATTAGTTCTTAATGAAATAAGACAAGAATATTGGATAACCCAAGCAAGGAAACTTATAGCCTCAGTAATAAATAGCTGTAATTTTTGCAAAATTAAGAAAGCAAAGCCTATAATGCCGGAAATGGGTCAGCTTCCATTAGAAAGATTACAACAACCCCCAAGAGCTTTCTTTTTTGTGGGAATTGATTATTTTGGGCCAATAGATGTTGTAATAGGCCGAAGACATGAAAAAAGATATGGTGTACTGTTCACTTGTTTATCTGTCAGAGCTGTCCACTTAGAACTTGCGGAATCTCTTAATACAGGTTCGGCTATCTTAGCTATAAGAAGATTTATCGCAAGAAGAGGACAACCAGTTTGTATATGGAGTGACAATGGAACTAACCTTTGTTCAGCAGACAGAGAACTGCGTAAAGCTTTAAATGAAGTAGATGATGAAGAAATTAAGAAAAATTGTTTGGCACAAAATATCGATTGGAAATTTATAGCTCCAGCAAGTCCTCACATGGGAGGTGCTTGGGAGAGGATGGTACGAACAGTAAAACAAACACTAAAGATTATTTTAAGGGAAAGAATTCCAAAATTAGAAGTTTTACAGACAGTTTTAGTAGAAGCAGAGAACATAGTTAACAGCAGACCTCTGACTTATGTGTCGTCAAATGAAAATGATTTTGAAAGTATAACTCCAAATCATTTTTTGATCGGAACATCGAGCATTGTTAAACCACCAGGAATATTTGAACAAAAATTTGATTTGAGAAAGCAATGGAGATTTGCCCAACAGTTGGTAGACAGATTTTGGCACAGATGGGTAAGGGAATATTTGCCTACTCTAACTGCTAGGTCCAAATGGTTGCAAGAAACAAGAAATATAGAAGTAGGTGAAGTAGTCGTACTGATGGATAATCAGTTACCAAGAAACAATTGGCCATTAGGAAGAATAACTGCTGTTTATCCAGGAAAAGACCAGAAAGTGCGTGTGGTAGACATTAAAACAAATACAGGGACCTACAGAAGATCAGTATCAAAGATTTGTCCAATTGGCCTAATTGAAGGTGAAAATGTTTTGTGATTTCAAGGGGGAGAAATGTTAATAAATGAACGTACCTTGGAATGGACAAGAATGGAACATTTATTTAGTTGTTATTTAATTGTTATTGTTGTTGAAAGACCTTTTCGAATGTCAGTTTTAGTTTTGATATTGTCAAAAAATATAGAGTGACATATTGACAGCTTAATAGTTTTTATAATAGAAATAGTTAAAAATATAGTCAGATATAGCCAGATAGTAATAGAAAATAACAGAGCATATTGACAAAATAGATAAAAAAAAAAGATATGTGGATTTAATAGTCAACAAAGGATTCCAATGACCCAAATGACTATCCAAGAAAAGGGCAAAAGTATTTCTGAATATGTAACGAGGACTGATGAATCTGTGGAAGATGCAACATTCCAAGAAAGCCAACATTTGTTTGAAAAAATCAAAAATCGCTACAATTTGCAAAACCGAAAAAGCTAGTGCTGATGACGACAAAGCAAATGAATATCCCAATATTTTGAAAAGAATTATTGCAAAAGTTCGATGTCGTCCTGAACAACTTTTATATTTATTCTGTATTGAATGCATCTGAATATGAGTTATCAAAAGAACGATTAAGTTTGCTTCTTGATGCTATTGCTGCAGGGAATTTCAAACTAAAATAATTTTTAGTATATCATTCCGAAAATCCAAGGTGTTTTAAAGGACTGAACAAGAAATAATTGCCTGTTATTTGGAAATCCAACAAGAAAGGTTTTAAGACTTATTATACGCAGAAATTTCGCAAACTTGTTCACGAAACTTTTCGATAAAACAGTTTTGGAAAAAATACAGCATCAGAGATGCCGTAGACAACATTATCGAATTTTGGAAAGAAGCCAAAATGAGTTATATATATTTTATAAATATGGTCAAAATGCATAAGAAATAATGAGCCTAAAGTTAATTGTCTTTCTGAAATTCGACAAAACATATTAAACTTAGCAAACAATCTTGGGTTTGAGGGTTTGGAAAAAGATAATTTTATTGATTTTCTAGATGTTGACAGAGAACCTCTTTCAAACAAGGAACTTATCCAGTTAGAAACAGAATGAGCATTTAATAGGGAGCCAGGGCCTGCAATATGACAACAATCGACAGTAAAATCTTGTCGAATGCGTTTGCTTATTTCGAGCAGGAAATAAACATCCCCCTTCAAACTGATCCCGACGAAGAACGCAGCACTAAAGTGTCTCGAGGAGTAAACGCAGCCATACCTGTTACAAAACAGTGCAAAAAGAAGCAGTATACAATTATAAACTGGGTCAATCCACGACAGCGAAAAGTGATGATGGCAGCATAATATAGCTTAGTCATTCTTCATGTTAACGTTTGCCATCAAATTAAAATTTTATTTAGGTACATGTACACTTAGTTGCAGAAAAACTTTCCAGTAACCACATTGGAGTGGTCATATTCGAAATTTTACTTTTTTTTGCAACTAGGTCTACAAATGTATGTTTTGTAAGTGTATTGTACACGTACAAAAATCTTACTTAATTTATTATACTTTCAAATTTTAATTTTACGTCTTCAAGTGGGAATTGATTAGTATGTATGTACGGAAGAATGGCATGCTGTAACACTTACATCTCTCTTATTTCTGTTCAACACCATTTCTGAGTTCATAATTTTAACCAATTCATTTTTACAACTCTGTGATCTCAGAGATCCCAAGAGGTATTTTTCGAATTCACCCTTATTAACGTATTCATATCGAATCTTCTGTATTTCGTCTGTCGTGTATAGATAAATGTAAGTGCCAAGGCACAATTCGATACTCAAAATAAGCGAAATCGCGTACAACACTTTGAATATAATATTTGTCTTCTTACACGTTGAAAATTGGTTGCCTTCGACAAAATTTGACTTCTCCATATTTGCACTGGTCACTGTCGTTTATTACATTTACATTTAATGCAACCTTGTTGGTAAAATTGCTTTTATATTATCTAGACTGACACGGATATAAATAGGTCAATGTGGAGTCTTCACCCATGACTATTTAAAGAATAAAATTACGATTTGTTTATGTGTAACACTTTGAAGAGATTAATAATAGTTTTATTATCGTTTCCAGACAAGATAAAAACAATTGGATATAAATTTGGCGAATTAGAAATTCTTTTCTTTATCATTCGGAGATGTTAAATGTTATATTTACAAGCTATCCAATAGGTATAGAATAATCAGTCGCCTAACAGATTGTGTCTAACTTTCACATGTGAGAATAAGACACAATTTTGAATATGACAGGCCAAGCCAAGATATACTTTTTTTATACAATCATACTCGTACATACATAATCCTCCTTTATGAATCATTTCGAGGGGTAAAGGCAAACTTTCCTGCACTTTTCTATATTGTGTTTTTTCACAACAAAACGTCCAGAAGCCTATTTGGCAGGACAGTTTGTCTTGCCTGAAGGTTTATTTTTCAACGTGTGAATTGAAGTAAGTAGTTATGATTTGTCTTTATTATTTCTTGATTTAATTTTATTATGATAATATTTTGATAACGTTTATTATATAAAGAGATTAAATTCACAACTTCATATAAACTGAGGTGCAAAATTTGTTACTACTTTTCTCATTAAATTTTCTTTTTACAATTAATAGTTTAAATTACCTAGTCTTTTTGCATTGCTATGTATGAAAATTCAATTATAATACTATTTCCTATAATAATTTATATTACCTGCTTGGCCGGGCATTCCTCTTCGTCCAGAAATTCCTTCTTCACCTTTCATGCCTAGTATTATTAAAATCATAAAACGAAGAATTAGTATATAATCGCTTATAAAATGATTTACAGGTTTATTACCTGGTACTCCTGGAAGACCATCTAAACCTGATAACCCTCTGTCACCCTTTGAGCCTAATGATATGAATCAAATATACCTATTAAATATTAACATATTAGGCATATCTTGTCATTTGTTACCTTGAGGCCCTGAGAAACCTTGTGGTCCTATTATACCCATATCACCCTTTTCACCTTTTTTCGAATATCAAATTATAACAGTAAAATTAGTATTTAACTTAATGTTAAATATTTAGAATGTGTACCTGATAAACCTGGAGAACCTGATTCACCTTTCTCCCCTAAAATTTAATTCAAAGATATATTATTTATTACTTGCATATTTTGTAAAAATAAATTGAATATTTTCATCTCGAGATTTCGAAGTATCATGCGAGACAAAGCTTTGAATTGTTTCTTCGAGTTTATGTAGTTTCAAACATATTTTCATTATGTGGATAAAAGTATTTTAGGAACTGAATTAAATTATGAACGCCAAAAATAAGTATACTACAAGTTACTATATTGGACACGATACTGTTATTATTTATTATTTTACATAATTAATCTTTTAATTAAGTTAAAAATATATTACTACTTACCTGGTAAACCAACACTTCCTTGTTCACCTTTTTGTCCTAAAGTTAAGAATAAGTAGAAATTATTTATTTTTCAAGTACATACTAGTCCTTCATAGTTTAGAGTTAAACATTTAATTTATTATTGAATTGATAAACACAGTAAGTTAATAACAAAAATAGGGAGACAATTTGACATTTGCAGCTTCTGCCAGAAGATCCTGAATTTATTTGGGAGAACAATTAAATTCACTATGTATAACAATGTTTAATTGCCATTGTGTAAGTAAATGTGATTTTTACTCACATGTCAAAAATTTACTGACTCATTTTTAATTATATTGACAAATATCCAAATGAAATACTTCAGTTTTGCTTTGCATTTTAAAATCATGATGTATATGATTTTTGTTAAATATTCGTCTCTGAATTGCTAAATTTTAAATTTTCGTTGGATGGTATTGAAAATTTATTATGTACGTTTCTTGTGTTCTACTTGATATAAAGTTTGATTTCTTCTTGATTAATAATTCCTAATTCTAAAGTAGTGTTTTAAATTGTACAAAAAAAAAACTTATAAACCAAGTAAAGTATTGAATATTTCTAAATTGGTATGTGAAAACATGAAAAAACTGATATTAGTCAATCATAGAATACATTAGAAAAACAGTTATTTCAGATAATACTGTAAATATTGCTAACTCATAAACTGATGCAAAACGTTAGAATACATATCGTATATACAGGGTGTTATAAATCAAGTCGGCACTATTGCTAACTTTCTTATTAACGAATCTACAGTATCGGTTAAATTAGCAAAGTAGTAGTATTTTTATCGTGAGCAATGATGGCAGAACCGAAAAGACAGTTGAACTTCTAATTTGCACTGCTATTTACAAAAGTTACTTTTTTTTAAATAAAACACCCAATATATTTTTTGTATATATTGAAAGAAAGAATTATTTTAAAAAAGAAAGCTTTCATACATTATTGACAAATAATGAAAGTTGCGGCAGTTCTTCACTATTTTGTACAGTAATTCATATCAATAAAATCAAGATGGCTATGATAAAAAAAAGCAAATATTAAACAAGCATTATGTATTATGTATATTTATTATAATAGATGTTCCAAGACATCACCGTTTTGTCCAATACAATACATCCAATACAAAAAACAACAAATACTAAACAAGTATTGTGCATATGTTTATTATAATAGTTGTTCGAAGACATTTAGGAATATTTTTGGATAACCTGGACTTGGCTACTTGGCTACGTATACAAGATAGCACCAGCGCATAATCATCGCGAAGTACAACATTTTTTGAGCGAAATGTTTCGGAATAAGTGGATAGGTACGATTGGACCAATTCGGTGGCCACCACGGTCCCCTGATCTAAACCTATAGACTTTTATTTTTGGGGATATTTAAAAAATGAAATTTACGAAGGGAGATATCAAAACGCTGTAGAGTTGCAAAATAAAATAATTACTATTGCTAATAACATAGACGCAAGATCGATTTTAAAAGTAACTCGCAATGTACATAAACGAATTCGGAAGTGTATTGGACAAAACGGTGATATCTTCAAACATGTATTGTAATAAATATATGCACATGCTTGTTTAATATTTGCTGTTTTTTCAATCATAGCCATCTTGATTTTATTGATATGAATTGCTGTACAAAATAACTGCCGCAACTTTCATTTTTTGTCAATAATGTATGAAAAATTTCTTTTTTAAAATAATTCCTTGTTTCAATATATGCAAAAATATACTGGATGTTCCATTTAAAAAAAAAGTATCTTTTGTAAATAGCGCAAAAATTGGAAGTTTAACTGTCTTCGGTTCTGCCATCATTGTATACGATAAAAATACTACTACTTTGCTAATTTAACCTATACTGTAGCTTCGTTAATAACAATGTTAGCAATAATGCCGACTTAATTTATATCACCCTGTATATAAAAATATATTACCTGCTTTGCCTGGCATTCCCCTTGGACCAAAAATTCCATGTTGACCTTTCATGCCTAGTATTATCAAAATCAGAAGACAAAGAATTAATAAATAATCGGGTAATACTGGTTTACATTATTACCTGGTGCTCCTGGAATACCATCTAAGCCCTTATCACCTTTTGATCCTAATTGATATAAAACAAATATAAACAAATATAGGGATTACTTATTATTAAAATATTAGGAATTAATATTTTGGCATTTGTTACCCTGAATCCCTGGCGAACCTCGTGGTCCTGATATACCCATATCGCCCTTTTCACCTTTCGTCCCTAAAATAAGCAATAAAAGAAATTACTTTTTAATTGCATATTTTATAAAATAAATTGAATATTTTCACATTTGATTTTTGAAACATCATGAGATCGTTTGATTATTTTGGATTGTTTGTCCAAGACACTCAAGGTACGTATCCTAATTATATTCATTCTATTAATTAATAGTAATTCTGTATATGAACACTTTCCAGTGGTACATAGATATATGTTTTATTTAACCAAATTGCTTGCGATATGACTAAAATGTATATTATTTACCATAAAATTCATAATTTAAGAATTTACTACGTATAACAGGTTAACTGCCGTAGAGATTATAATGATCGCTTGATACAAAAAGCTATGTTGCCATGGCGGTCATAATGACCGCTGTCATATGGCTAAATATTTTTGCCTACCCTGCAGATGTGACCGCTATCCACGTCTAAAGTGTACATAAAGTATGACCGCCCGGCATGGGCGAACATGTGTATAGCAGTAAATAATTCGATTTAAGTCTTTATGGTTAATAAAATTTTGAAAAAACATAAAAATACCTTTTCTATCTTTTATAGAAAAATAATGCGACAACAGAAGCGGAACACTCGACTAGAGTGTTTCCTGTACAACTTCAAAGACTTTCTTAGTGCAGAATTATAACTAGCAAGTTGATGTGAGAGATCAATCGATGACTTTTCGGAGTTGTGCCTTTATTGCAACTGGCTTATGAATTACTCCACTACGCCTTATTACTTCAGTAGTTTCATCTGTATGTTTTGTCGACAACAGGAGAACATCCCGTTTATCGTGCCATTTTATAATGGTAATTCCTCTTTCATTTTCTTTAGCTATTAATTCGCCTTTTTTCAGTTTGTCGTGTTACCTTTACGGTTTGCTCTAAGAATAGGTACCGATCAAATGCGTTTTCTTGTCCACTAAAATATTAGATACTTCTAAACTTGTATAAAAATTATCTGTTATACCAGTACGCCCATGCACTGTTCAGAAGTTTTTTCTGAGAGTTAATACTACATTTGGTGGTACAGATCGTCTTTGGTCTTGCTTCCTTCCAGCATAATTTTTAAATTCCACGTATACCCTTTGCCACAGCATAGTTTAAATAATTTTATACCATACTTATGTGTTTTTTGGGGTAAATATTGTTTCATGATTAGCCTTCCTTGAAACGGTACAATACTTTCATCTATGCAGGAGACTTTCCCCGGAGAATACACTTCCTGAAATCTTTTCAAAAGAGAATCAAGCAGTAGTTGTATTTTATGTAGTCTATCTCCTTCTTCGCAATCTTCATTATTTGAAAAATGCCACATACGTAATTTCGAACCGATTCCGACTCATAGCAGAAGCAGTAATTTCATTTCTAAATATACGATCTCGACTTCAGTAATCACTTATTGATGGCATACGAACAAGCCCGTTATAACCAAGTAGGCCAATAAATTTACACATTTCGTGCCTGTCAGTTGGACGCCACTCATGTAATCGAGATTGTGAAGAAGTATCATTTGCGAGAACAACCTGCGTTGCACACAAGTTGGTTTGATGAACCATTTCATTCAAGACTTCTCTATCAAGAAAAACGGAAAAGCAAGCAAAAGGAAGTTTTTTTCAGCAACAATATTGTTAGATAAGACTCGGTAATTCTCTGGTGTCCAGTATATGGAAAATTCAGATGATTACCAACCGGATATGTCCACGAGTTTTCTAAATTGTTATTTTGTGAAACATTATTACCCGTCAAATCGTCTAGTTCCATTGCATCTTCGATATCAACTACATTTCCATTATTGTTGGGAACTGTACTTTTTTCAAATTCGGACTGTACATTTGAATTTTCACTACTTCTAAGATTTGAACTTTCTTCAGACGTGGCAGTTGAAATACTACAGTTTTCTTTACTTGCAACTACATCTTCCTCTTCGCTTTCAGAAGTATTGCAAGCCTCAGAACTGGAGGGAAGATACATTTTATCCTTCAGTGAATCGTCACTATCCCCATCACTGTCACTAGAATCTATATATTAAAAAAAAATTGTTAGCTGTAATAGATAGTAGATGTTTGTATAAATAAGGAAACAAATGTGATTATTTACGCAAATGAAAATTGCAAAATTGCATCAAAACAGGGTAAAATTGAACAATAATGCACCCAAATGAATGTTTCTATGAAATAACTTACCATTCATTGCCATCGCAAGGATTTTCATAATCCGATTATTGCGTAACATCTTGCAAAAAATTTTATTCACAACACAGGCACTTGCATTCTCAACTTTAACCCTCACTATAATAAACTAACAAGTCAACCGATAACATCAAAGGCGTGTACGTATGCAAGTCAACTTGCTATGATGGCCGCTAGCACGTGACCGCTGGTATTTTGCTAAATATTGGTGAAAAAATTGAAAATTTCAAATATGAATGCAAAACATCTTTATATGCATGTAAAGGACTATGTTTTTAAGTTCCGCTATGGCTAGAGGCACGCGAGCGTGCCGCTTAGTTTGGAATTATAGGCACGTAGCTGACGTCACTGCTGTTATGACGATATCATTTAACGTGCCCTGAAATCTGAAATTAAAAGCACGTGGATAAAAAACGGGGAAAATATGTATTTTCTAGTTTGTGGTGCGGATTTCTGTTAGTTTTAGTGGATTACTGCAGTTGATAACGACATAAACTATTAAATATGGACGGTCTAACAGGTAAACGCTGTATATAATAATTTCTATTTAATAATAGTTAAATCACTAAACAGAGCGTACTTTGATTTTGTATTATGCACACATAATGTTAATACAAAATTAATGCTTGAGGAATTGGGGTTAGGAAATAATTTATCCTGACTAGATTTACATCATACACAATACTTCATAAGGTATCTTATTATACATGGGTGAGATAGGGAAATACTATGGTTCAGTTTCACTCAGACTAGACCGACTCGTGTTTTGTCAGCTCTCGGGGAAACCTAACTAAAGAAATATTTAGAAATCTATGAACAAGACAAAAACAAAAAATTTATAAAAAAAAAGTCGTACAATAAACTCCTCTCTTAAATACATACAAAGACCGTTGAAGTCCTCTCTTGAATTTTTTAAACTTGAATATGCATGTATCCATGGTAAAGAACGTCCTAAAAGAGGAAATGGGTTACGACAGACCAGGTTACAATAGCTTTTAAATAACCGATAAAATTGTTTTGACTTCTGTAATAATTTCACTGGGCAACAAATTTTCGAAAAGTTCATGCTTCCAAGCTGAAAATAGTCATTTCTTAATGAATTCAATGTGCTGAACACGAAAATGACTAAGAAAAAGCTGAATTGGCTACGTGTTTTCTGTTATATGTACGCATATTTCAGAAAAAGTGTACTTATGTCAATATTATAATACATGGTAAGAAAACATTAGTCTGCTTCCGGCTTTCGACTTCTTTTGGCCTGCCGTTTGTAGTGGACTTGTGGAGCATCTCTACTGATTGTCCAACAATAGTCAGCTAGCATTGACGTAGACCATTTGCCTTGGTACCGTTGCTCCATGGTGGCAATGTCCTGATGAAAGCGTTCGCCGTGCTCATCGCTGACCTGCCCGCAGTTATCAGGAAAGATATCTAAGTGGGAATCAAGAAAGTGGATCTTTAAGGACATATTGCAGCCGAATTCATGAAACAATGCAATATGACGCAAAATTTCGTAATTTCTCATTAAATTGCATTACATTATGCAATAGCATCTATACAATGGACAAAACGTCAATATCTCGTGAACGTGAGCCAATCAACTTTTTTCAATGTGATATTCGTGTTCAGCACGTTGAATTCATTCAGGATTGGGTACTTTCACCTAAGAAGCAATTTCACTGTTGACCAGTGTTTTCAGCACGCTACGCTTAGGATGTATTGCGAATTTCAAACTACGTATTTGTCCAGCAGGCCAATATTTAAAAGTATATAGTTGTAATAGAACATACAAAACATGAACTTTCGATTGTAAGCAAATGGTTTTATTTTCTAGAACGTTTTTGATCATTTCCCTCAAAATCGTATATTAAATGAAACAGACTCTAATAGGCTGCGAGAAGTTGAATATTTCTAAAGAGGATCGAGATTTATCTTTAGAATACCTTCACAAATTAGTCTTTTGTAAGAATGAGGCTGAATATGATATCATATATACAATTTAAGGAATGCGTTCCTCAAAGCGTATGTGATTATTTTGATAAAAATTGGCATACTATTCGGAATGAATGGCTTGTATGTAACATAACAAAAGGCAATTTAAATAATACAACAAATAACCGTATGGACTCAATTAACCATAAAATCAAACAAGTAGTACCTAACAATTCAACTTTAACCGACTTTGTTAAATATTTTTTCATTGTTTTAGATAGCCATAATCAATCGATAATCGACAATCAAGCAGCTAAACACATTTTGAAGCGATCACTGCACCGATTTCAAAACCATGAAAAAGATTTATTGCAGTGTGTGAATATTTTAACAGGTTACAATTTCAAGTACATATATTCAGAAACGGATAGATTTAATCACTAAAGTAAAAATATTAAAGAAATATAATGACGGTATGTTTCAAACTACTTGTGTCACATACGATGGACAAAAAATTATTATTTATCAAAACATAGAATTGCATCAACCAAGTCAGATATTGTGGCAAAAGCAAAACATGTAGTAAGCGAAAAGCCTAACGTGATGACGTTAACCGAAAAACGAAAATCAGCCACTTTAATTACGAATTCTTTAATCAACTTAATTAGCATTTCCAGCAATTGTGAATTCAACTATAGATTAGATTTATTGAAGAAAATGGAACAGTACTGGAGAACTAGAAACGAAGTGGCAATTATTAAGTGGGAATTATATTACAACAGGTGAGGCAAATTGTGATCTGATCGATACAAAAACAAGTACTGAGGCATACGATAATAATTAAGAAACGATCTCACAACAAAATAGTGTTAGAATAGTATTGTCTGATGGAAATATTAGTGAATTGACAGATAATACTAGTAATTTAGCAAACATGCCACACATTACATTTGTTGATGAACCCTTTGGTGATAATGAAGATAACAGTAATAACAATAATAATAATGAAAATATTGAAACTGATTTATTAAAATCATTAGTGTTGCCCCCAAAAATTAAGAAAAGGGGCGACCCGAGAGACATGATTCTACGACAGTAATAAATCTTAATAAACGCAATAAAAATAGTAAAAGCAAGACATTCTCACATTTATTTTAAATAATCAACTAGACGCTATAAGCAAAGCATCCTTTGATACAGAATGTTCTACTAAAACTTTCCAATAATATTTTACTTATCCTTTGTAAGAGTTTTGTTAATTTGATGTTTTGAATTTTGTAATAAAAAGACTTATTTTGACTCTAATTGTTATTTATTCCTTAAAAAAAATTAATAATGAAAACTATTATTAATTATTCTCATAACTTATAGATTGGCGCAGAATAAACTAATGATTTGACGTACCTCTAATTTCAAATTTAGGTGCACGTTAAATGATAATGTCATAACAGCAGTGACGTCAGCCACGTGCCTATAATTCCAAATTAATCGGCACGCTCGCGTGCCCCTAGCCACAGCGAGTTCAGCGTTTTAGGCAAAATTAAAAAAAATGGCTTGGCAGTTAACCTGTTAAGTTAAATGACAAGCATCACATAACTTTGATTGTCGAGACTGTTTGTATTAAAAAATTACATTTCCTACCTCGTAATATTAGAGATGCGCCCTTTTGACCAGCCGGTCCAATTGGACCTGGTGGTCCAGGCGGTCCAGGTAGTCCAGGCCATCCTCTATCACCGCGAGGACCAGGGAACCCCTTCGGTCCGGGTAACTCAATCCCAGTATTTGGATACCAGTTGTTACTTGGACCACTTTGATAATATTGGTATCCTTTAAAGTTTAAAACTGTAGCAAAAATACAAATGTTTGATTGTAAATAATAATTATTAAACGATAAATCAATGATTGGTTTATAATGATTGAATGTGGTAAAATTTTGAATATGTTGATTTGAAAATTCCCGAGATAGCTCTTTCGCATGCGTTCTCTTTATTAATACGTAGTAACTTATCGTTTATGTTTGATGGTACATACGTGTGTTATAATGCTTTAAATCTTATTATTTGGGTTCTATGTAACTTAAGGTGTGTGTAGATTCGATGGTGTTTTAAATTCTTATAGATATGATCCATGGGCGGATCCAAAAAAAAATGGTAGAGTATAGGTAATTATGTGACTATATCGAATGTTGTTTTCATTTGTTGCTTACAATTAGTTGTTATATAGGGACATTTAAATTGCTTATTTGTAACTTAACAGCAGTCAATAGTTCTAAAATAATTGATTCAACTTTGGACTTTATTTTTACTGTAAAGAAAAAGAAAAAAAATGTAAGTAAATATAACATAAGATCAAAGTGGAATATTTTTGTTCTTTTTCATGGAAACAAATTGTACTAAAATAATAATATTCATCGCCGAACCCACTTCTTGGAATTTTATCAGCTCGGATAGCCTTTGAACAAGTGCTATTCCTGTTTTAAATAAAATATAATTGTAATTTTCGAGCGTGCTTCTTTGCAAATAAATCTAGAATCTTTTCACGATATACTTTCACCTCTTTGTTTATATTCATCATACATAGCCAGTTTAAACGTTCCTGACTCATAGTCGATCTCAAGAACGACTTAATTCTTTTCGAAGTACTGAAAGATCATTCTTCAGTTGCTGTTGTCACTGGCAATACACAAAGAATTTTCAAAATGCATTGTATATTAGGAAACATTGAAGCCAATTTGAAGGCTTTCATTGGGTTATCAACCCTATGCAATTATTTCATCCATAGTTCCTTCCATAAATGTAACTCTCCAAAAAGGGCTGTACTTGGAGAGAGTAAGTCAGATAAGTAATTCTGAGCAGCTGCAATTGTGTCTCCATAAGGAAGATTAGATTCAAAATAAAGCTTTCCTATTAGATTATGATTTTGCTTATCAAGGCGGACATTTATTTCGGAAATAAGAAAATCCAACTAGGGTAAATATATATTTAGTCCATAAGGTCAGTCATGTGAGCTTCAGCACAATTTTCTTGAGCAGTACTGATTCTAGAAATGCTTATTGCAATGTCCAATTCCAGCGATACTCTTTGTTTCTTGACGTTAATGATGGAGAGGTCAAAACACGTGTCAGTGAAATAAACAATCTAGTGCTTAGTTATCTTAAATCCTAAATCTATATGATATACAGTGACCGGCAGAAAGTGCGCAGCATATGGGAAAATGGTTTACCTTTGAATATAGCAAAATTATTTTATTGCATCATGTCTCGGCATGACTTGAGACCAAAATAGCACTCGCGATTTCTGCCGAAACTCTCATCGTATACGAGGGAGAGTCAAAAATACAAAATTACGCTAAGAGCAAAGTACCCCCATTTTTAACATTAGACTTTTCTTTATTAAGCAATAGTTCTTTGGTTTTAAAAATCAAAGTAAAATATCCAGTTTCATTCACTTTTGATAAAAAATTTCAGTTTACTGTTTATTCTGAATTACCCTGTATAAGAAATTGAGCGCGCTCATACAATACGCAAATCTTACTCTCTGTAGACATCGTAACAGAAAACCATAAATAATACGTTCCAAAAGTCAGCTAAAAAAATAATATAGCTCTTGAAAATAAAAATTCAAGAATGTGAAATAATTTTGCTGCACACCATATTTTACGTTTTCAGAAGTCAAAAAATTTTATTTAACTCAAATTGTGTGATTCATTTTAACTTAATCATCTTTAAAATTGTAATATTTTTCCATAAAATTAGCAACACTTCTTTTTATTCAGGTTTTAATAATAATAATAGTAAAGATACATAATAGTAGGAAATAAAACTCAAAATACATTAACAAAATCGTAAACAAAAATATTTATTTACAAGTACATTATTTTTCTACGTGAGCTCCCCCATTCTCAATACATTTCATTGTCCTGTTGTTAAATTCTTGTGCTACGTTTCTTAAAAAAACCGGATTAATTTGAACGACACACTGCCTAATCGTATTTTCTAAATGGTCCAGATTTCTAAATGGTCGATGTTTGTATACTTGGTTCTTTAAGTAACCCCAGAGAAAGAAATCCATTGGGGTAATGTCAGGCGATCTTGCAGGCCAATGATTTTCTGAAAACCGTCCGATCCATTTTTGAGGAAATTGTTGATTAAGCCATTCTCTTACTTGCAATGTAGAATGAATCGAAGCACCATCTTGTTGAAAATACATATTCGCTCGTAGATTTAAAGGCATATCATCTAGGAACTCGCTAAATTCATTCTGCAAGAATTGTAAATATCTACCTGCATATGGTCCAACTATTTGAGTATTCAATATACCACACCAAACGTTTGTTTTAAATGAATATTGGCTTTTACATTCAATTGTAAAATTAGGATTTTGATTAGCCCACCACCTACAATTTTGAGAACTTACTACGCCGTTGCTTGTGAAGGTTGCTTCGTCAGTAAATAATATTTGATTTCCAAAATGGGGATTATCTTCCTTCTTGCCTTGGAACCAAAAACAAAAGTCAATTCTAGCATCTAGATCTCTTTGTTGAAGAGTATGGGTGAATTTTGGTTTATATGGTAAGTACTTGTTTTTTTTAAGAATTCTTCTAATCGATTTTTCGGAAATACCTAATACTTCTTGTCTTTCATACAATGGCATAGTAGGAACTTCATTTACTGACAATAACACATTTAAACTATTTTCTTCATTAGTTACACTTTTCTCATGGGGTTGCTTATATTTACTTTCCACCGAACCAGTTTGTTTAAATTTGTTTACAATTCGGCATACAGTAGAATCGTGAATATTTTTATTGTGTCTATTGTTAAAAATATTTGCTGTTTCGCGATAGCTATAGTAATTTTCACCACGAATTAGAACTATTTCTACCTTTTCTTGTACCGATAACCTTTCCGCTTCCATTTTTATAGCAAAACTAAATGTCTAAATGACATTTATTGAATTAAGTTCATGTTTTTTAAAATCAAACACATGCAGTACGAAAAAACATCTGTCGAGGATTATGCTGAGACTAACTTTTTTATTTTTGTCGCTCCTTCTCGTCAAGCGTTTATTATTAAAACCTTAATAAAAAGAAGTGTTGCTAATTTTATGAAAAAATATTACAATTTTAAAGATGATTAAGTTAAAATGAATCACACAATTTGAGTTAAATAAAAATTTTTGACTTCTGAAAACGTAAAATATGGTGTGCAGCAAAATTATTTCACATTCTTGAATTTTTATTTTCAAGAGCTATATTATTTTTGTAGCTGACTTTTGCGACGTATTATTTATGGTTTTCTGTTACGATGTCTACAGAGAGTAAGATTTGCGTATTGTATGAGCGCGCTCAATTTCTTATACAGGGTAATTCAGAATAAACAGTAAACTGAAATTTTTTATCAAAAGTGAATGAAACTCGATATTTTACTTTAATTTTTAAAACCAAAGAACTATTGCTTAATAAAGAAAAGTCTAATGTTAAAAATGGGGGTACTTTACTCTTAGCGTAATTTTGTATTTTTGACTCTCCCTCGTATACGATGAGAGTTTCGGCAGAAATCGCGAGTGCTATTTTGGTCTCAAGTCATGCCGAGACATGATGCAATAAAATAATTTTGCTATATTCAAAGGTAAACCATTTTCCCATATGCTGCGCACTTTCTGCCGGTCACTGTAGATAGAAAACTACTAAAATGATGGAAGAAAGTGTTTTACCGTTTGCTGTTACAATTCGTCGAAAATTCATGGACTGTGTATAGTTTCAGCACAAAACATATCTTTACTGCAGTTTATTGTCCCTTTATCTGAAGTTTTGATAACTCACGAACGAAAAATTACATAAACAATGAATGCGGCCCCCCTGCCTACAAAAGAATCAATGAAAAAATATACTACTTGCTCTTAGATTCCACACCTAAATTACATAATTATTTTGCATAAATTATATTATTCTGTAGTTGTAGTTGTTCTAAAATATTTGAAGTAGTTGTGTGCCTAGTGGAATTAATTTATACCATAGTTCTAATTTAAAAACTAAAAACGGAAAAAAAATAAAATTTTAAGAACAAACAACATTGATGGCTCCTAACATAATAATTTACTTAAAAATGTTATATCCGTGCGAAAGCGTTAAAACATAATCTGCAGAATTGCAGATGCAGAAACGATAACAATCAATCAAAATAAGAACTATATAAGTTCAATTCATTTATAACATTAACAAAATTAGCAAAATACTTACCGGAATACGATCTTTTGACCCTAAAGGGAGCGATTTTTTTGTGGATTTTCCCTAAATTTTCCTCTAATTGAATATCGGTATAACTTCTTTCCAGATGTTTAGAAAAGTATTCTGCGAAATCCTCTTTTCGTAGATACTCCTTATCAGTAAACCTATACAGATAAAAACCTAAGCACAATTCGGTGACTAACACAACTAAAACTACAAAGAATATATCAAAAGTTCGACTAGTTGTATGTAATTTCGCGGGCGGACTTTCGGGTGTCATCGTTAACCGATATTCTAATTCACGTATATCAAATTAAATCACGGCTGTCGAAAAACAAATCAAAAATTATACAAGCATGCACTAATTTATAACCATGCAGATAAGAGAAATTCCGATAAAGAGATATCTTAACTTCTGAAGAAATAAACAGTGTTTGAAAACATAAAAACATAAATATTAATAATAATTATGTTAAAATAATTTATATTTTACAACTTTCCTTGAAATATCGGTGAGCGTGCATGGAATTGTTTGCATCTCATTCTCTGTACTATGAATTTTGTCAGCATGACGTTATAAAATATTAGTACGTTTTTATTATTCATTAAACTTACAACATTTTACAGGACAGCGTATAGTGAATAATAAATTACAATAAAACAAAAAAAATATATTTGCAGTGTATGTAACATGTACAGTTGGCATCGGAAAACTGCAGTTTACCTGATGCACCAACATGTAATAACCATTGAAAATTTATTGGATCCATGAGTGGAAATAGTATGCTGCTTAACATAATCGGGGAGGTGCTATTGAAGTATTCAACAAACTTAGTGAAGAGGATAAGACAGATTATTATAAAATTTTGAATGTAATCGAAAATTAGGCGACTTCACAAGAAGAATATTGTATATGAGAGATTTCTGTTTAACACGATAGAACAGAAAGAAGGAGACACCTTTGAAAAGTCCATGGATTCAGAAGTGGAAATAGTATGCTGCTTAACCTTTGAAAAGTCATTGGATTCAGGGCTCTGCCGGCTCTGCTAGAGAGTTTTGTATCGAGGGGATCCGAGATCTCCCTTGTATGCGTACGAATCGCTATGTAGCGAATTTTAAAAATAAACGTGTATTTGACCTTTGTGTTTTATTTCACAATATAGTACTTTCAAAGGAGGAAGTTTGCTTAACAGTTTATATAAATTTTTAAATTGAATTTTGTAGTTTGATTGATTGTTGATGTTAATATATTTGTATTTTATCATTGTATCCTTGTTGACTGACGGGTCGATATTTATTTTTTAACTTACAATACCTAGATACCTTCCAAATCATATTAAATTTAAGATCAAATCACAACATACCTACTGTGCAAACGTAATTTACAAACTCAACAAAGTATCTGCTTTTGGGTAAGTACTTCATCGGTAAGGGGGGTAATAAAATAACTCAGAAAATGTCACAAAGCAAAAAGTAAATAATGAATTGTTGCAGAATTTTACGCTAAAAAGAATACAGCTTACATTGTATTATTATATGTGCTTACAAACTCCATAATGAACATATAAATACGACATTTTTCTCTTACATACGTCTATGAATATTTAATAAAATATGCATTAGACTTGAGAGGGTCTAACCTCATTATTTAGTTTTATATTTTCTAATTATTCCGCTGGTACAGAAATATTCGAGTGGTCACAATTCTTTCCAGCATCGCCTTTTCTCCCGAAGTTCGAGTAAAATAATATGCCTGTATTTTCTTTAAACTTCACGTTATTTTTTGTCACCTTTCAGGTCTAGAACAATTAATATAATAGGAAAGATTTGGACAGCTAAAATTGTTTGATATTTTTTTACATGCTACTCCCTGGGATGCCCCATTCCCCTGCTTTACTTGGATATCCTAAACAAATAACATTTTATTTAAAATAATTTATAATTATTTCTAGCTGTATCTCAAACCTTGTTCGCCTTTTTCACCTATAAGAGCAGTTTTCAAAATTTTTCGCCATTTCCCTGTTTATGTTGTGTGATCTCAGTTAAACTCGGCCAGTATGAAGATTTATGAAACTGGTATTTTAATACAAACATAATTAGTTTTCACTAAATATTAATGTAGTGTACCCTAAATTAAATTTAGTAATTTTTTGACATTTTTGATAAATTAAAAAGTGGATTTCATTCCGTATTGATGGCCTTCTAGACATTACCAGAATTATATTACAAAATTAATTAGTCTTCCCGAAATATCAAACGAGAATCCTAAGCATCCTAAGTTAAATTTAATAAAATTGTAAGGGTTTAGTGTACTGATATCACTAGTCAAGAATTTTGCGAGCATATACTATATCGTCACCTTAGTACTACAAGTAGGTAACTTGAAATTTTTCAATTTTGAGTTATCCAGTTTAAAATCCTCTACTAGAGATGCTCTACTGTATGCTATAACTAGGTAACTCTCTACTGGCTCTTTTGTGGCGCAGTTGGTCAATGCATCAAGTAGGTATGTGTCTCAGTAGGCTGTCGCTTATTGCTACAACTATATAACTTGACTTGTCTAGTTGTGCACGTAAAAATTTCTAAATAAAAGGAGTTATCTACTTGTTCCACTTAACAATACGTAGTGTTTATGAGTGATAATAATTATGGGTTCAAGAGGAAAAAAAATGATTGAAGCTGCTCTTCGAAATGTGGAATTTCAAGCAGGTATGTATCGAAAACAATTGTGCATTACTTTAACATAGACATAATCTACGTAAATTTTGAGGTTATGATTGCAAATTTGCTTTACTCTTTCTGTAATCGTCGTTTGATGAAAGAGGGATTGCGGATTGTGTTCTTCATCCTTGAATAGACGTGATGAATAAGCAAATAAAAATTTATTGCAGATTTTAATCATGTCCTGAGAAACCGCCCTCGTGAAAATAACCCAGTGCCTTCCACATCAAATGCGGCTGTTGGCATTGACAATTCTGATGTAGAATCAGAAGCGGAACCTTTCTCTCCAGATGTGTCTGAATATCACCCGTCGTCGGACGAAATCGAAAATGAAATTACTACTGAATATTTAGAGCGGTTAAACGAAGAACATGAATTAGAAGGCATGGAGGAGACCCCTACACAAGCGGAAAATCCTAGAAAGCGATTAAGACGTCCAGAAAAGTGGAGAAGAAATGTTGCAAAAAAAAGGCGGCAGTGTGGAGAAAGCTACGTTTCGTCTAGAGGAAACCATGTACCTGGTGTTGTCATGAGAGATCCATGTGGAGACAATTGCAGACAGCGGTGTAATCAGAAATTTTCATTGGAAGAAAGACTCGAAATTTTTCGAAGGTATTATAAATTAGAGACTTATGAAAGAAAACGCGATTTTATTCATTGCAACACAGATAAAATTGTAAAGAAAAGCACCACAACAACTGATTCAAAAAGACATTTTACTGTGGTTTTTTATTTACCACGAAACAACGAAAGAATCAAAGTTTGTAAGACCATGTTTTTGAATACAATTGGAATTCGCAAAGGTGTAGTAGATATCGCTATGACAAAGAGAACGGCAGAAAATACAAGTGAAAAAGACAAAAGAGGCCAGTATGTGAAAAAAACTACTTCAGATGAACTCTTGAACGGGGTGAGAAACCACATTGAAAGCTTCGCGGTTGTTGATTCCCATTATTGCCGCTCGGGAACTAAAAGAAAATATTTAGATCCATCGCTCAACATCACAATAATGTATTCTATGTACAAGTCGATATGCGCCGAAAATAACCAAGAAACCGCTAAGATAGCTACGTATAGAAAGATTTTCACAGAGGAGTACAATCTAGGTTTCCACCGCCCAAAGAAGGAACAATGTCGCATATGCATGGTGTACAATACTCCTGGGAATGACAACAATGAAGGTAAAGACAATTATGACACCCATCTTTTAGCAAAAGACAGGGCTCGAGCTGAAAAAAGAAAGGACAAACAGCAAGCCGAAAACTCAGACGGGACCTTTGTGAGCTGTAATTTTGATCTTCAGCAAGTTCTGTTGGCTCCAACCGATCCAACCAACAATGCTCTATTCTATAAGCAACGGTTTAAATCTTTTAATTTTACTGTATACAACGTTACCACAAAACGAGGAGACTGTTTCATGTGGACCGAGATACAAGGAAAGAGAGGCAGTTGTGAGATTGCTAGCTGTCTATATCAATATTTTAAATCTCTTCCTCCATCGGTGAAGCACATTTCCTATTTTAGTGACTGATGTGGTGGACAGAACTTGAACAAGTTTGTTGCTGCTATGTGTTTGACCGCAGTTCAGGAACTACCTAACATAGAAACCATTGATCTAAAATTTCTAGTTGTGGGCCATAGTGAAATGGAATGTGATTCAATGCATTCGGCCATAACTACTGAACAAAAAAGAGTCGGAAGAGTGAACTGGCCTGCCGATTGGACAACCATTGCCCGTAGTGCCAGACGAAAAGGTGACAAGCCATGAGATTACCCATAAAGACATAATAGATTGGAAATATCACCTTGAGCAGCACATGGTTATGAGAAAAGAGGATGAAAATCGTAAACCAGTCGGCTGGCAGAAGATAAGCTGGTTGAATTTTACGAAAACCAGACCATTCATCATCCGCTTCAAAGAAAATTACGATGAAGAGTTTAGAACTCTTGACTGCAAGAAAAGGACGAGGAATAGTAATACAACACTGTCACATACAATGAAACCGTTATACAACTCCGTTATACCGATTCCAAAAGAAAAATATGATAATTTGAATTCCTTATTTTTGTTAACCCCTCCAGCGCTGGGACAAGAATACCGACCGTTTTACCAAAATTTGCCGTACCAAGGACAACAGGAGTCTTCAGGAAGTAGTGACATGGATTCTGAAAATGAATAGTGTATTCATTGTTTATTATATAAATTTTGATGACAATAAAAGCGCTTTAAAGTGGCTTCTGGTACTATTTCTTCTCAAATGCAAATGTGGTTAACTCCGTTTAATCTGATTTTCATGTTGATGTAACAAGTAGATATCTCGGTTTTTTCGAAAAATTTACATTATGGCAACTTTTTTATAAATACGTCTGAAAATATACACCACTTGTGATAAAGTTAGCAAGACACACTAAAACTTGAATGAATAGTTTATTGGCTATAAAACTTTAATTTTTTATGCAAATTTTCAAAGCAGTTTATTCCAAAACACAGGTTTTTAAGTTACCTAGTTGTAGTACTAAGGTGACGATATAATCTCATTATGACAGATTAAAAAACTGGTATTTTTTCACAAGAGATCCCTTTTTAAAGTTTTCCTAGGTAGGTACCTGCAAAATTATTTTCCAAAATTAATTAGTCTTTCCAACACATCAATTTATAATCTCAGAAAAGTAGAATTTTTCAAAATTTTGGATAGCAAAATTATTTTCAGAAAGAGCGAGAAAATCAGTTTTACCAAAAAATTGCTACGCCCTTCAAAAATTTAAATTTAGTTGTCAACATCAAACAAGGCGCAGAAAAATGGCGTCGACGAAAACTAAATTAATAATTATTCAACCTTCGATACTGATAGTAAAGTAATGGCCAAGCTAAAATAATTGAATCGCCGCTTATTAAACCACCCAAAGTTTCAGAAAGATTTGTACCTACACCTTGAGGAATGCCTTACCTGTCACTACCCTTGCGCACAGTTGTTAAAGATGATGAAGGGAACTGCCTCTAACTCAATCGTCTTGGTGGGTCGTGGTTTTCGAATGAATTTACGAACGCCATCTCCTTATATGTAATATTACCTACCCCAAAATGGTTTTTGATCCAGGATAAAAATTAGATAAAATACTCAAGGTAGCAAAAGATAAGACAAAATCATAAATTCCCAACAACAACAATTTAATATGTTCAAAAAAAATTTGCTCAAGTTATAATATAAATTATAAGTTTGAAGTTGAGAATTAGGAAGTTAATTTAACAAAAAATACAAGAATTTTACATTAGGTTACGAGAGGTGTATCTTGTTCTAATCCCCCAAAAAAAATATGTGCCAATGTACAATTTAAGTGACAGAGGTACCTTGTATATCGCACCTGAATTTGTAATACAATTATAATTATTGAAAATAAATTAAAAACTAACGTTGAATTTACAATAAATTTAAAACACACCCCTGGCTTCAGGCACTAGGTTGCCACCGATGAAATCAAATAAATTGTAAAGAAAGAACCTCTGATATTAAGAAATTAACTTAAAATTTAAACTACAAAATTAGACAGGTAATTTACAAATTAACACACAAATGATTAGATAAAAATAAAACAACGTAAAAGACACACAGTAGGAAGAATACTGGAAATACTAATCGAAATTCCAAGAAATGTACTCTTGTGTAAGGATAGCCAAGATTCTTAGCACCACTGGCTGAGCAATTAAGATGTCTTCTTAACGAACAATTACATAAAATCTCCAAATTCCAATATAAAAAATGGAGGTCACCATGTAGTTTTAAAATTTCCAGTCTTTAACGGCGAAATTGATGAGAAATTCCTCAGGAATTAGAAGCTATAAGTAAAGGAAAAAACGACACACATTAAGATTAATTTTACTCAACGGAAAACCAAAGAGAAATTCACCGGATATAGATTTAATCGACCGCATCCATTAAACTGACATTACGTCAAGAAAAATTACTCAAACCCGACAAATAAAATGATCACTGGAATTTTATCCGCTTTAACAGCTTAATTTCTACGGAACAATGGTAATAATTCACCAAATACTGAGCAGTGGCACAGCGATCGGAATCATCTGCTTCTAATTGAATCAACGATAAGATGCAAAATGAACGAGGAGACGTTTAATTACTACGACACACAATTCACGAACAAAACACGGACAAAATGAGACTATATTATTACACTGATACCAACGTGTATAAATATAATGACGACACTTGAAAACTGAAAAAGGAGCCTATTAATTACTAGGGGATGAAGGAGAAATTAAGGAAAAATTTTCTAAGATAGAACAAAAATAGATCAAGCGTAATAAAAGTTCCATATACCTGAGTTGACTATTATTTGCGTAACAGTGCCGCATAGAAGAGATGTATTTAACGTTAAAGACCGTTCTCGCCAATAGATGGCGGAAGAATCCAACTTAGAATTTAAACTAATTCTTATTTAAATTAAAATACAGAAATGCATTATTACTAAATATGATAACGTGATGGATAAAAATAAATCAAACGAAATTTGCTAACGTCAAAATGTCAGGAAACATAACAATAATCCTACGAATATAAATAAAGGAAACAAAATTTCACAATATACAGATCCATTCAAAATTAACGTAACAAAATATGTACGCCATACATCAACAGTTGAAGCAACTGCCAGTAATGACAATAGTCACGAGATTGCGCGTTGTATATGTTTGCTATACCATGTGAATTATGTATATTGTATTTAAATACATACATGTTTGCTAGAGTTTGATTATTTGTGATAACAGTAAGTATTCCCAAAATATATTATTTCCCCTAGAATTTTGTTACGGGAAGATCTCGGAACAAACTCGGCGCCGTCCAAATGTAAGAGACAATTTACGCTAATCTGGTGCAAAGCAAAATTACATAAGTATCATCGAGACTGTTTTTGTAACAAAATCCTTGTATAGTAGAGTAATTTTTATTATAAGTAGTATTTTTTGAAAAATCTGTTAAATAAAAAACGAAAAATCAATAGAAATGGAAAATTAATAAATCCAAAAACAGCTTAGATGAGTAAAGTGCGAATCACTTTGTACTCTGAGGAAATAGCCTCTGCTCGAGTAATTACGACACATTACACTTATGAATAAATAACAAGGGCTGAATATTAATACATTAACACAAACATTGCCGTGGTGTAATTTATCCATTTTAATATTATGTCCGATATTTGTCGAATGACAAAAATAATCTCATCAATAAATAAACTATAACGATTTGTTCATTTGATATTTTTCTGTTTCTGATAGTTTTAATATTGCATGTTATGTAGATGACTACAAAAGAGAAAAGATGACAGTTGATGGGCGAGTACCTTTTTATTAACTTTTTAAAAGTTGACTTCTCTCTGACATATCGCTTTGCAGAGAATTATTCATTAAATGGACGTGTTACGAAAGTTTTTAGCAGTATGAAGTATTATTTCAAGTGACTGGCGAGTATATTGTTTGAATAAGTACATTGTTTTTTCAAATATTTATTGATAAGGGTTAGTGTTTTTGTTTGTTATAATGTATACAATATCGATCTAGCAGCATATAATGGCTGTTAAATATACTAAAATCTACATACTACCGATAATAATATTTCTGTGGATGCCATTAACGTTCGTGGTGACGTAAGAATGTACAAACTTGTGCGATTATTGTATTTTGCATTACGCATTTTTCAGGTATTGTATAGCTGTTCACTCTAAAGATGTTGTCCCGTTTATGCCTTATATCAGTGACACAGGATCATATTCTCCTGAAAGTTGTATCTTCGGACAAATGTTAAATACCGGTTCCATCCTGAGTAAGTACAAAAAATATTTTATCAGATTAATTTTAAAGTGGTCCTTTTGAATACACGGAGTTCAACATATTCGTTTATATACTTTTTAATACTAAGTTTAATGTGTACAAGGATTAACAGAAACAAACAAAAAAAGAATAGAAACCTCCTGCTGTACATAGGAAATGGTTATCTTAAGATATATAGCCCAGTAAATTAAACATATTTATCTTTTCATATTGTAGGGTTCTGCGTAACAATTTTAAAGAAATTGAAATTAATTTATGTAGTTCTGTATTCTGCATTCCTTGATTTGGTCTAACAACCGAAAGTGTATGTTACTATTTTTTTAGAATATATCAGAATGTTTTAGTATTTAAGATTACATGGTTATATGTGATATGTAGAACAACAATTTACAAACGTTTACCAACATTGTGTATTGTAAAATTTTATGTTGAGAATGTGAATTGGCTATGCTTTTACAATAGGATAGATACTTACATTTTCAATATCATCTAACGTTTATTTTGATGGTTTCCGTTGCTTAAAGAAGGAAGTTATTACATGTTTTGGCGACCTTGGTGCCGGTGATTATAATGCTTGTATAATAGAACTTCAGCACACCTGGTCCAAGTATATTAATGTTTAAAAGAAATATGTTGAAACATCGCATTGTTTGAGAGGAATGGACGAATTACGATTCCAGGTTGTGCCTCAAATACCGTTTAATCTTAATCGAATTTAGCTCCTTCAGATTTCTACTTATTCAGAAAGCTCAAGTTGTTTACTGCCGGAAGAAAATGCAAGATAAACGGGGAAGTTGCTGAAATAGTAGAGCAGTATTTTGTCGACCTTGACGCTACTGATTTTTAAATTGGTATAATGCCACTGTAGTTCTTCTGATCCAAGTGTATTAATGTTACAGGGAAACATGTTGAATATTAAAGAAATGTTGCTGTATTTAAAGTGTTTCATTTTAAGTCTCTTCTTGTGTCAAATTACCTTCATAGTGAGTATTATCAAAACAGAAAGACAGTATCTGGAATTAAGTTTACATATAGTCAATTGTACGAACTCTACAGAGAGTACATGGAACAATAACTCAAAGTGAAGCAATGTCAGTACAAGTATATTTTCTGAAGAGAATATTTTTTTACCAACAGCGTGCATGAGTTGGTTATGCTGCATAAAAAGACACGAAGAGGAGGGTTAGTCTTCAAACGAAACATGGTATTATGAAGCACAAATGACAGAAAATGTCTGTCGCAAAGAAAAATAATGTGAAAGAGAATACAAAGGAAAAATAGTTTTTCTGTTTTGCCTTGTTTAAAAGCCACAGTGAGGAAATTTTATTCAAGTTCACTGTGAAACTTGGGGTGAATTATTAATAGCTTGAAAAGGAAATGATTTAGCTAGGGCGCTTTCGAAAATTCCGCTTTCGAATATCACCCCCAGCATTGTTGAAATTACACTGTAAAGCAACAGCTGTATAAAATCGTACCTCAGTGCTATCTTTTGCCATTACTACATTTTTGGGAAGAAAGTAAAATAATATTTATTCCGTACCAGGTCATTATAATTACAGAAAACAGAATACTACAGTCCATCTTCACTCATTAGCATATTTTTTAACTTAAATCGGAAGAAACCATATAAAACAACAAAAATATTTACTATTCCTTAACCATTTTTTATAATATTTTACTGAAATGTATTTTCGTAAATAAACAAATTTTATAACCCATGATTGTTTGTATTTATTATTGATGTATTTTTACTAAACATTATAAAAATGGGATCATAGTCTCGCAAGAAAATATTGCAAAACGATAATAAATCAACGTGCCTATTCCAGCGATGGTTATTGGATATAAAAGTCTTGGAGTAACAGATAATTATCTTAAAGGAAAATTTGGTATTCTTGAAAAACCTGCAAGATCTGGTACAGAAAAAAAGTAATAAGATCATTTATAATAGAAGAGTAAGAAAACGAAGAAATACTGGGCAGATACTGCAAAGTTGTAAATAATAATAACGGGGAAAATTATAGATTTTTGTGAACAGAATAGTATTATAATAACCAACATAATCATAAACATATTATTATCTAAGTAATGGAACACCTTTATTATAATAAGAGAAGATTTAAAATGTGTAAACAATAGTAACGATTGTTAAAGAAATACGCATAATAATAATATTAATAATAAAAGAGACAATGGTTGTTGTTATAGTTGAAAAGAGTGCTGTATTTGGGTTCGTCGATGAAGAATTATTTAAAATATACTGGAAATATATGCATGATGTAGAATACTTATGGAAAATGTTAAAGAACTGTCAGTATAGTTCCGGAAATAACACGTGGGTATACAATCGATTCCGGCAGTAAAAACAAAGAAGAATCAATGGAAAAACTATCTTCACAACAAAAATATAGAGAACTGTAATAAATATAAAAACCAACGAAAATCATAATAGCGGCAAAAAGAAGATTATGGGAACAATTTGGAAGCAAGAAAACTTGGAATCTCGTAGAAAAGGTGAACAAGAGAACATCAATCTTAGTGAAGGCAATATTGCAAACATACTCACAACAAATGAACTAATAATTGAGATATGATATGAACAGTTTGCTATAATTCTAAGCGGATATCAGAAAATAAGTGAAAATATTAGTGGACATGAAGCAGGCATCAAGGAGAATTACATATGAAAAATTGGAAAATGCATCAAGAAAACCTTCAAAATAGAACGGTCATTCAGATATGATTAAAAATAGTGCGAGTGAGTGTATAGAAACATGTTTTTTTAAAGTATATGTTTAAAGCTTAAAATGAATGACATGGATGGCCTCACTTCTTTAAGTAAAAGACGGGACAAAACAAGTTAACTTTTTATTACCCAGGTATGCTGCTAAATCAGCTGATATAGTCTATGTACCCATAACTCGTACAAATGTTCTATTGAAATCCCCTCTTTATTATATGTGTAGGAATGCCAACCGTTTGTGTTATCATCCCCTCTGGAGAAAATAGTTTCTTCATTATCTTCTTTGCATTGAGTACAATCTAGTTTTTTTTATTAATTTTGTTTTTGCATAATAAATTTAAGTTTTCTTATTATTATTTTTATTATTGTACCGTATTGTCAATTATTGTTAAGTTTTATGTTTTGCCCTGTAAATAGATGTTTCTGTTGGGTAATAAAGATTATTATTAATATTATTATTATTATTATTAAAATTGAGTAATACCATACATATGGACAATTGCTGCAGTATTGCTAGTACGAAAAACAGTGGACGATAAAAAGTGCAACAATCACAGAGAAATATCTTTAAATGTAAAGTGTATGAAACAGAGTCTCACTGATACAATTGAAAATTAAAGTGGAGTCAGACCAAACATAAGCACTATGAATCACATTTTTAGTTTATGACAAACAATAGAGAATCGTTATACTATTCACTAACACGAAAACCCCGTAACATGTGCTCCCTGGACTAACAGAATTCGATAATGCTCCAGGGAAACAAATATGAGAGATTTTTAAAAATTATGATAAATTTCTGAAGATAATTAAGAGTTAAGAGCATATATAGACATACTAGAAATATAGACAGAACACATAATGTGCTTAGCCGGGAATTTACTACGGCATATAGAGTGCGACAAGGGGGGAGCACTGATCGCTCTATTGTTTAACTCCGTAATCGATGAAATAGTAAAAAGCAGCAGAAAGAACATAAAAGGCACTTGGTAGGTGTAAGGCTACTATAGTATGCACCTGTTACTCACTAATATATGTCGATGATCTCGTATAATATTCGAAATTAACAATAGTAATCTTTAAGATAATTTAAATATATGATAAATAGAATTTGAAATGTATACAATTAAAATGAACAAGTAAAACAGGAAAAGTTGTAGTAGTAAAAGAACAGAAACAAAAAATATTTTTACAGAATCAAAGAAATGAACAAAAGTGAAGCCTCAACTACTTTTTTCGAATACATAATAGATACATAAATACACATTTGAATAGCTTTTAGTTAAAAGGGCATGTCATTTGTACAAGTTTTGAAAAAAACGGAAAGACAGTACTAATTTCAAAAGCTAAATATTTATGAAGAAATTGATCTTTCATTTTAAAACTTGACTGGATAACAAATCCAGTTTTAATATGTCACTAATATATTATTTTTCTGTTCAAAAAATCGTGGCAGTCTGTTTTAATTTTAGGAAGCAGGATTTATGTATTTAAATTATTTTTGAATAAATTACTGTCCGACTTACTTTCAAATAAATAGTAACGTGTATGCTTTCAGAAAATCAAAAGAATGAGTCTTATATCTAAAACATACATCTCTTTAACGACGCTCTTTTGCTTTTGAGTAATTTCTCTTCAATATGAAGCATTCAAAGTAGATTATTTTTGCTTAGTAAAGGTTCTTTTATATCTCTTATAAAGAAATATATGCCTGGATAGTAGTAACAAACAAAATGAATCAGACTGTATTTAGTTGACTTTTTGGTCAGACTGAAAAATATCAATATTAAGATACTCACATAAAATACATGTAACGTTTGTGGAATATATAACTTGACGAGAACTGTAATAAATGTTTAATGTGTTTATTTTGCAAGCTTTGTTCCTTTTATTTAATAATTCAACTAATCGATATTTCATTTCTTCCAGTTATCCGTTTTGCTTTTAAACAAATTGAATAACCTTTGGAATATCATATTGAATTATTACAGATTTATCCTCGGGATGACGCTGTAATTAAAATAACTGTATTTTAGTGGCCATCGCAACTTATACCCGGTATCGACAAGTCCAAGAAATTTTCAAATATAAGGTGTACGAATCTTCTCTGCATTCTTCTAACAAAATTGCTTTATGGCTCAGTTTAATAGCCTCTATTGGAGTTAGCGTTGTAGGCAATTTTCAAGAAACAAACCTGTTTGTTATACACACGATTGGAGCCGGTGCAGCTTTTGGTTTGGGCACATTTTATCAAATTCTTGAGGTATTAGTATTGTTTTATTAAAGATCTATAGAATAGTATAAATTCTTGATATTCTTAATCTTTTAGACGTACGTATCAATGAAAATTTTCCCTGATATTGGAACGAGGACTATGAACTACACTAAAATTGGTTTAAGTACAGTATCTTTCATTTGTTCAAATATGACAGCGATATTTGGAGGAATATCGCTGATAGCATTTGATGGTAGGTAAATCTTTTTACGGTTTTTAGAGTTTAGTTTCTTTACCATGCTGATCATGTCAATAGATAGCATGATTATAAATCCAAAGCTACTCAGTTCAAACCTTGGCCCTGATTCAAAAAACCAATGACATTTTTACGACAGCTCCAGTTTCAGTCAAGAAGTGAGAGCATTTGGAGATCAATATCATATCTATTTAATTTAAGTACTTGGGTTTCTTTGTATTGGACAGTTGGTAAAGCAAGTATCGCACATGTAAGTTTTGACTACAGTCAGTCGCGATATTTATTATTATCAATTTAAGAACACGGTTGTCCCGAAAATTGTGTAGTAGTACTAACGCGTGTGCTCTGGACTATTGCTTTTACATGGACGAGCGCTGCAAATATGTATTGAAAATTAAATAAATTATTGTTTCATCTTTAACAAGTTGAGCCTCGCTATATATTTCATTTACTCCCGTTCCTAAATTTCATATTTTTTCTAAATTGTTATTTTTACTCTAAACATTTATTGAGATAACCTAGGAATGCGTGTTGATTCCTACTTAGTACTTCACTACTATGGTAAGTGTTTGCAAGGGCAGTCTGCATGCAGTTGCAATCTGTAATTGAATATATATTTGGGTTACAATGAGGGCATTTTATGAATTAGAAAGGATTTACAATTTGTATGAGGAAATGTCCAATGAAGAAATTGGTGCAGGTGATTTGCTTGTTGACTGTGATTCAATACTCTTCAAATGAATCACAACCAGCAAACGGATCACTTGCCATGTTAAATCAAGTGCCAAGTGATAGTGGCCTGAGTGATGAATCGCATTCCTGTTTTCGAAATATATCAGCAAAGAGTGTGAAATTCGAATAATTCAAAGAAGAAGGGGAAATTCCAGTGTCTATCAAAACTGCTGGATTTAGTAGCATTACACGTAGTTCAAAATTAATGATCGTGATCAAGATTGACCTCACAGTGTTCAAAGCGTGGTTACCTTAGTTTAGAATTTCCAGCTAATTTTGTTGCTTATAAAAATTGCTTTATAGGAATCTCGGTTTCGAGAGACAATTTAGTCGGTTCTTGCAACATTTGCAATCGACTTGGAGATTTTTGAAGCGGAGGACAATCGAGATAGTGCAATTAAATCTGACGTGGAATATACCTGGGCAAATAAAATTCAAGCGAGCTTTCTTTTTAACAAGATTTATTTTACAAGAAACATCTAACTTCTTCTTTTCTACTTCTCCAGGTAGTCTCTCTGTTTGATAATGCATTTTGTCCAACGTTTAAGCAGATGTTTCATCCCGTTATTGTAAAAATAAACCTGATCCTTACTCGACCATTTGCGAATTAATTTCTTTACTTGATCATTTGCCTAAAAACTCTCGCTTTCTAGTGTTCCTTTTCGAAGCCCAAACAAATAAAAATCGCATGGCAATAAGTTATGGCTATATGGTGGATGTTCAAACGTTTACCACTGCATTTTTAGCAATTTTTCTTTAGTTACATGCGATGTGTGGCGACGGAGTAGCACCTCGCGAATGGGACAGTATCGTTTTTAGCTTTGACATAAAAGCCCCCCTTGATCGAGGAGGTCGCAGTACTATGCTCCATTGTTGGTGCGACACTCACTCAGAAAATCAACGAGCAGGACCCTTCTTCAATCCCAGAAAATCGTCGCTTGTTTTTGCTGCGTTGGCGCTGGTTTTAAACATATTCACGGCACCGTTTAAACTTGTTGCACTGTAATTTCACTCTAGCTCGTGAATGTGCACCTTCGCTCATCGTGAAAACTATTAAACAACGCGATGGACGAAAAAGCGTGAGTTTGACTAACGGGGATACTTAATCCCCGTCAATCAAATTGAACCTCCCTATCACATACGGCTGCCCTTCCTGACACTCAGTTAACAAATGCTCGTTTATATTTGATTTGCCTTCGTAGTAAATGGTTCAAATTTACAACAATTTGTATTATATATTTCTATATTATATTATTTGTATTGTTGAAGGTGTTGGCCCAAATGCTCAATTCTTCGACTTCTATTTAAAAGATCATTCTGACTTTTGTTTTCGGCTGATGATATAATTACTCACAAAGTAGATCAAACAAGTGTTTATGCAAATCAAAACTGAAAACAAATTCCTTTGAAAAATCAAAATCCAAACCCTAGACTCTCACTAATAGTGAAGAAATAAAAACGCTTTTCGGAATCATTATTTGGGCGGGACTGCTGAAAACTCCACATTTACGAAATTTCTCCCGTTTTTATATGAGACGAATGTCTAAAAGGAAATGCAATTGTTTCATATGTTACAAGTTAATAACAATGAAACTTCAAGCCATCAGGACCAATAATTCGATAGACTTCATAAAATAAAATCTTTAGTGCGGAAGATCTAGCGCGGCTTCTACATATTGTGAGCCCTGGGAGAAACATTTGCATTGATGAGACTATGAATCCATTTCATGGCTGCTTAAAATTCAAGCAATACATAAAAACAAGCAGCACAAGTTTGGCATCAAGTTGTACAAACTTTCTCTCGAGACTTGCTACACCTATAATCTGAAAATGTATTGCGTAAAAGATACTTAGCCAGATGGAAACGCATCCTCTAGTGTTGTGTCCGTCATGAATAATTTATTTGACGCTAGCTGAACACTTTACACCGACAATTACTACATAAGTGTGACACTAAGGCATGAATTCCTGATATGTCAAACTCAGCTTCACTGAGGTCACAAAAAAGGAAGTATTTCGAAAAACGAAGTATTTGCTCGAGATAATAACACTAATGTAGTAATGACGCAATGTCATCATAAAGGATGAAACAAAGATAGTGCGACAGAGGAATACAGATATAGAAAAACCTTTAATGAGTATGGACTGTAATGAATCTAAACCTTTTTATTCATCTTTAGTATAGTATAGTTTATTTACCATCAGATTTTCCATAGCATATCATAAAATGTAGTTAATAAAAAAAAGTACAAATATAAAACTTAATATAAAACATATTAAAAGAAACTTACACCGATGTATAAACAAGAAAAGATACATAATTTATAATGAAATCGCCTGTAACTATGCATACTTACATATGCATATATTAACCGTTAGCTTTCGTTCGATCACTGACATACATACATTATTATATTATCAACACTATCATCTAAATACTCCTGAACTGATTAATAGCATCTGGCTGTCAAACATTTGTTAAGAAGTCTTCGGAAAGAATTTATGGACATATCCCTAATAGTTTGAGGCAACTTATTATAGGTCTTCATTTGTGTATTATTTCTTTTACTTGTTGTTTATACTGAGGCTCATTTAACTGATCTATGGATCTTGTATTATAATTATGTACGTCTCCGCTAGAGCTGTAACTATTGATCTTTTGTCGTATGTATATTAGCGTTTGGTAAATATATACACATGGAAATGAAATTTTTTTGTGATGAAACCTCCTAACATGAATAATTATAGGGTAATTTATAGATTGTTATGATGGCCCTCTTTTGTCGCACAATATCCTTTCTGCATCAAAAGAATTTCTCCATGCTATTATGCAGTAGAAAGTTACAAAATGTAACATAGAAGAGTATATGATGATCTGGCTGCTTCCTCACTAACACAATATGACAACTTACGTATAGCATACATGATCTTTGATAATTTTATGCATAGTGAATCCACTTGTGTTTTCCAATTTAAACCGTCGTCCAAAAGTAATCCCAGATATTTTATTGGCTCTTGGTGTGTCTTTTTCCTGTTCCTAAAGTTGACGGTTTTTGTCTTGCTTACGTTTAATGTTAAACGATTTCCACTAAACCATAGTTTGCTTTCATATTGTAAATTTACACCCTCTACATCGGGCAAATGTTGATCTTTGTGTTTTGTTAGAAAAACAGTGTCGTCGGCAAATAATATTGTTTGTGCGTGAATATTACTAGCTAAATCGTTTACGTATATCAGAGATCAAACGAAGGTTGCATAAGAAGCTAGAATAAATGGTACAGGAAAGTGTCCGATGAAGTATTGTATGCTTGCAGCCAAAGTATTATATTTGTGCCATATTTGTAAAAAGAATTATTGTGTTATCTATTTTTTTGAACTCCATAAGTCTTTAAGAATTATGCAGAATAATGCGTGTACTTTGAAAATACATTACTAAATAGAAACCAATAAAATATACCTCTCATGTATATCAACTGTTCCCAAGTCGGTAAATACGTTTGTATTCACCAGCTTTTTCAACTGGCTTTTTTAATGAGTATAAGGTTTGCATTATAGTATGGCGTATGGTACGAGACACGTCGACCGAGATAAATTCCAAGTGCGTGATATCATGTTTCGGCTCAAAGGTTCTGTGTCAGTGAGATATCAGTTAAACCCAACCATGGAGCTCAATGTCTTAAGGCTATACGCCCGGCCTCGAAATCGTTTTTCCCATTTCCTAATCGTATTTTTCATGAAAACCTTACCGAATTTACACGCTAATTTAAGAAAAAAATGCCTTTCAATGGATAAATCGTAATTTCTTCGAAATTGTCCAAAGGGCCCTAAATAAAAATAAAAATGTAAGAAATTTCAAAAAACAAGCCTTTATTTAAAATTATGTAACACTCAACAGCAATACATAAATTTTGTTTTTTCTTAATTTTTAAAAATAAGGTCACGAAATGGAAAACAAAATTTTGAAATTTGGGCGAAATTCACTGAAATCAAATAGAGTATGTGGTACGCTCGCACATTGTGTCGAGAGGTAGCTCCGCCTACCATTTCGGGTAGTTTCTACGCAGTTTGTAAAATACTTCTGAGATCGGTGTATGTTAAGAAAGTAATCGTTACTCGGACATTATTTTATCGAAACCGTTGATATTTTCTTTACAATATAGTGTACATATACAGTGTCAGCGTCACAATACTTCCTTATACTACGTATCAGAAAGTAAAAGCAATATCTCTTCCCGTCCCTAACGGTATACCTGCTAGAAGCGCATGCTAGGACTCACACGGCTTGCGGGCAGGGAGTGTAATTATTATATTTGACTCGCAATAATTTGCTTCTGAAACGATCTAGAAATTTATTTCTTGCACAAAAAATTTTGGAATGTTGGCTTTATTTTGTTTCACATATATATGGGTAAATTCTGAAAAATAAGATTAGTTACTCCATAGCTGAAAAATACCTTACACAAATTGGTCGTCTACTAAAACTTTTTTTTTTATAAAATTTACACACCATAAAGAAAAATCGAAAACACTAGTATCATCCTAATACTTCAGGGTAAAACCTTAAAAAAAACAGATCCTTGCTCTCTGCATTGCTGAGATATCACGAGATAAGTATTAAAAATTGAAGAAAATGAAAATTTTAAAATTTACACAAAAAAACGATTTTTCGACCTTTTCCCGATTTCGATTTTATTTTCCAACTCAAAATTTGAATCCGGCAGGTGATTTTACATATTAAGCTTCACTTTTTTTGTGTGTTTGAGAAAATATAGATTGTCTAATTTAGGGGGGGTTGCTTCCCGACTGCCAAACATGTGGGCCAACCGGCGATTATCTGAGACCATAACGCAGCCATAAATTACAGGCAGATTAGATTAGGTGACAAGTTCTTTTCTCTATCTTTTTCCTCAGCATAAGACAGAGCACGCGGACCCTTAAACATTTGTCTTTTCTTACATTTGCACGAAAAGCAGTGGTACGCCTATTTCAAATCGAACTCAGCTTGAAGCGGGCGTTCAGCCTTTCAACTGAACTCTTAGTGGCATCCCACTTGATTTGTTAGAAAAATTTCGTGCAGCTGCCAGTAAAATAAATTTATTACAATGTGACTTTTTTACCAATATAAAAAATGTAGGCTAATAAGTTTAAATCGTAATTTGAATGCACCACACTAATATGTACCTATCCGCAAATTGTGCAACGCTGCAAAAATTCTTTGAAACCCTCATATTAAAGAGTTTTTGACGAAAAATTCTAAATATAGTTACTACAAACTGCGAACACACTTTTTCAAAATTAAACTGAAATAGGACGACTATTTGAAAAAATTGATCACAACACATGAAGCTGGTATTTTGACGTTTATGATGACTAACGACACCCTGTTAGTCATCATAAACGTCAAAATACCGTGCGGATACGTCACAGCCATCAGGCTTAGTAAAAATGTTTATATTCACACGAAGCTGATCTAAATATGTATTAATTAATTCATTCTTATATAGCGTTTGACACATTACCATAATATTCAATATAGTGATATATCTGAAATCTAACCGATTACCATGAAATTATTAATATTAGTCTATTTTGTTTCGTAGGTGATGACATAACAAAATGGACACCTCAACATGCCGGTTACGTACCTCACGTGATCAGTGCCATCGCGGAATGGATAACAGCAGTAGCTACCATGGGCTACTTTTTAACCTTCGTTAATGACTTTAAACAGATTACCATTCATGAACCTGAAATTGAAATTATGAATGATATCGGAAAAGTTACTATAGAAAATAATAGATATTAGGCTATATTTAAAAAAAAATATCTGTATTTTTGTTCAAGTGTTTGTCGAAATAAATATTTTTAAGAAAAACTATTTCTGAGATATCGTAGTTTAAGTTATTGTGATAGAAGGTATAGCATTCTTAAGTTTTACTTCAGTTTTACTGTCAATGATGGATAGCTATATTTAATAACGTGGTATTGGTTTTAATCGTAATGATGAAATTCGATATACAGAGTGTAATATTAGTGCCGTATTCTTTCATATTTCCATTGATCTGCAAAAAACACACCCTTTTTGTATTTATGGGTTCTACTACCTAAAATTATTTTCGTTATAGAGTTTCATCCTCGGATAATTTTAATATAAGTTTGTATAAGATAATATTTTGAAAGACATATGCCCTTATTAGGTAATTTTGACAGTTGATGTTCTTCGGCAATCCGAAATATCATGAAATTTGATGCAATGCTAGAGAAATCTTTAGTGATAAAAGTGAAAAAACTATAAATTCAATATATAATATAATATTTTTTTTTCTTCAGGCCTGCCATCCAAAATTTGTTGCCTCCCGTGATATAGTGCCTCCCAGTTTACTAAGATATGCTTAAATGTTCTGGTACCTTATTGTAGAGTTTGCAGTTAAGCTCCTCAGCTTACAGGCTCATCTTGTTCAGATGCACTTTTACGAATTATAAAACAAGTTAAGATTCGCAGTCGATCCCGCTCATATATAGTTTTTCTTCAGCCCTTTTGTTACATGGTTGCCTCATAAAACAATTACCATGATTTTACACGGTAATTGTTATCCCCAGTAATGCCTATGTTTTTAATATGTCCAGTTTTTGATGTGACTTTGGGTCTTAATTTTTGGTATCTCCAGAGTCGGTTTATGGCAATTTAGTTTTGTTCCTTGTGCTCTTCTAGGGAATTTGCCAGCTGTTTCGTCACCCTCGATCCCTCTATATCCTGGCACTCAGGTTAGTTTTACCTTATTTTAGTCAGTCCCAAACCAGTTTGACGACATTTTATGGGTAGATGTTGCCCTCAGTGTTTCTTGACTCAGACATTTTTTGAATCCGCCGATTGATGAAGGCTCTCTTATTGTTCTTTGTAGTACATTGGAGTATACATACGACCCTGTCTGAAATACAAAAGCATACTCCCAGTGTATAGTATTCGCTCTGAATTGATTTTTCCTCTAGTGCCAGCTGTTTTTTGAACTGTCTCTCTACCAGGTCTGGTCCCGACTTCTGTTACCACGTATATCATTTTTTCATTTAATTCCTTCTGGAAGGTTTACCTCGATTGGTCTGTTGAGGTGATATCGCTTTCCCATGCGCTCTGCAGTTGTAATGTGTGCTACCCTTCTTTTTGTATTGGCGGTAGTTAGCTACAGCCTGAATGCACCCATTCTCTCCTCTCCCTGTATCACAATGTGAAGAGGTTGGAGATCTAAGAGGGCCTCCATGGCTGCATTTGAAGTGGTTCACATTGAACCCATTACGTCGAAACAGGTAAGATTTTGTACTTTGCCTGTTGGTAAAATAGTTCTTTGTTGCGTCTTTAGCCACCACACTTGAGAGGTATATGTTAGCATAGGATTTACCGCTATGTTCTTTGTCCATTATATCATGTTCTGTCTTAAACACCATTTTTCCCATGCAAGCAAGCGTCTAGTTATCATTAATGATGCTTTCTTGGTGATATTTTCCAGATGTCGGTTCCAGATAAACTTCGAGTCTAGTGTTACACCTAGATACTTTACATTATTCAACATCTGTATGTTTTCTTCCCTCAGCGTCAGCGGTCAGAAACACAACATACTTAATAAACCTTCTTCTTTTTTAAACAATTAGAATTCAGAAAACTAATTGTTAATTAGTGATTCTCCCACATTATAAGTCATTTCTTAACGAACTTCACACTGACACAAAACTGGATATTTTGATTAGAATACTACTGTCCATTTTGAAATTAATACAGATTCAAGAGTAACAGTTTTAAAGCTGATAAAGTAAGAATGCTGGTTTGTGAATAGAAAAGGACATATAAGTTTTGCATATGCAAAACGCAAAGGAACTTTAATTACCAATAGCTAAATATATAGCATTCTCTGATCTCTATCCAATGTGTGAATATTTTAAAAAATTGAATTGTAGAGACTTGCTTGGTGTATGATCTTAACTAGATACAGCAATTGTCTTTATTTTTTTGCAGTTTATCAGCTTTGTTTCTAGAAGTCATTTAATATTACTTTTATGGTTTTTAAGAGGAATGAATATACAGTGACCGGCAGAAAGTGCGCAGCATATGGGAAAATGGTTTACCTTTGAATATAGCAAAATTATTTTATTGCATCATGTCTCGACATGACTTGAGACCAAAATAGCACTCGCGATTTCTGCCGAAACTCTCATCGTATACGAGGGAGAGTCAAAAATACAAAATTACGCTAAGAGTAAAGTACCCCCATTTTTAACATTAGACTTTTCTTTATTAAGCAATAGTTCTTTGGTTTTAAAAATTAAAGTAAAATATCGAGTTTCATTCACTTTTGATAAAAAATTTCAGTTTACTGTTTATTCTGAATTACCCCGTATAAGAAATTGAGCGCGCTCATACAATACGTAAATCTTACTCTCTGTAGACATCGTAACAGAAAACCATAAATAATACGTCGCAAAAGTCAGCTACAAAAATAATATAGCTCTTGAAAATAAAAATTCAAGAATGTGAAATAATTTTGCTGCACGCCATATTTTACGTTTTCAGAAGTCAAAAAATTTTATTTAACTGAAATTGTGTGATTCATTTTAACTTAATCATCTTTAAAATTGTAATATTTTTTCATAAAATTAGCAACACTTCTTTTTATTAAGGTTTTAATAATAATAATAGTAAAGATACATAATAGTAGGAAATAAAACTCAAAATACATTAACAAAATCGTAAACAAAAATATTTATTTACAAGTACATTATTTTTCTACGTGAGCTCCCCCATTCTCAATACATTTCATTGTCCTGTTGTTAAATTCTTGTGCTACGTTTCTTAAAAAAACCGGATTAATTTGAACGACACACTGCCTAATCGTTTTTTCTGAATGGTCCAGATTTCTAAATGGTCGATGTTTGTATACTTGGTTCTTTAAGTAACCCCAGAGAAAGAAATCCATTGGGGTAATGTCAGGCGATCTTGCAGGCCAATGATTTTCTGAAAACCGTCCGATCCATTTTTGAGGACATTGTTGATTAAGCCATTCTCTTACTTGCAATGTAGAATGGATCGAAGCACCATCTTGTTGAAAATACATATTCGCTCGTAGATTTAAAGGCATATCATCTAGGAACTCGCTAAATTCATTCTGCAAGAATTGTAAATATCTACCTGCATTTAAATTTTGCCGGAAAAAATATGGTCCAACTATTTGAGTATTCAATATACCACACCAAACGTTTGTTTTAAATGAATATTGGCTTTTACATTCAATTGTAAAATTAGGATTTTGATTAGCCCACCACCTACAATTTTGAGAACTTACTACGCCGTTGCTTGTGAAGGTTGCTTCGTCAGTAAATAATATTTGACTTCCAAAATGGGGATTATCTTCCTTCTTGCCTTGGAACCAAAAACAAAAGTCAATTCTAGCATCTAAATCTCTTTGTTGAAAAGTATGGGTGAATTTTGGTTTATATGGCAAGTACTTGTTTTTTTTAAGAATTCTTCTAATCGATTTTTCGGAAATACCTAATACTTCTTGTCTTTCATACAATGGCATAGTAGGAACTTCATTTACTGACAATAACACATTTAAACTATTTTCTTCATTAGTTACACTTTTCTCATGGGGTTGCTTGTATTTACTTTCCACCGAACCAGTTTGTTTAAATTTGTTCACAATTCGGTATACAGTAGAATCGTGAGTATTTTTATTGTGTCTATTGTTAAAAATATTTGCTGTTTCGCGATAGCTATAGTAATTTTCACCACGAATTAGAACTATTTCTACCTTTTCTTGTACCGATAACCTTTCCGCTTCCATTTTTATAGCAAAACTAAATGTCTAAATGACATTTATTGAATTAAGTTCATGTTTTTTAAAATCAAACACATGCAGTACGAAAAAACATCTGTCGAGGATTATGCTGAGACTAACTTTTTTATTTTTGCGCTCTTTCTCGTCAAGCGTTTATTATTAAAACCTTAATAAAAAGAAGTGTTGCTAATTTTATGAAAAAATATTACAATTTTAAAGATGATTAAGTTAAAATGAATCACACAATTTCAGTTAAATAAAATTTTTTGACTTCTGAAAACGTAAAATATGGTGTGCAGCAAAATTATTTCACATTCTTGAATTTTTATTTTCAAGAGCTATATTATTTTTGTAGCTGACTTTTGCGACGTATTATTTATGGTTTTCTGTTACGATGTCTACAGAGAGTAAGATTTGCGTATTGTATGAGCGAACTCAATTTCTTATACAGGGTAATTCAGAATAAACAGTAAACTGAAATTTTTTATCAAAAGCGAATGAAACTCGATATTTTACTTTAATTTTTAAAACCAAAGAACTATTGCTTAATAAAGAAAAGTCTAATATTAAAAATGGGGGTACTTTACTCTTAGCGTAATTTTGTATTTTTGACTCTCCCTCGTATACGATGAGAGTTTCGGCAGAAATCGCGAGTGCTATTTTGGTCTCAAGTCATGCCGAGACATGATGCAATAAAATAATTTTGCTATATTCAAAGGTAAACCATTTTCCCATATGCTGCGCACTTTCTGCCGGTCACTGTATATACAATTAAAAAAAATAATGCATAAAAATATATCACATCCATTTAATAAAAAATAAGTTTTTCGCATTTCAATTGCTTCAAAAAGAAGTAGATGTATTATGCATGTATTGCATTTATTGTAGTATTTAGTTTTTGAATTTTTGACATTTTCTCGAAGAACGTCAGCTGTCAAATATATGAAAAACTAATATATTATCTAACACAAATTTACCCAGGAAATTCGACGCGGTATGAGACAGGTTATTTGTTCTATTTAAACTTTTAATAGTAAATTGTGTATCAAGTTTTATAAACCTCATTTTAGTCACGAGTTTTATTATTTACGAGTGCTAGAGAGGAGGAAAATTGGCTGAGGAGGGAACTAGAAAGAGAGTTCTTATTTAAAAATAAAACTCTTGAAAACTTTCCACAATTTTTATTTAGTCTTTGCGATATATGTTTCGGTATTTTTCATACCATTCTCGAGCCGAACTAACAGGTCAGTTTGTGTGTAGGGGTGCTATATAAAATATGTCGTTGTATTTATTGCCTCTTTGTACATAAGTGTCTATTATGGGTGTGTGTGTTTGTAAAATCTCTGTGTATGTTCGTTACTTTCTCTTTTCTTTGAATTGATTTTTTAATTTCTAATATTTCTAACAAATTTAATTTCGGTCCTTTGTTTGCATTATGCATAAATTTACAACTATCTATATCAGGAAAATGGAGATTATCTATACAATGTTCGGCAAGGCCTGTATTTCTAATATTATGCAATATTGATCTTTTATGTTATTTTAATCTAGTTACGATCTTTCTGCCACTTTTTCCGATATAGATATCTTTACAGTCTGTGCAACTAATTTTGTATACACCTGATTTGTCGATAAGCTTAGTTCTTTTCTTATTATTGACTAACATAGCACCTAAATTGTTTTCATTTATGTTAACTGTTTTGATTCCTATTTTCTTAAATATTCTGTTAATTTTATGATTTATCTGTGGAATGTATTGTATAATTTGCCACTTCGTGTTGTCTTTTTCTATTATTTTAGGATAAAAGTGTATTTTAAGTTTTTCTCTTTGATTGTGTTTAATAATGTCGTCTACTATTTTCTCTTTAAAGCCATTATTTCTAGCTATGGTTTTAATTATGCGTAGTTCAGTGTTGTAATCTTCTTCACTTAGTGGTATGTTAATTAGTCTATAAGCGAAACTATGTAGAGCTGCTGTTTTTGTGCGCCAAGATTGTTTGGAATTAGCTGGTATGATCGTATCGATCTATGTAGGTTTCCTGTATACACTGAATTTTAACTTTTTGTCGTCTTTTTACTTTCTTATACGTAGTATAAGGAAGTATTGTGATGATGAAAATTTTCGACCACGAGATTTTTGCAGATGTCCACGTTTTGAGGTCCCCTGATACCAAAAAAGTGGTTTTTAGAAAATGTCTGTGTGTCTGTCTGTGTGTGTGTGTGTGTGTGTGTGTGTGTGTGTGTGTGTGTGTGTGTGTGTGTGTGTGTGTGTGTGTGTGACCACGATAGCGGTCAAACCGCTGTAGATATCAATTCCAAATTTTGTATTTACGAATATAATCTCCCTCTTGAGAACTGATTAGATTTTGAGCAAAATCGGCAGACCGGAAGTAGTAGTTTACTTCAGTGAAAAAATCGAATTTTGCAAATATTTCGTCAATTACTAAGTTTAAACAAATTTATAAAGAATTCAAATGTACGCAAAATTAAATTTGAGAAAAATTGTTTTAATAAAGTTTTTCGAAATTTCTACCGGAAGTAGGTCTTTTACTCTTATCGAAAATCAGTTTTTTGCGAATATCTCGCAAATCATGCTTTCTAGGCAGGTACATTACGAGTATAAAAGTATTTAGAACATACTTTTAAATATCTTTTGTATAAAAAAAATTTCAAAATTCAGACCGGAAGTACCATTTTTACTCTTATCGAATAGCGATTTTTTGCAAATATGTCGTAAATTATGCATTCTATATATATTTATGAAGAGTACAAAAGTATTTAGAGTTGGATTTGGAATATTTTTTGTATAAATGAAATTTCAAAATTCGGACCGGAAGTAACACTTTCATACGTATAAGAAAGTCGTGTGGTGGCCACACCTCATTTTTTGATAATTAAATCTAGAAAGTTTAATTTTGTTTCTTTTTCTATTTCTATAGTAAATTGGATCTTTTCATGAATAGTGTTTAGATAAGTAAGGAAGTCGCGTGCCTATCTTTCAGTACCTGACCATATACAGAAAATGTCAACTACATACCTGACCCAATGTTTTATTTGTTTGATGTATTTATTATTACTTTTAAATAGTTTTTCTTCATAGTCTGCCATAAATATTTCAGCTAGAAGAGGGCTTAGTGGACTCCCCATCGGTAAACCATTTATTTGTGTATAGACGGTCATTGAATTTAAAGTAGTTTTGTTTTATGCATAAATTAAGAATTTTCAGAGTGTGTTTTTTCTTTTTCTTCTAAAAGGCTGTTATTAATGAGGTTTTCTAAGATTTCATTTATTTCATTTGTTGGAATTGATGTGAATAAGCTTTTTATGTCAAAAGAAATTAGTTTTTTGTACTGCTATTGATTTCAATATTTTCTAATTGTTTAACTAATTCTATACTGTTTTTAATGGCTTTCTCAGATTTGAAATTAATTAATTGTGGTAGTTCTTTGCTGAAATATTTACAAAGTTTGTATGTGGGTGCATTAATGTATGAAACTATAGGTCTAATAGGGTTGTTTTCTTTATGTAATTTTGGTTGGCCATAAAGGACAGGTGTTCTAGGATTCATAATGAGCAGTTTTTTTTTACCGTTTTGTTGACATTTTGTTGATATTTGTTTGTGGGGTCTATTTTTAATACCTTGAAATCAGATGTGGCAAGCAGATTGTTTATTTTTTCTATGTAACCATCTCTTTTGATTATTGTAATAGTATTACCTTTGTCTGCTTTCATTAGTACTAGTTCTTATTTATTTATAAATGTAAAAAAATGAGATAGACTATAGTTGTTTATTTATTTTAGAATCATGAAGTATGTTAATAATGAACAAAACATACAACTATTGAAACTGTTTGTCACTCTCCGACTTCCTTTCTATTTGTTGTTTTTGCACAATTTCAAATTTTGGTGGGTACATCTTGATTTTTCTAAACTCACCAGTAAAAGTTGTAAGATATCCTATGGTAAGCAGGACCATAATCCATTCAGCTATTGCACTTATTACATGTGCAGCATAGCCAGATTCTCGCGGTGACCATCTGGTCACATCTTCACCTGATCAAGATAATCTAAATATATAGAGAAAGTAAATGAAACTATGTTCTTACCATCGAATAATATGAGTGATATTATCCCTGAAATTGTGAAAAATATGGAGCAAATTATAGATATTATGCTCATGCCAAATCTTAGGTAGACACATAATGTAGGTCCACTTTTAGACGAAATTCGTCTGGTTAAAACTGCCTAAAAATGGGCTAATTGAAATTTCCTATAGAAATTCTTTAAATCTCAGGCGGTTATAATTAGGTTGATGCATATAAAGTATTTTATTTTGTTATCGGGAAAAACCTACACAACATTATGTGGTTCTTGCAATATAAAATTGTAATCTAATGTAATTGTGTGAAATTAACACGTTTCTAGAAGTACTTATCAATACAAGCTTCTTTACTTTATATGTACCAACATAGTTTGTAATTATATGTATTATGTGTACTTGCAGAAATAAGTATGTGTTTCCAAATCCAAAGCCCATTCCAGTACCAATTAAGTGCATAATAAACATGGTTGTTTCTGGAAAGTTTCCTATAAGAGTTACTCCAAACGCAGCAGTTATACCTAACCATAACGATGTTTGATTAACAAATTGTACGTAATGAAGCAAATCGTATGTTTTGGAAATTAATTTAACTTGGCGATAGCGTACGTACATTGCCAATACCACTGAAAATAATTAGAACGATTATTATACGAAAGCAATAATAAAAAGAAAGTGGCTAAAAATGAAACATTCTAGACAGATACACCGTCAGGGATATGGAATGTCAGAGAATAATACAAGCAATAATATTTAACTTAAATTTGAATTCTAGCTTCTAATTTTTACAAAATTCACTTATGTCAAGTACTTAAATGGGTAGTAAAGTGTTTTACATTTGTCGATTACGAAATCATACTTGAACTATACGTTGGGCTTTAAATTTACAAAGTTATAGAATATAAGTCGCTTTTTTTTGTGCTAGATCATCGATTTCTAAATTCCTAGAAGGTTTTGGATAGTTACAGGGAATGAATCAAGGTAATAAATAGTGTGTATGATTTGTTCCCTTTATTAGTGTATAAACTAAATCGAGCATGTCACATGCCCTTCAAGAGTCATTGTTGTTGAGTGTTGTAATTCTACACTTAAAAATAGTAATAGATTGGTAGTAGTGAAGGCAGAGTGATTGAGATTTGTTGTTAGTCGTTGTTATGTTAAGAGTTAGAAGTTAGGGATCCAAAGTGTGTATATTATATTATATAAACACCCATAATATACATGAGAAAGGTGTCATTATAAAAGACAATGCCGAAAGTTTGTGCAGCATGTGAAGGGAATTAAAAACGTGATTTTAGAGGAAAAGGTAGCAATAATTCATTTCCAGGTAGAGATGAACAAAATGCCAATCAGAGCCAAAGAGGCCAAAATAGAAGACGTGGAGGATATCGAGCACTGATAGAGAAGCAATTTTGTTGAAAATGAAGAGGATACAGACCATGAAGGAGGAATTTTGTATGTCTAATATAAAAGATTGCAAGAATGTATATAATAAAAATTTATTATTTTGAATACATTATTTTTTATGTTATAAACTCCTATAAGAATAGCAATAGCAAAAAGTGCAATATGGAAGCTATAGGTCTAGGAAATACGAAAGTAATTGGTGTATAATGATCAGATTGAATGTATAATTCAAAAGGCATTTTATGTTCCAAATCTAAGAAAGAACTTGTTATTTGTAAAACGATTGGAAAAGGCCAACATTAAAGTAATTTTCAGTCAAAGATAAGCAAATTTGTATAAAAGTAGTAACTTAATAGGAAAATGTTACAGAAATAGTTTATATTAAATTTACTTACAAAGTAATGAGAGCTTGTATATAGAAACTGAAAATGAGAATTTACATTTACGGCACAAGAGATATGCACATATTTGTCAGTCTCAGTTGGGAAAACTAATTATGAATAATATTATAGAAGGTATCGAAAATTCAATAAAATAAACTTTTGTAACACATGTGTTAATGGTAAAACGACTAGATTAAGATTTGACACACGTAGCAAAGCATCAAGAAATTATATATAGAACAGTTTGATGCTTCTGGCCCAATTACACCCATATTTTATGATGATGGCAAATATTCTTTAATTTTCATTAACGACCATTCTAATTTTATGCATGAGTACGATATAAGAAACAAAAGTAAAGTTCCTGGATGTTTTAAAGAGTATTGCAAATTGGTTCAAAGCAGGTTTGAGAGGAAACTTGTGGTTCGTAGATGTAACTATGGATCGGAGTATATTTTAAGAGAATTTAAGGAGTATTCCAAGGAAAAATTATGTTGTCTTACACTATACCTTATACACCTAAACAAAATTGTAAAGCAGATATGTTTAATCGGAGTTTAGTTCATGAGGCTAGGTCCATACTCTATGAAGCACAACGCCAAAAATATTTTGGAATAAAGCAGTACAGGCTGAAACATACATTTTGAATAGAAGTCCTAGAGAAGATTCAAATATTACCACAGCAGAAATTTGGACAAGAAGGAAACCAAACACATATTATATATCAAAATTGTATCTAATATTGCTTTCTCTATGCATACACTTGTCACGGCAGGAAGTCGGATACAAATAACTGATAATAATGAATTATTTTATACTTACTTAAAAGTGCTCCAACATTTAGTACTTGTGCAAAAATGCAATTCTCCGGTGGTTTTGCACCAAGATCACTGACATACGGCATAAATGGGACAATATCTTTATTATATAGTGCTATTGCATACCTAAAATTAAATATTTTTAGGCATTCACCTCAAAAATTGATATTTTCTGTATAGCTACGCCAAAGCAAAACCTCCGAAGTACCATACGCACATAAATAATGGTAAAATATAAATCCTGGAATACATCATTGTCATTACGTAGGAAATAGACTGTATTAACAGAACGAAAAAACCTATGTAATGAAATCCGAGGACTTTTTGGTTTCTACATAAAATATTACTAAACTGTTTTAGGTATTGAAAACTAATAACTGACATATGTCATATTTAGTAAACATAATAAGTCTGCTTATAATTAATAGTATATTATGTATCAAGCTTAATAAACTCCATTTTAGTTACGAGTTTATAAAACGAGTTTTATGCTCTACTTTATCTAGGACAGCAAATAATCAGAATAACACATAATTATTTGTCTGTTGTCGAGCCACGTCGGGGTAGTTTTACAGGTCGTTGACAGGCGCCAACCAATCTGAGATATAGAGAGGGTAGAATGCTCTGATACCAGTGCGCATCTAATTTATACGCGACGCAACGATGGCCGCCATTTTGACCCTGTGTTTGACGTAGAGAGTGGTTTCTTTATGTTCGTCTAGGTTATGTTTGTTTTTGTGGTTTATGTACTAAGTTATTGCGTTTTTGTTTCCGAGTTTTAAATGTAATTCTAAGACAGACTTGTTTTTTGCGAATTGTGTGGATAAAACATTAGGGTTAGCAGTGGAAGTAAGATAAATTAGTTTCTAGGGTTCATGTGCGTGGGTTCATTATTGTATATAAGTTTTGTAGATTAAATACATACATATTAATATAAACATGTGCAGCCCTAAAAGCTGCCCTAATATTAAGAGCTTTAAACCTGAAAGAATAAGTTTTCACAGGTTTGATGGCATGATCATTTGTTGACATATCAAAATTATTTCAGATTTTCAAAAGGTGCCTTGTTAAAGGAATGGGTAAAAGCTTTGAATATATCTACAGATTGGCAATGGTCAGAGAATAAATATTTTTGATCAGAACATTTCAGAGATGAAGATTATGTGTCAAAAGAGCACCAGCGATTTCGATTATATAACAACAATGCTGTACCATCTTTGAAAATAAAACTGGAAACACCTGCTGTTGATGAAGTTTCAAGTATTAGTTTTGTTGGTGTTAGTGGACAAAATCTCACTGATGAATCGTTAGCAGGAACACATGGAGTACCTTCATTATGTTCTGAAAAGGAGAGAACTTTCATAATTATAGGGGGAAGCTTTTATATTATATTTAAGAAATATTATGTAAAATATAATCAATTTATTTTTAAGGTATCTTCTGGTAAATACAAATGAAAATATTAAGCTTTGAAAGGAAGTCAAGCAAAATCAAGAAAGAAGGCACAACACGAACTATGAAAAATCTAAACTCTTACCTGTGTTGCAATTAATATTTTGTTATTTTATTGTTGTAGATTATCGCAGCTATTGCATGTGGATATAAGCAGGAAAGTAATTAACTGCAATGAAAAGATAAAATGATTAATACCTCAAAAGAAATAGCTTTAATAAATATAATATATATAGTAAAAGCAATACGCATCTTTTCATAATTTTATTAATAAAAACTCTTATAAACATGTATAAGTATTTACATATATTTCACAAAATGTTACACTGAACGTATAACAAAAGGCTTACACCGAATAAAAACATTAATGTTGAAGTAGAACAAAAAAAAAAGAGAAGATGATCCGGTATATACACTAAGAGTAATTTTTTTTTCTTTTCTTCGGTCATGATATGATAAATATTTTTTCATGTAGTGGAACCATGTTTAATCCTTCTAACATGAAATTCTTGACTTTGCTTAATTTAAATGATCTGTAATTGGCAGCGATATAATATATCATCCAAACCCATTCCAGCCATAACTACGTAAGGTGCCTACATCGTGAACCTACCAGCTTTTGTAGAATTTCTTTAATATTTTTATTTGTAGTTAAGTAATAAGTAAGATGGTTAAATTCTGAAATTACGTTAAGTTGTTAACTCTGTGCAGGTAATTTAATTTTAACGCCAATCTAGCTCTCGAAATGTGATCACATTAGCTTAATTATTAAATAATTCTATTTCTTACCTTTTATTTATTATTTGTTGTATTTGTTAATTAATTACTTCGACGTTCCCTCGTGTCTTAACTTTCTGACAGCGATTTATACCCCGGTCCTAATCTAGTCACTTCATATTGTCGTATTTCCCAATTGCTGCTGAACAAATCTGCTTGCGAATTAATGGAATTAATATCACCAATGATATTAATGGTAAGATATCAGTAAGACCAGAAAAGTATAACTCAAAGACATCAAGTTCATTACTCTCTCTGAAACTACTTTAATTTGGGTGAGTTGGTTTATTCCGGAAGCTAACTGATTTGAGTGTAAGTGTAAGAAATATCATTATTTTACATATGATACATAAATTTGTGTAAATAAAGTTATACACGAGATCATTTTGAACTGTCCTGGGTTGGCAACAAAAAAGTTCCAGTATTATCAAAAACTAAGAAATATTTACTTCCGTAAATTGTACTAAAATTACTAAATTTACTTGTGAAATGTCAAAAATATAATGTATTGAAGTGACTTTCGTATTTTCATTGTTTCATTGTCGCTTTTCTGTCTACTTCAAGACAATATACCTCGTATACTATGCCTTTTACGATACAACAGGATACATTTATTGTAATTTCGCACTTTCTCAATGTAACATTATAAGAGGATGGATCACGGAAATAGTCATTGGGATCGTTCAGCAATTTATAACGGAATATGCAAATCTGGAAATAAACTGGGACACATACACTCGTCATTGCAATAGGGTGATTGAACGGTTTAAGGAAACGGGGAGTGTTTGTAAACATAAACCTGAAGAAGCACCAGCAGTTATAATAGAAGATGTTGTTGCAGATATTAGGCAGTGAATAGAAGTTAGTCCCACAAAAATGTACGAAAGCTGTCTGCTCAAACTGGTAAAAAGATCTAATTGTATTGACTGCCCCGAAATTCTAAACCGATTAACTCCAGGCCTAATTGCACCTTTGTAGCACCATTTGCAAGAACCAACATCATGAGACGTGCTCCAATTAACACACTCTGTCGCTTGACGAACAAAAATGGAGACTTACTTGCGTGAAGACACTGACTGTGGATTGTGGATCGTCATAGAAGTTGCATTTCCTTTTACTGATTACATGAATACACCTGTACTATTGTTTGTAACCCTGTTTTGGGCTTACCTGTTGGGTAATAAAGATGATTATTATTATTATTATTATTATTATTATAAGACCCACATTGGACAGTTTTTAATACTTCAAAACGCCAAGTGCTATGCGAATTGGTTAAAGTGAAAAAAGAATATGTAGGTAAGGTTATGAGCAGTAAAAAGTAACAGAGTACTGAAGTAGTTTTGCGATATTTACGATAGATTGTTAGGAATTTCATAAAAATAAGGAGTGATATTAGCAGTGCAATAGACAGGTGCCACTACAAATTTTCATAAAATCCGTAACAATCTATCGTAAAATTGATTCAGTATTTGGTTACTTTTTACTGCTAATGACGACATACGATAAAAACACGAAAGGCAACTTAATACAAAATAATATATGAAATACTAGTCTTACCTTTTTATTCTGTTTCGGAAACTGTTGGACATTTACGTTTCTTGATTTGAGCGAATATATATATTTTTTTAACATTTATTAGCTCACATTATATATATTATACGCATTATACGTTATAGACGTACTCTACTTTAATAAAGAAAAGGAATTGTTATCAAAAAATTAGTCTTCCAGACTTTTATTATATTCGCATTGTCAAACAGTGTTTACGAAGGAGTAATAATAATAAACAAGGATAGATATATGCATCAGAAAAACGACCGTGTTCACGACCAGAGTCACGATAAGAAATGACCAAAAGGTACTGCGTCACCCGTGAAGTCATTAATTTTATAATCGAAATGGATCGGTCGCTGCTCTACAAATGATCAAACATGAACGCTACAAAATGAATTTGCCTGTAAATCCGATCGTGTACCTTTTATTACTTCACACGCATACATGTTAGAAATTCATTAAGTATTAAAGAAATTAAAGGACATTTCTGTTGTTTCACTTTGCTTTATTTATGCTCGCTACTTACTACTTTCTTTTGAGTTCTTAAATAAAGGAATTTAAACACTTATTTTTATTTACAATATCCTTTCTTGTTCGTGATCACTTTTTATTACAGCTACCAAAGATATTCAAACAATCGTCTGCACACCGAATTATATTAAGTGACGCCAAGAATCTTTATAATAATTGAGGCAATATATAGTTATTTACAATAATTACTATAAGTATTAAGAAACAAGAACTTCATGAAATCACAAAGAAAGATAAACCATACGCATTAAACATAAATATTCAACAACATACGTTAAGCGATAAACTAAATAAAAAACATTCAGTTTTAAAACCCGACAAACGTAAGATTATGTAACTTATTATAATTTTTGAAATAGGCACAGATTCTTTGCTGATACTTTGTAGAATTTCGTTGAAAACAGTTTAAATATTTTAAACCGGTAGCGTTTCATAATAAAAATATTGTGAAAAACTGACCTCTTTCTGTTTCTAATCCTGAATATAGCTCCACATTATTTAAGCATGAAGTCATCAACTTCACAATAACTTTTAATTTCAAATTTATATAAACTTTAATAAAGCATCTAATATTGCATTGCAATTCTTATTTTATTTAGTACATTATTGAATATCAAAAGTTATTTATTTGAAAGAATGCATCACTTTATCTAATCTTCTTGGAAAAATAAAATTTCTTATCCTGGTCCCAGCAACATCGTAAATAAAGCAAATTTTAAATTGCCAATTTCCTGGGCGGCGTATATCGTTGTTGAAGTTTAAGTTAGAGCCTCGTAAATTTTAATGGAAATTTCAGGCGTGAAGTTGTTAGTTATTAGCCTGCACATTTACTGTTTAAAATCTCATAGCTTTTGACACACACATTCAGTGCTTTTATAATGATCTGTGATGAATATGGACTGCTTTGATTAGGGATGCGTTGTATTGACGAACAATTATTGAGTGTCATATATCTATATGTAATATGTCATGGACATATCTACATGACGTAAATTTGCTGTTATATACTGTCTGTTGAAGAGTTAATGTTCAAATTCAATATAGTATTATTGATTATTTCTTATAAGTAGTATCAGTTCATATATTGTTGCAATCGATTGTTCTTAAGACTACAAGTTATAATTTAATTATATGTGGAATGTGAATTAAATCTATTCGCTACACAAATATATTTACAGTGGTCGTTACAAATAAATGAACTTCCACACTCACATTGGTATATTTTTTGTTTTTTTGATAAAAGGTTATTTACAAGAAAACTTTCGTTCACTGTTGTAAGATACTATAACTGCAAAACACACGTTGTATAATTACAAACAGATTTCAAAAAGTTTGAATGAACATTGTCTAAGCTTGGGATAGCATAACATAAGTTAATTGGCTATTCGAAACTAAAAGGAATAGACTACTTTATACATTAAAGTAGTCACAGGACAGGATGAACTTTGTTACTGTTTACATAAAATGTTATGATCCTATTTTGGTGAAAATATACCATCTCGCATGGGGTTGTCATTCATTTGTGTCGACTGGAGTATAGTATTGGTTCAAACTCTAGGAATATACTCAAATAAAAGTCAATAGAAATTTAATGTTTTTCTTTTTTCTTTATTAAGGAAAGTCATATAGAAATACTTCTTTATTAATATTGCTTTATAATATTTAAATTAATAAATAAAATTGTTTATAAAAACATTACCCATATACACTTCTGTTTACACAAGTTTCATTTACCGTTTTGCTCAAACTTCAAAGCTGTAAATTATTTTTGGTTTTATGGCGAAAAATGCAAAAGTTCTAAGCTAATATTTTTTGATTATAGACTTATAGTGTCATGATGGTTTCTCCAAAAAATAAATTAAACAAAATGTATATTTGCGGTATATGTATTGCATAAAATAATATACAGATTTTACTTTCTTATTCGTAGTATAAGGAAGTTTATTGATGATGAAAATGTTCGACCTCCAGATTTTTGCGGATGTCCACTTTTTGAAATCCCCTGGTGTTTTTTGGTATCTCGGGACTTCAAAAAGTGACCACGTTAGCAGCCAAAGAGCTACAACTATCAAGACTAAGCTTTCTATTTAAGAGTATAATCTTCCGCTCGAGAATTGAGTAGATTTCTGGTGTAATCGGTATACAGGAAGTAGTAGTTTACTTAGGTAAAAAATCAAAATTTACTAATATCTCGACAATTACTAAGTTTAGACAAATTTCTAAAGAATACAAAAGTAGTAAAAACTGAATTTTAGACAGATATTTTAAAAAAGTTTTTCGAAATTCCTATGAGCAGTAGGATTGTTTTAGCAAATATCTCGCAAATTATGTATTCAATACAGATTCATCTGGAATACAAAGAAGGCTGAATTGGAACAATTCTTTTTAAATATTTCAAAATTAGGACCGGAATTGGCATACATATAAGAAAGTCTTATGGTACCCACACCTTAGTTTTTGTAAATATGTCTATCTGTGTGTCTGTGTGCATGTGTGAGACAACGATAGCGGCCAACGATACTAATACGAGACACTATATACACGAGTATAATTTTTCTCTTGAGACCTGCGGAAATAAAATCGGTTGATCAGAAATAGTTGTTTACATCAATAAAAAAAATCAAAAATTACTAATATCTCGTTAACAACTAAGTTTAGACAACTTTCAAATGATACAAAAGTACTAAAAAGTGAATTTTAGTAAAAAAGATTTTTCGAAATTCCTATCGGAAGTAGATCTTTTTGTCTCATCGAAAAACGATTTTTGTAAGTAAATATTTAGAGGTAGATTTGGAATAATTTTGCATAAACGAAGTATTACCATTCGGACCGGAAGTTAGACGTATTACTTCCGGTCCGAATGGTAATACTTCGTTTATGCAAAATTATTCCAAATCTACCTCTAAATATTTACTTACAAAAATCGTTTTTCGATGAGACAAAATCTCCTATGAAATCCAAAACCTCATATGAAATAGCAGTATTTTTGCAAATTCCTCCCAAATATTGCATTCTATATAGATTTATTAAGAAAGTATTTAGAGCTCGAGTTCAAACAATTTTGGTATATAGAAAATTTGGACCGATGTAACATTTCTACTCAGAGGTTTCCTTTGTTAAGACAATACAGAATTTAAAATAAATTTGGAGCAACTTTTGTATACACATTTCCGTGTAGAAAAGTTGTGTGGTACCCTCCTTTTACTTTCTTATGCGTAATTTTTGACCTCCATATTTTTGCAGATGTCTCCGTTTTGAAGTTCCCTGATACTGAAAAAGTGGTTCTTAAAGAATGTCTCTTCTCTCTCTCTGTTTCTATTGCCACGATAGCGGCTAAGCGGCGAAACTTATCAAACCAAACCTCATATTTACGGATAGTATCTCCTTCTTGAGAACTGAATAGATTTACAGCAAAATCTGTAGATCACAAGTAGTAGTTTACTTCAGTGAAAAATAAAATTTCAATATGATTTCGTGAACCACTAAGTTTAAGCAAACTCAAAAGACCTAGTCAAAATTTGAAACATTTTTTATAAAAAAAAGTTTTTCGAAATCCCTACCGGTAGTTCCTTTACTTTACCGATAAATAGTTTCTTGCATATATCTTTCGAATTATGCGTTTTACAAAGGATTATAAATAGTACAAAAGTACTTATAGCTAGATTTGGAAAATGTTCTTATAAAAAAAAATTAAGAATTGGGACCGGAAGTCGCACTTTTACTCTTATAGTTTTCTTTGCAAATATCTCGCAAATTATGTGTTCTACAGAGATTTATCAAGAGTACATAAGTGTTTATAGTTCGCTTTGAAACAATTGTTTGAAAAGAATTTGAAAATTCGGACCAGAAGTAACACTTTTACTCTTATGAAATAGCAGCTTTGTGCAAATACTTGACAAATTATGAATTTTGTACAGATTTATTAATTGGATTTGGAGAAAGTTTTTTATAAAAACAATTTTAAAATTCGAACCGGAAGTATCACATTTACTCGTAGGTTTATTAGGAAGATATAAGTATTTGAAACTCAGTTTGAAACAATTTCTACATAAAAAAATTCGGAACCCAAATACGCATAAGAAAGGCCTCATTTTTTAAAATTGTGTTTTCTTAACGTAATATAAGACAATAAAGAGTTTTTATTGACATGTACGTTTTAGTAGCTGCCATAAAAGCTTTTATTACCAGCTAACCACAAAGTTATTGCTCTAGGTGTTAACACAGACTACGAAATGTGTATATATTGCACCCTGATCAAGTATCAAAACATGTGACTACTTGTGATAATTATGTACATATAGGGTTCTTATAGCTAAGGTCGTTTCTTAATTCATCCACACGCATGGATTAATTTTTTTTCTTAACTCATAGATAAAATTCATGATTCAGCTACTTCACATTTTCGAAAAATATTCCTTTGAACTTTATTGTTTCTAGTTCGATAGAATAAGTTGCCATGAAGATCATCATTCCAAGTACAGCTATCCATTCTGAGAAAGTGCCTATCAATCGTAATGTAAATCCACCATCTTCTTCGGTCCAATATTCGATATTTTCACCTGTAATTTAAAAATAAATACATGCATAATTAAAGAGGGGTGTGGTTTAATATATGTAATTAAGACGCAAATTAATTGTATGATAGTAAGCACTTTGTCTTCACTGTTTAACTAAACAGAAGTCTATATATACTTTTTTACCAGCAAAACGATAAAATTTAATGATTCAACGGTGTTGTTGCCAGAAAATACAGATATAGGAAAAGTATATCAGGCGAGGAATATGAAAGTTGGGCATTTTGATGAGGATAAAACTTGATACGAGCCTAACGCGAGTAGAGTAATTCGTCCGAGTTGGCTATTTCTCACGAGTTTAATACGTATTAAAAATTAAATAATAATTGTAATACTTCTGGTTCTGACATCGTCCATATTTTGGTCACACACTGATATTTTGGACCAGGAAAGTAGAATTTTTCTGGCCCACGGCAGTAAAAACCAGTAGTAAAATTTACTGCAACGTCATTTTATGTCATTTTTGAAAGAAATATCAAAATGATAATTTTATGAACTTTAACGCGTAATATTAATATTAATAGTTATATAATATTTGAAATATTTATATTACGTAATAATTCTGAACAGCACTAGAATCCACATTTTGACTGGAATATGATGAAACATTCATTTCGGAAAGATTAATTTGAAGCCCTGAACCAGAAGCACTAACAGAATCGGTTGTTTTCTTTTTTGTAGTTGATTAGCAGTCTGAAGTTTATTTTAAAGTGAATCTGTAATAACCTCCGATACACTTGTAGACTTTCAACTGTTCAAATTGGTTACATTTCCTCCAGCATCATTCAGCAGTGTAGATGAACTGTGCTTTAGACAATGTCGAGTGTAATTCTTAGACTCTGCTAAACCAAGATAAGCAGCAACATTACTTGGAATTCTGGAAAAGACATGAAGACCTACATAATATACAGTGCATTTCCCTTATCTGTAGCTACAAATAAGCGGTGGTTTGAGATGATCGTAGCACCAAACTTTCTATATAGAGCAATATTACGACTCCTTTTCCTTTAACAACAGTAAAACGAGGAGGTTTGTGTGTTTTGGAATCAGGAATTTTAAAAAATTAAAATATGCGTCAAGATAGTGTCTTTATGGTTCAAATTTCGACTCGTCAGGTATAGTATCACTTTTTTGACTTAACTATATTATATGTGTGTTTTTTATTTTCTGTTGGATTTAGTACAGTGCTGAAAACTAGTACTGCGTTGGTGATGTTGTTGGCTGGTCCTTTTTGTTTTTAATGAAAGTGTTTAAAAAACCTTCGGTTATTGATGTGCACTTTCATTCTCGTGTCCCGTCGTTATATTGGCATCGCCATCTACTATAGTTCGTCTCAACTTCATTATGTAGTACAAGTCTTATAGCAATTGATTTCGTGGTTGCCAAATCATCTCATTGTATAATGTCGTTACATTTCCGGTTCATTATCTGACATTCTTTGTAATCAAAACATAATCTATTTGACTATTTATCATTCGATTGATGCATACAAAAAATTAATAGTAACATGAAAAACTAATAGGAAAGAATATATGAGAAGATGGATTAGTTAAAACAGGATATTTGTGATATAATCCTTTGGGATTGTTCTGTAGAAATTTAAAATCTAACTGAATATAGTAAGCCATAGTAAATAAATTAATATTTCAAAGAAATACCCAAAGGTATATAATTTTCTTCGTTACTGAATATTGACATCTTAATCTGATATCCGCTATAAATTCAGACAAATTCAAAGTTAATTACAAATTTATTTTTCATAGAAAGACTTTTCCATTTATAAAAGCAACCTAAATAATATATATTTATGAAAATCATACCAATAACCACACGTACACATATACTTTCATTTTTTAATATGTTGCATTACATGACTTATATAGCCTTAAACAGTAAAAACATCAGACTAGTACGATTAAGAGGGGCGTTTACCTATCGAAAATTAAGGCATCGCCGTTTCGCGTTTTTTAAACTCATTTTGTAATTTTAGAATCTGAAATTTGGGTTAGTGAATACAAACCGTATATAGACATCCAAATTATATCTAACACGAATTTATGCTCAACACACACAGTTTACCATTGGGTAATATATTTCGGTGAATTTATTACATCTTTTAGGGTCTGAAATTTATACATGTTTCATGTTTTACAACGAGGAGCTTTTCACATTTAACTGTTCATTAGAAATAATGATAGTCATTAATTTTATTCCTTCCGACATAACTGGGAAATGTGCTCCAGTGGTCGAATTGTTTTCACTCTTTGGAGAAATGAACTGGGTCAAAGTTTATCTCCACTTCATTCCTCACCTTAAATCTAGAGAGAGGATATTTTTCTATTACCTGTGAATTGTAGTCCGGATATCGTGCTGGATATCGACGTAATGAAAAATAGCGGAACAAGACACGCCGCCACGAACAGCCTGAAGTAAACCAAGCATTTCTTCACGCGATATATGGAGGCGGTTAGATTCCCAAAGGCTAGGGTTATTCTCGCCTGAAAATTGAAATTTAAGGCTGCAGTGAGTATCATGGGTGGAAGAATAATCTATTAAAGTAAATAGTTTTTACAAATTATTTTAGGAATTTTAAATCGTACACCTTTAGCATATCTTGTTAGATTAATAATAATGTACTATAATAATAGAAATAACAAAAGAGACATTATTTTGTAGTTCTTTTTATTTGAATAGCCATAATACTTACTGCGAAATTTAAAATTGATTGGGTGACATTTATAAGTTGCTACTCAGTTGACAAGCATGATTTTATAATGAATTTTTCTAAAAATGAACTCAAGGATATGATTTTTGTAGGTATTGGGGAAAAGAAAAAAACCTGGGTATATCTTATTTACAATACACTCTGTCCATACCAGATATATGTCGTAAAATAAGAGAATATGGTACAAAAACAAATTCTAAAACCAAACAAATTAATAAATTGTTCTTATTAGGTGTAGAAACAGGAACTGTTATACGTGAATGGATTAGTAATTAGTGGAGCAGGGATTATAAAATAACAATAAAAATAATGCGGCGCTGATGGGTTGAAATATGTAAAATTATTTCAACTAGTGTTCAAATAAATATTCATTCAGTTTTAAACAGTTATATCTTTCTTTGTGGTTACAGGCATAGTGCATATTCACTCATTTACGACGTAGGCGCCATAAATTCTCGGCCTGTTATACAAAAAAGAAACTTGGAACAATATAAGAATTTTTATTTTTCAATGTAATCTCCCCTAACTTCAATACATTTATTACAACGATTAATTATTAATTCGATACCCTTGTAAAAATAATCTGGAGTTTTTCCCTCAAAATGTTCTATAACAGCTGCTTGCAACTCACTGCCGTTGTAACACTCAGTATAGTATTATAAGATTTATAAGTATTGTAGAACGTTTAGTAATCCAAGCCAGCAGTTTGACTAAACACGGACACTTACGACATGCATACTTGCAATTCTAATATTGTAAAATATAAATAGTAATATATATGTATTTAATCTAGGTTAATCAATATTGCATATTCTTCTATTTTAGTTTATATATAAGCCTTGTAAATATATTCATGATATTATTACATTTACGTAGTAAAAAGAATAAAGACATACCCATCAATATGGTTATTAATTATAACAAACCAGTTATAAATTAAGTTCGGTTAATGAATTATTAATTGCTGTTTGTTTGTTGGTAGTTGTTACGTGTTGTATTTACCTTGTTATATCGTTCTGACATTATTTTTTAATAGATACCATAATAGTTTATTGTTGTTTTTGCTTTAAAATTTATTTTTCTAAAGAGGAGCTCATAGACTTGGTATTTGCTCTTGGCGCTAGCAACAGAAATCCATTTTTAGCATCAAGAACATATGCGATGGAATATCCCGACCACAGAGCACCGGATAGGAAAACGTTTGAAAATTTTTTGATAAGGTTTCTTCGAACGAGTTCAGTGAATTACGTCGAACATGAAAGAAGTAAGACTATGATTACAGAAGATAAGGAAGTGACAGTCGTCCAGTCCATTGTGGAAAATCAGCACGTATCTACAAGGATAATTTCGAAACACCACGGGATAGAAGTCACTGCTGTATAAAGGATTTTAAAAAGAACATAAATTTCACCCTTGCAAAATTCAAAATCAGCAAAGTTTATTACAAACGGACTTTGAAAGGAGACTTGTTTACTGTGAATGGCTACTTTTACAATTACGACACGATATAACTTTTCTAGATCATGTGCTTTTCACAGATGAAGCAACATTTGCTAATTGTGGAACAACATATAGAAAAAAAGCTATTATTTTGACACTACAAACCCACATTTTGTTCAAACCATTGTATATCAACAAAAATGGAGTGTTAACACATGGGGAGGCAACATAGGCTCCATTCTTTTTTAATAATACTTTAAATTGTGCAATCTACACAAATTTCCTATAAAATAATTTACTATTGCTATTAGGTCTCCCAGATAACGTCATCAGGAGCTTGTGGTACCAACATGATGGTGCACCAGCTGCAAGAGCATATTTAGGTAGGGTATGTACCAATGAGTTGATTGGGGGAGGAAGTTTGATAAGTTGGCCACCACGATCACCAGATCTCACACCTTGTGATATCTTTCTGTGGCCAACTGTAAAAAGCAATGTTTACGCAACACCCCCTACAACGGCAGAGAACATGCAGCAAGGAATAAGAAACGCTTTTCTTCAATTAAGTGAGAATAACTTAGCTCAGAATGTAAGTCAGAATGGAAATATATTTGAACACATTTAAAATTAAGATTGTTTAATTATGGAAAATTTTCAAAATGTAATTCTAAAACTAATGATAAAGCATTTAAATAACAGGTGTTTGTTAAAATTACTTCGTTTTATTTTCATGGCCAACCAAATATTAAATGCCCCGCATTTTGCATGTTTTAAACATGAGCTACCCCATTAAAGGGTTATAACTATGAAAATACTAAAAATAAGTACTATGTTATTGCTACCATTTTAAAGGTGATTTCACAAGGAATATGCTGACTTATAAAAATATTATAGGTTAGATTTAAAAAAGCGAGAAAATAAACATGAAAATCGATAACTTAGACACGACATATTTAACACCCTGTATATTTATTCACTTTGTTCAACCTCAAAAGAAATAACGTGTTAGTCTATAAATTAGTAACACTAGAGTTACGTGAGGCATTCTAACCGTTTTTAGACTAAAGTTTAAAATGTTAGATGCTGCAACTGTCAAGATTTTAACAAAATTATCAATAAAATCCAAACTAGCAGTCTGAAGTGCACATATCCATATATCATTGCAAAGATAATTTGAATGGCTATCATTATAATGTCTAGAAAGTATAGCAATGTATTTAAAATAAAAAAGTTGAAGGTGGTTGCGAAAATTTGGAACAGCCTGTATATTTGTAAATAAAATTAGAAAATTCACAATCGCACAATACATACGTGCGTAAAGTCTCATTGCTACAGCGTTATTAGTTTTCATACTAAGCTCCGCCGACACACTTTTGCACCACCCGGTATATGTGAAATGTGTGGAGTATTGTATTCATGTGATATTATTTTGTTCGATGATTATGTTTGCAATTAAAAATGCTCTTAATTAGAGAATCTCATTTATACAATGATACACATTGACTCATAACTTACTTGCATAACAAAGTAAACCACGCCTACGCCTAAAATCATGAATGCTCCAATCATGTGGACCGGAAAAATATTCGTTTCTTGAAAATTCGCCGCAACACTGATGCCCATGCAAGACACGAGGCCGAACGGCAGCGAGATTATGTTCCATGAAGATCCGATCACGTTGTCGGTACGGGAAATTGCAATTTCCAACTGCTTGTATCGCAAATAGACAGTTATTCCCACTGAAATTAGATCACAACGACGTTATATAATGCGGAACAAATGCCATTTATCGCCTAACCAATAATTCGAAATTGAGTTAGTAACAATTGGAAGGAATTTGTTCCTCCCATTTCGAAGTAGTAAAGGTCCGCATGCGGCGCAGATGATGTCGGCTACGTGTGTAATTGGTTAACGCACAGATGCAGGGTCGGTAAAAGAAAGAAAGAAACCTTTTCAGATTATATCAGGAGACATTTATTTTAGGAAATCACTCTTGTGACCTATGCCCAGGACTTTGGCCCTTTCATTAAATTTAGTAGCTTCAGTGGAAGTGATTTTTGATATATAGAGTTTAATATAGATCTAACAGTTAATGTTTAAATCAAAATAACTACAATGTCGCATTTATGGAAATGATTTAATTATTGTTTAAGAAGAAAAGTATATGTGATTATTTAATGTCAGGTTCTGAATTAATGTATTATAGTATTGGAGATAACCGAGTATTTTAATCGGAGTTGTAAAAACCACACTAAAAACTACGCCGAAACTTATTTTTATCCTGGGAAAATATATTTGGAGATCCTATTTGAAGCAGTCTCCGTTTTTTACCTCTTATGGACGAATAATATTGATTGTTTCTAAGTACCAAAATGACTACTACATCTAAAGCGAGTATTTCTATCGTCTTATTTACTCTTTTTGATAAAATTATTATTTAATTAATCTCTATCTTTCTTTCCTTCTTTTTAGATATGGGTGTTATTCTTTTATTTTATATACAACACCACAACGATTACCAAATAAAGAATTATTTATTTAATTTTTCAGTACTATAAATTAACCCTCTAAAAAAGAAAAATATTTTCTCTCCTCTGATTTTAAATAAACTGTACCAAGGCTTTTTTAATCATTTTAATTAATATATTTTAAAATAATCATTTCCCCTTTAAGAATTTCTATAGTTACCTATAATCTATAAATTATTACTTGACCTTACTTTGTCTTATCTAATCTTTACATAAGAGTTCAACAATTTCTTATAATAGAAATTTCTATATTTTCTTTGAAAACATCAATTTAGACTTTAGTTTTACTATTAAGAAAACCATTAACATAACATTACTGATATTTATCTGTCAAATCAAAATAATAATATGTTCTGTCACCAGATATAATTCATTTATATTATCAGAAGATATTTATATAAGTATATGCCTAACAATTTAATATCTGCAAACACATTCATGTTAGAAATACCATAACAATAATTACAATTCAGCCTTTTCACATTAGCGATGAAATAGACGAGTTAAATTTAGAAAGCGTGACGCATTTTGTCCGGTTGGTATCTTAGTTTTGTTGGGAGAGCTGTCGGAATAGTTTCCGGATTATAAAACATACCCCGAGAGATTCTGTTAATTAAATCTTATTCTACATCGTTCAGGAATTCTACCGGAAATGCCGCCATTTTGAAGCCACATATTTTGTACGAATAAACTATTAGACGAATTATTCCACTACGTAATTCTCGATTTTATAAATCTGAATTTTCATTATGCTTCCTATTATTTTTAATCTATATAATATGTAGTACAAGAAATGGGTATAAATTTTCGAAAAATGTGAAATAATTGAATGGTTAAATATTGAATAGTACAAAATTAATGCCATTAAATAAGGTATTATTTATTAATTGTAATACTTTCCCAATAGCAAAATCGAGTCGAAAGTGGGCCCAGAGGACGCCGGACATTTATCATCTTTAATTATAAAAATTTGGATCATATTTTCAGTATGCCAGTGAAATATGCTTGCTGGATTGTATAATGTGTATGTAATTGATTTACACCGCCGCCACTTGGTTTTAGCGATTTTTACGTTTTACAATTTCCACCCCTGCTTGATTCAAATTATTTGTCAATTTTGATATTAGAATCCCATAAGCGCAGTTCAATGGGTTTGATAATTATTGATATAAAGCAATCAACTTTAACTGAAAATAACAGGTTATTAGTGTTATCATATTGACAAGGTTTATAGTTGTACTAGTATCATTCAGTGCATACGTAAACTCTTAATAAAAGCGCAACACTAAGTGTCCCGGTCATTAAGACATGTTAAGTTCATAGGTAATGCTTGATTTATTATCCTACCCATAATTCTAATGAAGTTTGATAACTCTATACTTTTACTTTCTTATACGTACTACACACTCCATCACTCCGAGAAATCGTGTCTCTTTTTCCAAATTTAGATCTTGTAAGAGCAAGTACAGATATTTGAATATAGTATTAATAAGTCAAATTTTGGATATACACAGTGAATTTGTTTTGACACATGTTAGTATATAAATTATACACACAAATAGAAATGTAACACTTCAATATTCATCTTCCAGTAAAATTACAGAGGATCGAAGACCCTCATTATATGTATGCGAATAAAACTTGATATACGCTGTTAGATAATGTGCTGGTATATAGATTGTTGATAATATTTTACATTGTTCTCCTTATTTCGGTCTCGTAAAGAAGTTTTAGTACTTAGTAGTGAAAGATAATGACACCCAGAGGAATAGGTTTGGTGACTGTATGTGACCCTTCATATTAGATATAGTCAGTCGTATGCGCATGCAAGTACGTAAAACGAAGTGAAATGTACATACATAAAATTACACACCGTCGCATTACGTACATAGAACGGTGGCTATATTGAGCATTTGGCCAAATATACAGCTCTCCGGTGGCTTTGTTCCTGTGTCACTAATGTAAGGGAAGAATGGATATACGTGCCCATTGCAAATCGATAGGATGTAGCTGAAACATTATAGAAAACAGAAAATATTAGCTATGTATGCAATAACACATATAAAAACGATTTAACTTTAAGATAAGTACACGTTTTATTGAGATTAAAGTGCTCATCCTAATATAGGCGTTATTAAATAGTATGGAAGAAATTTATTTTATATAAAGTGGCACAGTAACAAAACACAAACATTTAGAAAATAATTTGAATTATACAAGGTGATGCGTTAAAATGGCACACATTCGATTTTTTTTTAATGAAACACCCTGTATATCTTTTGTTTTTCGGTATCTACTTTAAATTGTGTTTTCATCGATATCTAGGATGGTGGTTTTGGATGACGCGTTGTTGAGTTATTAACGAAAATTATAAAAAAAATGGTCGCGACAATGTTTACCATAATAATTCCATGCGGTAGTATTACGATTATCTAAGACAAAATTATTTAGTAAGTGTGCAGCCAAGGGATGTGTTGAACCTACAAAATAATCAAACATTCATTTTATTGTACAGGGTGTTTGTTACGATCCAACAATTTGGCCATCGTCAAAGAGCGTTTACTGATTTTTTCAAATGGAACACCCCGTATATTATTAAATTTTTGGAATGATGCGTTAATTACGCTTAATTTTTGTTAATAATGTCCTATACCCAAACCCAATAATTTCGGAGTTATTTTTAATTTTTCATTACAAACCGCTAAATTATTTGTTTTCGGTTCGATTTAGTGTACTGGGTAAACGATTTGACAAACAAAAACAAATAAAGGTTAACAAACATCAAAAATTAAAATCTTATTGTTGCTGTTAATTAGGTTTAATATTAGTGATTTCTAAAGTTTCTGCGTTTAATATTGTCATTGTGTTATTTATTGATTGGATTACTGGGTAGGTACATACTTTTCTTGTATATTTGTTGTTTGTCACATATTATTATTACGGTTACAGTCAATATGTATCTTGAAAGCAACGAACTCGTTCACGTGATTTTCATTATGGGATCTGCCCAAAAGAATTGTCTATTAACCAAGCGAATTTATGCGCAAAGATATCCTGACAGAAGACAACCAGTTACAAGTTTGGAAAGACTTAAGGAAAGATTCATTAGAACAGGAAATATGAGTTATGAAAAGCTTGAAAGAGCAAAGAGTACAAGTGACGAAGATAAATTGAAAGCCTTGTTATCAGTAATTGAGAGTCCTCTACTAGTCCTCTACTACAAAATATCAACAGAAACTAATATACCACGATCTACTGTAAGCAAGATTAAAAAAAATAAATAAATATCATCACTACAGTATTTCCTTTCATCAAGAACTGTTGGGGCCTGATTTAGAGACTAGAAGGACGTTTCGCGAATGGGGATTAGAAATTGAAAGGATAACACCTAACTTCTTCCAAAAGGTATTATTTACTGACGAATCGATCTTTACTCAAAGTGGTAACAAACCGTCATAATCTTCATCATTATGCAATAGACAACCCAAGAATATTAAGAGCGATTAATAAGCAAAGACAATGGACTATAAATGTTTGGGCTGGTATTATGGGCAACTTTATAATTATTGGACCACATTTGTTTCACGGACATTTAAATGGTGGTCAATATTTGAATTTCTAGCAATATGCTTTGCAGCTTCTGCAAAACGTTCCTCCAGTTCTAATAGACAATATGTGGCTTCAGCACAACGGTGCTCCAGCACATTTTGCACTAAATGTCCGACACTATTTGAATCAAGAATTCGAGGGTAGATGGATCGGTCGCGGTGGTCCCATTAGTTGCCGACCTAGATCGCCAGATTTGACCAAACTTGATTTTTTCTATGGGGGTACATAAAAAATATTGTATACCAGATATCTCCAACTACAGCAGACGATATGAGGCAACGTATAATACGCGCTTTTGAAACAGTTTCCATTGAGAGGTAGTCACTTGGAATATTTATTATTATAGGTTCGAAACGAAACGAATTGAATAATAAAATGATATTCTTTTAAAATATTCGAAAACTTTTTGAGAAGCTGTAGAATTGTATAAAACTGACGCGCTGGCATCACCCTGTACGTAATTATTTGTCAGTTGTTTACACCACTTACAGTGTATGTACATGGAAAGTTTCACAAGTAGTATCTTCTCAAAGAGGCTAATGGTTTATAGAGCGACTTGACTGCAATTTTTATATTAGAATATAAAGAGAATTATTTAATTATGTAAATTATTTCCAAGAATTGATCTTCTGGTAACTACCGTGTGTCTCTATTGTATACGTAATATGTAGCTAATCATTGTCCTATAGACATGGTAATTTAGAAATCTCTTTAACACAAATAATTTTCGATTTAACGAATTCAAATTATTCGTCATTGCCTTGAGGTATTGGGATTTCCAAGTAGAGTGATATAAAATTCCATTAATATGTTTGAATTAGGTAACGGTAAATATTTGCAGGCATTTTAATTAATGCCAAATCTTTCAATAATTATGTAACTTAGAAAATTATAGCAGTTTGATTATTTAAGGATGGCTTTGATACCATAAACTAATAGATTTGCTACGAAATAACAACAAATGCTGGATTTCCCTATTTAATAATTAAAACAATTGTTAAATTTATGTTATAAATATTCAATAGTGAAAATCTAACAGTTGTTGTTATTTAGCAATTAATTCTATGGATCTTCAAGACCGACTCAATCTAATAGATTTGCTATTATACAGGCTGATTCACTTCATATGACGCGGTCTAGTTATGGAAAAAGATAAGTTAAAATTTCTTTTGTTGTGGCAGACACAGGGATTTTATAGAAACAACTTAAAATTTGATCTATACAGAGTATTAGAGAAAAGAGGCACATATTAAAGTTGTTTACAGGTTGACTGCCATGTATAAATCGCAAAAATTGCCTCTGATGTCAAGTATATAATAATTATTAAAACCCTATTTAAAAAGAGATCTACTATCTACATTTCCAAAATAGTCGATAAATTTGCAAAAATACCTGGAGGTCCTATACGCCCTGGCACATTTATGCCATTGTTGTGAGCGGTAGAAGACCCCAGCGGTCGTGATATTAGTTAGAGACACAACCAAAAAACCGCCTAAAAAAAGGTTGTAACTTATTGCGGTATATGCGATGGCAACCCTCATTTTTGTTTGGAATGTTTTAACTTACATCATAAGTAGTTTTTATATAGTGCAGCTCTTATTCGGTGTAACTGTTTTGTATTAAAAAAATGAGGTGTGGCCACCACACGACTTTCTTATACGTATGAGCGTTTTAAACTATACAATTTTAAGAATTTTTTATACAAAACTTATTCAAAATCCTATTCTAAGTACTTTCATTCTCTTACTAAATCGCTATAGAATGCATACTTTGCAAGATATTCGAAAAAAAGCGCTACTCGCTAAGAGTAAAAGTGCCACTTCCGGTCCGAATTTTGAAATTTCATGTATACAAAAAATATTGCAAATTCAAATCTAAATACTTTTGTACACTTAATAAATATGTACAGAATGCATAATGTACGACATATTTGCAAAAAATCGTTATTCGTTAAGAGTAAAAGTGGTACTTCCGGTCGGAATTTTGACATTTTTTTTATACAAAAGATATTTAAAATTATAATTTAAATACTTTTATACTCGTAACGTACCTGTCTAAAAAGCATGAATTGCGAGATATTCGCAAAAAACTGATTTTCGATAAGAGTAAAAGACCTACTTCCTGTTGGAATTTCGAAAAACCTTTTTAAGATAATTTGTCTAAAATTTAATTTTGAGTACATTTCAATTCTTTATAAATTTGTTTAAACTTAGTAATTGACGAAATATTGGCAAAATTCGAATTTTTCACTGGAGTAAACTGCTACTTCCGGTCTACCGATTTTACTGAAAAACTAATCAGATCTCAAGAGGGAGATTATACACGTAAATACAAAATTTGGAATTGATATATACAGCGGTTTGACCGCTATCGTGGTCACACACAGACACACACACAGACACACACACAGACATTTTTTAAAAACCACTTTTTCGGTATCAGGGGACTTCATTTTTGATGTAGTTTTACTTGTATATATTATGTTTCGTTTAATATTGTATATATATATTCATGACTATTTGCAAACTTGTACATACCCTGTACATCTTTTTTGAGTAAATAAATCAATCGATCAATCAATCAATCAAAACGTGGACATCTGCAAAAATCTCGAGGTCGAAAATTTTCATCATCACAATACTTCTTTATACTACGTATAAGAAAGTAAAATATATATATAAATATATTAGCAATTCTAAAACTCGCACTGATATGCGAGGCTTGTAGGCCACAGCAGTCTTATATATAGCGCGGTGAAAATTGATCTATCTACGACCGTTCGCAAAAAAAAGACGGAAATATTTCCGCTTTGGCATATAACATTTTTGCCCGGCGTTCGTATACAGTATGTCCACGGATCGAGTTCCAAAGAGGAACAACTTTTTTATTTTGCATTTTACAAGAAAAATGTATTCTTGATAGAAGTTTTTGCATGTCTCGAAACGGCCAAGTCAGTTTTAACCTTTTCAAAATTTCTTTTAGTTTAAGATAAAAATCGAAAAATTGGTCGTTTTATTTGAAAATTTTTTCATAAACTCAAAAACAAAAATGATATAACTAATAACTATTTTACTCAATCCATTCACCGCCCTTTTCAGCGCACAATTCTAGCCGTCGGCGCAATTCTCTATAACTTCTTCGAATTTCTTCGAGAGTTAAAGACGTCACAGCGTCTCTAATCCTCTCATTTAAATCTTCTACGTTCGGAGGAAGATTATTTGCATAAACTATTTGCTTCAAACGACCCCAAAGATAAAAATCAGCCATTGTTAAATCAGGGCTCCTTGGTGGCCATATCACGGGACCATTTCGACCTATCTAATTCTGTCCAAATTGCTGATTTAACCATTCAACAACAATCCTAGCATAATGAGCCGGACAACCATCTTGTTGGAAATAACACCTTGCGAGGTAATTAATCGGTAGATCGTCCAAACGTTCATCAACAAAATTTTGCAGCATATCCAAGTACGTATGCTGATTGACAGTATTATCAAAAAAATATGGTCCAATGATACCATGGTAAGAAATTGCACACCACACATTAACTTTTGCCGAATATTGTCGATTGTGAGGCATGCGAAAATTCGGATTGTAATCGCTCCAATATCTCACATGTTGAGATGCAACAGTACCATTAGTAGAAAACGTGGCCTCATCAGAAAAAATAATATTTCGGTAAAAGTATTGATTATCCATAATTTGAGCGCCCATCCACAGACAAAAATACAAACGTTTCGCAGGATCTCCGGGTTCTAATGCATGATTAAAAATGGGCTTGTAGGGATGGAACTTCCTTTGTTTCAAAATCTTTTGAATGAGCGATTTACTAATTCCCAGATGGACTGATCTGCGCCGCAAAGAAAGTTTGGGATAGTTCCGTACTGAATCCATTACAAGAAGAGTGGCGGCGTCGTCATCATCGCGTGCTATATTTTTTTTCTTTACATCCAGTATGGAACCAGTGGATAGGAATTGTTTGACCAATGCTCGTGCACCTCTATTTGAGATGTAAATATCCGGAAACTTTTGATTAAATTCTTCGACAACTAGACGGATCGCTTTATTACCTTTGCCATAGCATTGAATTAGGTAAATTCGTTGGTCTTTTGACAACATTTTCAACTATTATGGTTGATTTTTCTAACTGACAGTTAATTAGATAATTAAATATGGATAATTACCATGACAACGCAACTTAATTTCTGGGACTTTAAAAAATTTTCAAATAAAACGACCAATTTTTCGATTTTTATCTTAAACTAAAAGAAATTTTGAAAAGGTTAAAACTGATTTGGCCGTTTCGAGACATGCAAAAACTTTTATCAAGAATACATTTTTCTTGTAAAATGCAAAATAAAAAAGTTTTTCCTCTTTGGAACTCGATCCGTGGACATATTGTAGAATAACCATGGCAGTCAACATGTTTATTGGCAAATCTGAATTCTACAGATTCCATTACAGCAATTTTATGTATGTATGATTGAGATAGACATTTCGGAACTTACATTTAAATTTGGCAAGATTCTCAGATATTTACTTTCTTATATTATATAGAACTTATGGGATTTAACATTTAATTTTCTTTATAATTGTACTTGGATTTCCTATATTTAACAGCAACAGCTAACAGTTATTATTTTACTTGTCATTTAAGTGTATTTAGAGAATTTCGTTTAGGATTATGTAGCTTTGAAATAGCAATTCTGATATTTTATGTATGTATAATTTTTGTTTATGCAATTGTTGGAATAGTTTGAATAATGTTATATTTCTATACAAAAAAATATAAGCCTATTCAAAATTTATTATTACTAGAGATCGGCAGTCTGGTTTACATGATGTCATCTCCAGAGATGCTTCAAGGATTTTCATATAAATGACAAAATGCATGAATAGTTACAAATACATGAATACCAATAATATTGCATACACAACAACACACAATACAAAGAGTATAAAATCGTTTTACTGAAGCAGAATCGCAGTCACTCTCAATATTTTCGTGAGGGGGTAAAATTAATATCACATTGCGATGAAATCCGGTTGAATCTGCGCGACATTGCATCAATTGGGGAATCTACTGATGAGTTTGACCTTGCATATGGTGCTTGAAAAGTGATATTTTGCCTTGTAGAAAATCGGGGAATACGAAAGCGGATCTTAGATAGGAAATTTGGAGAATCAACCTTGAAGTGAACAAGGTTGTAAACAAATTTTATAAGATTTAACTGACGTCGAAGTTCAAGTGAATCCATATTAAATTTTTGCAACAGCAGTCGAGAGTAGTGTGCCCTCTGTAAGGGTATGTACATCCTCTCTGAAGTACAAATACTTTGAAAATTTCCTCTGTACCTTTTCCACTAGTACTTTATGCGTAGAATAGAAAGGACTCCTTATAATGCAGCCATACTCCAATGTAGATCGCACGAAGATATAGTAAAGCAATTTAACAGTATCCATCTGCAAATGCGCTGAATATCTAATTACAAATTCCAACACTCTCATGGCAGAATAGACGGTGTGTGGCAAAATTTAGAGAGCTGTCAATGATACTGGTGAATGTTACGATACAATATTTGTCAGTGTCTAAGAAACCCGAGTTGAATAAATTCGTGCAAAATGTATATACATATAATACAGGCTGCGCCACCGAAAACAAAACAGATTGACTATCTCGAGGAGGAAACTTCTTTGAAAGAACGCAAAAACAGGTCGATTTTTGATCGAAGGAGGACACCCTTCCATCATATCTTATCAACAGTGATACGTCGTTCTCCTCCCCTCCATCACTCTAACCAATACAATTTAAATAGGGAAAGTACTAAATACGATACATCATTGAAAAGGTAATTGTATGGAGAATTCAGCAAAGTGATTGTTGGTTGCGCTATTTTTGATTTTAGCGTCCTCTAGCGGGATAAAATACGGTTACGTATTCCAAAATGTGACACATCATTTCAAAGCTAATTTTATTAGTCACTAAATACGTAATATTTTTGACATTTATTTGTCATCATTGTCAAGTACAGACTGTCAGCGTGTATTGCAAACTAATTAATTTCGTAGTTTCTAATATTAGAACCCTGCAAGATTTTTCAATTGTTTAAGTTAATATTTTCTTTAATTGTGTATTATAGTGCTAATAAAATTAGCTTTGAAATGATGTGTCACATTTAAGAATACGTAATCCTTTTTTATCCCGCTAGTGGGCGCTAAAATCAAAAATAGCGCAACCAACAATCACTTTTCTGAATCCTCCGTACAATTACCTTTTCAATGATTTACAGTACTTAGTACTTGCCCTATTTAAATTGTATTGGTTAGAGTGATGGAGGGAAGGGGAATAACGTATCATAGTTGAAGATATATGATGGAAGGGTGTCACCCTTGGATCAAAAATCGACCTGTTTTTGCGTTTTTTCAAAAAAGTGTTTTCCTTCGAGATATTCAATCTGTTTCGCTTCCGGTGGTGCACCCTGTATGCATTCCGTACAGTTCGTTACGTGTTATTGTATTACTGCTATTGCTATGCCCAATTTTGAATCACATTTAAGTCTAGTCCTAGAATGTAAGTCTGAGTTTCGATCTTTAATTATTACATTATGTTTGTAAATACGTGTTAGGATCAAAGCCCTTGTACTTCTATGGTATTTATTCAACACACTTGAGTAAATTTAAATTATTTAAGATTTTTTTGATCCAACCTGTAAAGAAGAGCTTACAAGTATAATTCTTACACTGAGAAATTCTATATCTGCTGGTATAGACAAATGTATATTATATGCAGTTTTTAAAGAAAAACATAGACTGCTATATTAGATTTCTTTACCATATTATAAATGGTTTTTGTCGGAATTTGTAAAACCTGCCGTCGTTTACAAGAAGTTTTCAAACGATCGCAATATCTACAGGGCAGTTAGTCTTTTAACCAGGGTTTCAAAAACCTTTCTTGGTTACTACACACAAAATTATCAAACACTGTCAACATGATTTCTTGAGGAGAAAAGAAGGATATCGTTTTTTTAATTTTATACAAGCCACATTGGCAATTTTTGAAAGCAAAAAAACACCAGACCTAAAAAAGTAGTGTAACGAAGTATTGTGATGATACGTATAAGAAAATCATGTGAAATTTACACCATAATTTTTTTGCTTTTGAAAATAACTTATTCATGCATTGTTTATAAAATTTCTATAAAAAATAGCGTTTTAATAATAAGTATATAAATAAGTTGTGTATTCGAGCTATTGTCTCTCTCGAAAAAAGCTTAAACAATATATTATTTTAATATGCTTTAAATCAATATGAAAGGTACATTGAACTTGTACATAATTACTTTGAATAAATTATAAGTAATAGAGAAATAGACATCTGTTGCTTTACTTATTATAGCATGAGTTTATCGTCGGTATTTTTCTAAAACCTTATCGACATGTTTCGTTGTTTATGCATATACTAATTAAAAGGAACCTTGACAGAATATAGACATACAATTATCACCTAAGCGGATAGAGGTTATATTAACTTTATATCTCACTATCAAACAGCATCATATATTCCACACTGACACAGGGTATACCTCAAAGATAGCTCTATGCTTTGGGAACATTTTTCCTTTTTAATAATAATAATAATAATAATAATAATAATAATAATAATAATAATAATAGTATGCTTTATTTCAGTTCTAGCTACAATGCATAATATCACAAACATAAGATACAACTGTAGAACTAAAAGTCTTTGGTAGATTAAACTAATATAGCAGTAACCGATTAATTTATTAATTGTATTTGACTTTGTCACTTTAAAATATTATGCCGTAGGTTCTTACTTAACTCATACTACATATTATCTATATTTATTTTGTTCTGCTTTTACTAATTATTCAGGATCCTTCAAGGAAAACCGAATGTACACACTTTTGCAAAACAAAATTAAACATCCTTTCTATATAATTTTCAAGTCAACTATCCACTGCTGTACTTGCTTTCGGAAAATAATGAATAAGTCTTACAATAAGTAGTCTGACAACCGACCATATTCGAGTAACGGACCGGACCGATGATTCCGCCAGAGCAAAATCCGCACCAAACAATGACCTTTTCGGGATGAATTTGGTGCTTGGGTCTTGTGTGGTTTGGTATCGTCCCAAATCCGACAATTTTGCTTGTTTACACATCCATTTATCACAAATTGAGCGTCGTCGGTAAAGATTATATTTTTTAGTGAAATTTGGGTCAACATCCAACTGATCCAGGACCCAGTCAGCGAATACACGGCGTTGTCTATGGTCGTTTACCTTAAGTTTCTGGATCAGTTGAATTTTATACGGGTACAGACCCTTGGGACTTGGTAAAAATCGGAAAGTATCGTTTTATTTCTTAAAGGATATAAAAGAAAATATGTATAAATATATGAATATACCTATTATTTTACAGCGAAATTTATAACATTTATAACAATTTCCCCCAATTTATATAATTTCATTAACTAACCTTACTGTGTATTAATTTTGTGTACTCTGTATGTAAAATTCTTATCCGTCCATCCTTCTTCAACTGCTGATGTAATTTTTTTCCATAAAACTGTTAATTTAGTGGTCCTGTTCTTTGGATACTTGTGATATTTATGATAAAGTTCCTTTCTTAAGACATTCCTTATTGTAATTTTTAGTTGTATATATTTAATTCAAATGCTTTTAATCCGACGTTATAAATTTTGATGTTGACATTTCTCTCTAATCAATAATAATAACAATAATCTGCCCGTTTCCAACACGATAGAAAAATCATATCTGTCATACGATTTAATAGTAGGCTTTTGTTATTAAAACTCCAATTTGCAATGTATTATGTAATTTTTCAATTCTCCATTATAACCAAACAGATTCTATGCTTGTATACTGAGCATGTGTAAAATTGATATCTTAAATACATTTTATTAATCATGAATATGTTTTACTATTGTTAGTTCTTTTTGTTATGTCCCTACTCATGGCGTTGACTAGACTCTCTATATATAGGAAATCTATTGGTGCTACCAATATATATGTATTTAACAAAGAAACAAAGATGACACAATAAAAATAACTACTATCACCATAGAAAATCACACATAAGAACTGTGTATGTTAATGTTGAATCTAAGTAATGACAAATATAACATTACACAAGTTGAAGTCGCAGAGAGGCCAAGTGCTTGTTAACGGCGAGAAATTGAATGCCTCGGGGTCACTTTTACGCACAACACCAATGTTTTCAGCAGACCTTGCGTTTTGGAGACGTATGGTTGTTTCTAATTCTTTATCGAACAGGTTGACTCAATTTTGGCCATCAAACGTCGAATAGTCAACTCGGCAGGACGGTTGTGGCGAGGATAAAAATCGGTAATGCGCGGCATGTTTTTCAGAGTACTGATTTTGAAAATAAAATTTGAGGATTTGCACACGTGGTTCAACGCTATAGCTTTCCATGATGATTTATCATACACTGCTGAACAATTCACAACAAATTTGACAGATGTTGCTTGCAACATGCCCACTAGAACCTAACAAATTTTGAGCTTCCTTATTGAAAGATCTTTTATAATATGCTCAGATGAACTACAAGAATTAAACAGTTTCTACATGGACTGAGGACATACATAAATTTAATCTGCTTTTATTTCATACTTGAATAGATTATCTTTACAAAAGGTAACAATCATCAGCTTTTCTATGACAACATAAAGAGAGTAAGAGTATTGGTTGAAATTTTAGTCTTTTATTAGGAGGAAATAGCTTTATGCTTGCCGATAGTGCATTAAACTGTACAATCAAAGGGTGAATATTAGAAGCTATATTATTGAGAAAAGACTGGTTTAATAAGGATATTAATGAATTACAATGTTTTTTTTATAAAATAGTCAACGGAATTGCTGATACGCTTTTAATATCAGAAATATTAAAAAAAAAATACCAACTGAAAACAATTTGAACAAAATAGGTACTGAAACACCGCAAAATATGATTATAAAAAAAACAAATATGTCCAAGGCTTTGCACGTAATAATATCAAATTACACGGGTTTTTTTTCCTAAAAAAGGATAAAAACATTAGAAAAACTAGTGATTGAGCAATATGGGCAGAAAAGAAAGTTTAGAATGAAATAAATATTTTATCGACATTCGAGACTAAAGCCGAGAAACGATTGAGTTTCGATTTGGAGATTTTTGCAGATGTCCACGTTTTGAAGTTCTCTGATATCAGAAAATTTGTTTTTGTTAACATTTCTCTCTCTCTTTCTCTCTCTCCTCTGTATGTATGTGCGAAACTAAAGCCGAGAAACAAGATGATCAAGATTAGGACAAACACAAAAGAAGGGTTTAATTTGATTCAGTTTTGATTTGGAGATTTTTGCAGATGTCCACGTTTTGAAGTTATCTGATACCAGAAAATTGTTTTTTTTAAACATTTCTCATTCATTTCTGTATGTATGTGCAACCACGATAGCGGCCATACGGTCACAGCATCAAAACTAAATTTTCTATTTAAAAGGTAGACCGCAAACAACTAAGTTGAGGCAAAAGTAAAAGTAACAAGGTACTAAAAAGTGAATTATAGATCAACTTTATGAAAAAAGGTTTTTAAAATTCCTAGTCCCCTGCTTGCAGGTATTTCACTCTCACCGAAAAACTGTTCTTTGAACATGTCTTACATAATGTACGTTCAGCACATACTTACTAAGCATATGAAATAATTTACAATTTAATTTGGAACAACAAAATATGTTGACAATTCGGACCAGAAGAAACACTTTTACTTTTATCAAAAACCAATTTTTTTTCATATACCCCGCAAATTCTACAATCTATATAGATTTATTAAAATGGTATGAAAACATTTAGATTTTAATGTAGAAGTTTTGTAAACCAATATTTTCAAAAATTGTACCTGAAGTAACATTTTTCCTCTTATCAAACAGCATTTAAAATTAAATTAAACCTTGGTAATACGTACATTCAGCGCAGATATAAAAAGGGTAAAAGTATATAATAAGCATAAAATTACGATAACATATACGTATAAGGAAGTCGTGTGGTGCCCAAATTCAATATTTTTATTTAATAAGAATTGTGAAGTTGAACATTCGGCCACGAGATTTTTGCAGACGTCCACATTTTTGCAATCATATCCATTTCTCTCTCTCCCTCTCTCTCTCTCTCGCACTCTCCCTCTCTCTCTCTCCCTCTCTCTCTCTCTCTTTCTCTCTCTCTCTCTCGATAGCGGCCAACACGGTTACAGCTATCAAGAATATAATATTCCTTTCGAGATCTGATTAACTTTCCAATCAAATGGAAAGACCGAAAGTGTGGAGTAGTTTACTCCAGCGATAAAATTTTAGCAATATCTCGTTAGTTTAGAAACATTTCTAAGGAAAATATAAATAGTCAGAAGTGATTAGAACACAAGTTTATAAAAAAAAGTTCAAACAATAAGTAAAATAACTACTTCTGATCTACTACAGAAAAACCCTTTTTCTGGGAATATCTCACATATAAAACATTTAATCGAAACTTTAATATTTTCAACATAATTTGATATCACTTTTGTAGTAAGAAAACTCAAAATTGGACCAGAAGTAACATCAAAAATAGTTTCTTGAAAATACCTCGCACATTATTCATTTCGTACAAACTTATTAAGGTAAGCAATTTTGAGCACCCTATGTAACAAAATGTTCATTTTCCAAAAACTACTGCATGCGGATTTATTCAGCTTTGCACGAAAGCTCCCTAATGCACAGCTGTATCCCTAAGAAGGTGATGCACTTTTATGTTTATTTAAATAATTTATTTTTTTATGTCAACTGATAAAAGAAAGTTTTTATTTGTTGCAATAGCAGTTTAAAAAAAGTTATACAAATATATGGTGATCAATACTTTCAGTTGAGTCAGTTCTAAATAATTTTATTCCATACATAATATTTGTAACTGTTTAGAAATACCTTTTCTGTTCTTACGGTAAAATATAATAGGGACAATCACAAAACATTACCACAATAACATAAAACTTACGTTATTATGAAAGTTGAAACGCACCAACAACAACTAAAAATAGGCCAGTATCGTAAATTAATTTTCGCAATAAACAACATATCTAATGCATTATCGTTTTCTTTTTGCTACATTCACACAAAATTCCCCAAAAAAACGCTTCAATTAATTTATCTCATATCTGCATTGTCGTAAGCGACAACATGATTAATACCTCGTGGACGTTACAACACGTGCGTGTGTTTGAACAACGTGCTGACGGCAGGTAGGTATTGTTCAGAATGATGTAGATTTCACTAGTTTGCCTTTGAAGCTCGAATAATATGTACATATATCGATCATGCCAAGTTAATAATTAAGCAGCGCATCTAATATTGCACGAGTACATTGATACAGTTATAATGGATCATATTGAGTTCCAGTACAGTAACGATAGCTATGTGTGTATAATAATATTCCAATATCTCTGGAGATCATAATACAAACATTAGGGCACATTACTGGTTATTGACGGTAATAATAATAATAATAATAATCCTTTTGTATTTTTACGTTTTATCTGAGATTTGTTTTTTGTGTATTTTGGATGTGTTGTTGGTAAATATTTTGTTCGTTTTAATTGTTATTTGTAACTTTCGACAATATATACTGCTCAAAAAGAAATTAAGGGAACACTTATTTATACTACCATAACTTTTAAAATGCTATTGGTATTTACATGCAGAATATATATTCCGAAGACTTAACAAACCATTTATCTCTTAGAAAAAAAATAATATCAAAGAAGTACAAAATACAAAGGAAAGTTGGTATTTTCTGTTGCTTGTTCAGTTTTACTAACTTTTCTTGTAAACCTCTGATTTTTTTAAATTTTTTTTTGCTTAGCAAATAAGTCAAAATAATTATTTAAAAAAAAAATGGAAAGTGACCACTTTGCCCCAAATACCTGGGGTAAAGTTGTCACAGTGAAATTTTTAGGTATAAATAAATGTTAATAAGAGTTTAATAGCAATTTTACAGAAACTATTACAAAAAATAAAAATCTATGTTAAAGGCAATTGTCGGAGGTATAATCCTCGTCGTTTTCCTCGACTCCTGCACACTGGTCATGGGCCCACTGAAGACATTGAATGCACCGCACCCATCCTTCCCCAGTTCTTGATCGGAGATAGGTGTCTCCACAGAACAGGCATTCTGCATCATCTGTGTCGTTTTCTGGATTGCCACTTTCATCACTAGAAGAGTGATTGTTCGTAGCGAGTTTTTTAGATTTCTTGAGACTTTTAGTCCTTTTCTGGGATGTTGACGCTTCCGTCTCTATTAGAGTTTGAAACACATTTTTGCACGTTTGTTTAAGTCTTTTTTGGTCTTGCCTCTTCAGTTTTTGTTTTTCAGCTTCCTCCTTCGTATCTCTCTCTTTCTGTAATTCATTCTTATATGGGCTGTCAGTCAAAATTTTGGCTGTTCCCCTCTTTCTTTTTTGAACTCTAATATGAGTGCTTTTGGGAATAGGATTGATGTCTTTAGGACTAACGAGAAACGCACTACGAGTGCCACCACTGCAAGAAGAAGTTGGTTGAAGACTTGGAGGACAATTTGGAAACGTGTTCATGGAGCTTGAACAGGGCTGAGGGGATCTTGGACTATTTCGAAACATCAACGTGGAGCTTGAGCTACGTTTAGATTCAATCTCAGTCGAGATTTCAGCAGGTTCATCCAATACTTTTTGCTGTGAATTTTGCATCAATGGTTGATCCGTAACTTCTGAGGCCGCAAAATCTACATCTGTGAAGACGTCGGGGTTATAAGGACAGATTCCACATTTTCTGAACCCATTAATAGCCGTGGTAGGCGTTGCAGCTCTTAAATACGCTTCACCAAACAATTTTGAAATTTGGAATTGTGTAACCGTCCTTCCTGGGTTATTACGTAGAAACTTTTCAATGCTACTAACGTAAAATGTATTTAACGGAAACATAAATGATCTATCCAACGGTTGCAACTTGTAGCTGCAGTGTGGAGGCAGGCACAATATGGTAACGTTGTTATCTCGTGCTTTTTCAATTACGGCAAGGTTTTTTGTGTGTCATATGGCCGTCAAGAATCAAAAGTACTGGGTCTTTGGCAGTAGGCTTCGTATGATTTATAAAATGTTCAAACCAGGAAGAAAATATTTCGAGTTGCATCCATCCTGATTTATTGCAAGCAAATATTGTGCCAGGAGGAGCGCCATCGGTTAATTCTTGTTTCATCCGCTGCCTTGGAAAAATCAGCATTGGAGGAACATAATTTCCTCCAGCGGACATGCATATAACTGCTGTGGACAATTGACCACGTTCAGCCGATGTTATGCTACGAACTTGTCGACGTCCCTTCTGTGCCAAAACTTTTGAAGATTTTGTTTGAACAGTGGTGACACCTGTTTCGTCCACATTAAATATACGATGAGCCGGAAAATTATGCCTATCCATTACAGACTTTAACAACTGAAAAAACTTTTCGACGTTGGGTTTATTAAAACCTTGGGCCCTAGCAGCCGATGTTGCCTCTGGCTTTCTCAAGGTAAGTTCTGGATGACGTTTACGGAAACCGCTCAGCCAGTCTTCTCCAGCTAAACCAAGTTCTTTATTAAACGGATGATTAATTTTATTTTTTTACGCCAAACTGAACGCCTTATATCGTATGTCTTTCGTAGTCAAACCAAAAAATGTTTCTTCCATCTTAAGTATATGGTCTACGAGTTCTTTTTCTTGATCTGGAGTAAATACTGACCGCTTGGCGCCTAAAATTTTCTTATTTGAAACTGCATCCTTATTTTTGTTTAACACTCGTCTTTTAAGTGTAGCCCTCGGAACAGAAAAGTTCTTGCTTGCAGTCTTCCAAGCCATTCCATTGTGCACCGCTTCTATTGCCTTTAGCATATTATCTGCACTCCAGTTCTGCTGGCTCGACGATCTCTTGCGATTTCGAACCATTATTACACCCTTGAAAAATAAAAAACAAAATCTTAGACGTTCCGGGGTAATGTGGACCCTATCCGGGGCATTGTGAACACATAGGGGTCCACATTGCCCCAACTTCGTTATCAGTTAAAAAAAAAATTTCTTTGGTTAGGCAACATTTATTACTTTGAAGCTTCAGATAGGTTAATTGCAATAACAAGTCACTTTATACTTAACCAGTTCAAAACTGTTACGTGCTATATTACAGAATCTACAAATAAAATAAGTTAGTACTTACATTAGATCAGACCTCGGAAAAAACACTTTTTTTTTAATAACTTCGGTTGAACACAATGGAACTGTCTGAAACTTCTCAACACTGTAGCGACCTCTATTGGTAACATGTGAATACATAAATAAGATTCCTATTTTTACCTTTACATTGAATTTTGAAGGGTGATCACTCTGCCCCGGGGGGCCACTATGCCCCGGTCTCCCCTACTTCAGCAGTTGAAATTACTTCTTGGCATTTCATTGGTATATCTGGTAGCAGCAGTCGCAAGTCTTGGATACGGCCAAGCAAGTTAAACCGAGACAGAAGATTAATGGCGCACAAATGGGTATTCTGGTCAGGCTAGCAGGTGCGTACCGTAAAACATCCGCTGACGCCCTGCAGGTAGTCACAAGAATGCTGCCCATGGATCTAGACATGGTGCGAAGAGCTGCATTATACTGGCGGAGGAAGGGAGAAGCTGAACAGATTGAGGGCTTGCTGGGTCATAGACCACGTAAGCAACCTTACTGTTGACATGTGGCAGCTGCTGTGGTCTCAATCAACCAAGAAAAAACAAACACTTGCTTACCTCGCGAACATAGAAGTTGCATACAGTTGGTGCACTTTGTCCCATCCAACGGACTTGTACATTTTTTAACTGGTCATGAGACAAATCGTATGGAGGGTGGACTAGCAAAAAATCGCCCGATCATTTAATTAATAAAACACCTCGAGCCTACTCCGTTGACACTCAACCCTGGAGAGGTGAATGTTTCTCAACCTCCCCAAGGTTGAGGAGTGTATAAGTCGATAATAATAATAATACTAAGGTTTCTATTAGTTGTTGAAGAGTTTGAAATGAATTTGATTCAAGCCAAATACATCTGTTAAATATATCTCATAGATGTTCAATTGGTTTAAGATGGGACCATTACTATGTACTGCATGATCTAGGTGATCAGACAGAATAATATCAATATACCTTGTAACTCCAAGACTTCCTGATATAACTACAAGATCTTTGTGTTGTTTTCGTTATCGACTTTGTCTTTTGTATTCTTCACTCAATCCATAATGGTGATCATAAATACATTGACTGACAGGCTGCTATTGAAATTTATACCAACTTGCTAGATTTCAAATTTTTTTTTCAACTGCAGATCTGTTGCTGGACAAATAGAAGATGTACTACATACATATTGCTATACTGCTTTTTTTTAACATTTTAATAAAAATACTTACAACAACTTTGAACACACACCTACATGTGTTAATTATTTTCTTAATTAATAATACATTGGAGTTAAGAAAATATGTAATCTCGTTGGTTATGTTGATTACATATCCTGCTGTAAATGTAGGATATATTACTTCATATTGACGGAAATTGCACAATTAAAAGAATAGATAATGTAAAAGTTGGAAGTAGAGTTATTATATGCCATTCATATGGTTCAATTAGAAGGCTTAGATTTATCTTAAGCGAACATCCAATACCAACACACAAATACATAATATTGACTGTAAGTCAAAGATATAATATAAAATTGTGTAAATCAAATAAAAGGAAAATATATTGTGGTTTTTTGCGTTGTCTGATGATTATTAATTATGTGTTCATTTCGTGGGTACTTTCGGCAGTGAAATGAAAAAAATGCTCCTGTAGAATAGGATGTAAATTTTTAAATAATTGATTGATGACGGAGATACGTGTTGAAACTCCATAATTTACAAGTAAAAATTGAAATAAATTCAAATTGAGTTCAAAACAGTTTTATTCAATTTACTACAATTGTTTCACCCTACTAGGGCTTCATCAGGTGATGAATATTATAATACAAAATATTTGTGGACGTTCTTATTTATGTCTTTTCCTAAATGAAGAGGGGGGAGTTTGTGACATTAGGTTAAGAGCGGGAGTAACTTATATATTTAATGTAATATTTAATATATATGTATATACATAACAATATGGAGATTATTTATTAATTCTTTTGAAAAACCATTATTCTGAGCTATGGTGTAAATTCTATCTAATTCTTTATCAAAATTAATCTTATTCATAGGAACATGGATTATATATATGAATCCTTCCTATGAATAAGATTAATTTTGATAAAGAATTAGATAGAATTTACACCATAGCTCAGAATAATGGTTATTCAAAAGAATTAATAAATAATCTCCTTCATAAAAAACAAAAAACAAAAATCCAAAATTTATCCTATAATTCCCCAAACTTACTTATCAAAATTTGCCTCTGTGACTTATATAGGTACACCTTCCATAAAAATAAAAACATATTTACAAAAAACAACAAACACATTAATTTCATTTCGTACAAACAACAAACTACAGAATCACATTAAAAATAATAAAGATAAAACTGACAAAAATTTAAAATCTGGGGTCTATAAGTTAAATTGCGAGTGTGGAAAAGCTTATATTGGACAAACTGGTAGATCCTTTTCCACACGCATAAAAGAACATGAAAGAAGTTATAAATTACAAAAAACAGATTCCACATATGCAAACCACTGTATTGAACAAAAACATAAATTCAATAATAAGTTTGACATACTACATATACAAGACAAGAGTAAAAAATTAAATTTATTAGAAAACCTAGAAATAAATAAATTAAACAAATTAAACCTTATTTTAAATGACCAACTAGAAGTGAATAATTCACCGTTGTTAAATTTAAATATTTAAAATCAACTTAATAATTCTTATGGTTTTATATATATATTTATAAATTGTTTAATTTTATAATAACAGTAAACAATCAGTTTTCAAAAATTTTTTTAATATTCTTAATCATATTGTTATGTATATACATATATATTAAATATTACATTAAATATATAAGTTACTCCAGCTCTTAACCTAATGTCACAAACTCCCCCCTCTTCATTTAGGAAAAGACATAAATAAGAACGTCTACAAATATTTTGTATTATAATATTCATCACCTGATGAAGCCCTAGTAGGGTGAAACAATTGTAGTAAATTGAATAAAACTGTTTTGAACTCAATTTGAATTTATTTCAATTTTTACTTGTAAATTTTTATTTTACGTTTCGACCTTTAATCATTGGTCTTCTTCAGAAATTTTATTATATTCTCATAAGTATAAGAATTATTGTTTTGTTGTAGTTCCATATCGCATTTGACGTAAACTAAAATTCGCACTATAACACTAAAACTTCTGTATTTTTTTAGCATTAAAATGTAAGTGGTTTCTATAACTCATTTTTATTTTTAATTAATATGCTATTTGCGATGTAAATGATATTTTTTTTAAATATAATATGGAAAAACTTTTGCATGAATTTTTTTTAAAATTTGATTATTTCGTTCTAATCGAAATTATTTGTAAATATTTTGCCAATTATGGCTTGCGCACAGATTCATTAAGAGATAGAAGAAATTGAAATTGAATTTGCAACAAGTTTTGTTTAAAACAATTTAAAAATATGCACTGCGTGTACGAACGTACAAGAAAGTTTTCTAGGACCCCACCAACTTTTTAACACATTGTACATACATGTAAATTAGTTTGTCATATATCAAGTTTGCAATTGTATGGTTTTCATTCCATTGTCGCTTTCCATGTTACATTTGTGAATAGAAATGAATACATTTGTTATTAATAAAATATTCAAAGATTTCGGCGAGCGAGAGTTGCCAGTGACTACTATTTAGTTCTGAAATATTTATTGTGGCTTCTGGATAACAATCAGGGAGATACCACAACAAATTACGGTTCACGATCCAGGAACCACGCTTATATAATCTCTCAGTGTCATGCTATTTTATTTATTTCTATTCTTCGTTTAAAATTTATTCTCTAGCAAATTTATTTGAATAAAATGTTTATAATTCGGTTTTGCAGTTACTGTTATGTGTTGTATATTTAAATAAACACCGTTTTTTGCGGATTGATTGTCCTTTTATTATGGGATTATCAAATGTTACCGTAAATCCTGAATTTCAAGTTTATTTATTTGATTTACAAATATAAATGAGTAGTTTCATTAATATATTGACCTTCTTTTGCTGCTGTATTGTTTTCAGACTTAATGCTTTTTAAATGGAATGAGAATTTATCTATACTTTTTTCAATACTACACCGTACAATTAACAATTTAGAGTTACATAGTTTCATTTGAAGTAGTCTAAGTCGTACAAACGAATATAAATACATAACGATTTATATAAGGCGATATGGCAGATGATTCAGATCTATATTGACATTTCATCCCATACAAATTGTTCAAGCGCCGTCATCAGTTTGATGGCTTTGAAAACCCGATATCAATTATTGTTCAGATATTCGTATTCATCATTGATATTATACATTATACATCTAACTTCATATTCAGTTCATTCTGCTTTCTTTTAATAGGTATGTTTCTACCATCTCAGTCTAGAATTTAGGTATCTATATAAATTTGCCTCTATTAGGCTAAGAAATGTCTTGTCCATTAATATACATAAGCAGCTGTTCAGTTTTTCGGTTGAGAAAATTCACATGAATAGATTATTCTGATACCACAGACGTTTCTATAAGTATGAGTTTCATTAACTGCCCGTTGCAGTAGTATCAACGTCAACTTCAGTTTTGCCAACAGCTAAAATGTACGTGTTGTCAGCAAATGTTGAGATCAAATTGTTCTGTGCTGTGGTACATCGCTACATAAATAAATACAAAAATGTACCCAAAACGATTCTCTGCGGTACTCATCATTATAACTTGTAAGTAGCACTAAATCTGTTTTATTGGAAATTGTCTATCACTTACGCATAAGTCAAATAATTGGCTATACTTCTTCGGTTTACATAGCAAGCCAGGGTAAGACATCTTATTGAAAGCTTGAGCTATGTCTGAAAACGTGGCAGAGCAAATTCTCTTCTCTTTAGAAGTCCTCCGTATAGCATCAGTTACTCGATGGTAGCATTTAGGTTCCTAACAGCCAATTGATGGCCAGGAAGATTGTAACGAACTTTTGTCCGTCTCTGTATAGAATTATCGATATAATATTTATTAATGCTTTTTGTTAATTTTTGGCTTAATAGTTTCGATAATTGCATACGAATGTATTCTTATAAATATTTAATTTATTTAATGTTTAGTTTTGTCAATTTAGCAACGAGAAAAATGATATCCTTTTTAATATTCTACGTGACGTATCGACATGACGTAGAATTTAATACATGCATTTTGCACAAGATACTGTTTCTAACTATTATTTGTGCAAGTCTAGGCCTATATAAAGCCACGGTTTTATTATGGAAATAAGTTCTTTCAGACCATCTTGTGGAAGAATTCACCTAGTTCTTCCAGACACCTCATGGAAAAATTCAACCAGTTTCTTTCAGACACAACGTGGAAGAATTTAGCTAATACTTCCAGTCACTGCGAGGAAGTTTTCCACCAAGAGTTCTTACCCTGCCTTCGCAAGTGTAAGTTTCTTTTCCCGTCCCTAAGCCACAGCGTGTTAAGGGGAGTCCGTCAAATTCTCTTAGATGCCACTGTAATCTTAGAGGTTTTATTTCCACGTCATATTATCTTTGTTAATTATTATGTTTGTATCAAGTAAAGTAATTTATTTAATATGTTCTAAAGTGATTTCATACCGTATAATATTTGAATATATTTCTCTTGTCGTTTCTTCCTTCAATAACATCGCATGTACAAACAAGTGTATTTCCCGTTAACGATGTGTTAACGTTTTTCAGCCGAACTTGTGAAAATATTAGTTTTCTCATAGCAGACAAGAATGTCATGCACATTTCTTTCATTTAGTCAATATTTGCAACAGAACACTTTATTAGCAAATAAATAAATTTATTGTAATTTATGTTAACATTAATATTTTTATTTTTGTAAATATATGTAAATATGTGTGATTTATAATGAACGGCAGAAATAAGCTAGAATGAAATGCCCCTCCATTTTGAGTCAAAACCCATAAAAGAGCAATTAATGTTGGCACAATCACTTCCACTAGGTACAAAGACCATTTATCATTATAATTTATTTAAGATTTTTGTTTCGCACCTAAGAGCTAATAGTCAACTATCAATGTAGATTGCAGAGGTGAATGGTTATCAACAGTAGTATAACCGATAACAGAGCCAGCCCTAAAGGAAATATCTCCAGGAATAAGTAGGTAGGATATTAAGTGGCTTAACCACCGAACGTGTAAATTTATAGATGGAAGCACCAGACCATTTTATGAGGCAATTAGTTTCATTAATTGGTTATTAATGAATTTAAGGGAGCAGGCGTATTATAAGATCTCTCTTTCCATCAATAATAGGTTTTAGTTCTTCCAGAAGAAGTTTTTCTTATATGTTAATGATGATCGATGGGGAGCAAATTTTCGGAATCAGGCTAGTTCGTTACCAGGCTTTACAAGTTTTGGAATTATGATTATCATCTATCCCAATAGCTCATGTTTAAATTGAAACTAGGCATGAATCCCAAACTGATATTAATACTAACATTTACTGAAAGACTGAAATGTTGATGTGAAGACTGTGGGATTAAACTTATGAAGACCCATTTCATAGACTTATTCTGATTTTAAAAGTATGAATGTGCTTGAACAGTACGCCGACAGGTATTAATTACGGAAAGAAAAGGGTATTAGCAATTCATTATTATGTATTTCCAAGAATATGCATTACACTTTTTGTTTTTATAGTCATCACTTTGTATAAAAATATGTAAATCCTTTAACAAGAGATTCTATACAATTATAAAGAACAGACAGCAATATACTAGTAATTTGTAGGTAATCCACATTAATCAATCACTGTAATGGACGTGAATGGACGTAACACGCAATGAATAGAAATATCGATTATTTATTAATGATCAATTGTTTCGGAACATGGACTCAAATTAATATACATACGTGTATTTGACATCAAATGTTTATTTAATATTTAATTGTTTAACAAAACCCCAAATTTAAAATACAGGCTTTTCCGATTTTTAATTTATAAAGCTCTAAATACAACTTGATATGTATGGTAAGTGTATAATATTTTAAAATGTTTGTTTCTTAATACAACTTTCTAATGTTTCCGATTTTACAAGAAATGCTGTCAAGTGTTGTTTAAAACGACAATTCGAATATAGACCACTGTTATTCTTTAAATTTATAAAGCGAGATATGAAAATACATTTGGCGATATATAAAACCAGTAAAGTAATATCCTATTGACATACATAATACTTATCAAATTTGATATGGCATTATGTGTGTTTTAAACTCAAATTGTGGCCAGTTACTATAAAGGAATGCTTGCTCCAGCACATAATTTAAATAATATAATAATAATATATTATTTCATGTGTACTTATAACAGGAATATTGTTGTTGTATTGCAATTGTATTTTTATAATATTTGAGATATTTTTGTTTTTTATTTGATATACAGTATATGCAAAAAGTAAAAAACAATTTTACTATATAATATTCACGGTATCGTGACCTTTAAGCTTCTTCTGCGCCTATAACTTTTTTGTTTTCCTACTATACTCTTCGTTTAAATACACCCATGTAACATAATAGTTCAATCATGTTATAAAATATTGTCACAGGCCATCTTCTTGCTTGCCCTTTCACACTGTACGTTCAGAAGAGATTGTCTATATTTTCTAGCCCTGAGTTTGTTTATGGTAATTGTAATGGTACAACCTATTTTGCAGACTTTGCAATAAATTTCGGAATCACTGATAATGGACATACAATCAGTATGGCCCTTAATCCAACTCGCCATTGTTTCACTATGTCATTTTTGACGTTCTTCCATATCACATCTGAAAAAGTAACATAAACAATGCTCTAGATCTAAATAAACGATAAATAAAAATGCATACGTATGTTATTGAAACTTAACGAAAACCAATGCACACTTACATCAAGATAATTGGGAGAAGTAGATTCAATGAAACGGTATTAAACAGGAACTATTACAAACATTACGAAGTATGTAACAGTCAAAACAATGAAAAAACGAAACTAACTCCCCATACTTTATTTATCCTACGAAATATAAGGTAAATATAATCAATTTTAAAAACGCCTCACCCTTCAATCTATGCTGATGAAGAAAGGAATTTACCAGTAAAATGGGCTTTCTTTGCTGTCGTTTTCGCGACAACAACAGATGTTGCAGTTCATATGAATAGACCTATTCAGTAACTGCGTGTTGTTTACATTATTTCTTTGCTGCGTCGTAATTTAAACCTGGTACGTCCGGTCTATAGTTATAAGAGAGATCGCAAACAAGAGAGCGAAGTGTTCGTGTTTTTACCAGAAATCGACAACACTTAGACTCTACCAATACCAGGGACATTAAAATATACCTCCAAAATGTACAGTGTCTTGGCACATTCATTGCCAGATTAAACTCCGAAATAAGCTTATTGCAAAACTGTAAAGTAATCATCTTAACTGAACATTAGCTCTAAAAATGACAAACAGTATTTTTTTAGTAATACAAACAAACAAATAAATTATGAGGAAATGCTCTAAAGAATAAATATATTCTTCTTTGAATGTTTTTTTGACAATTTTTGTAAGAACTATAATTGTTATAAAGGTTCTTAAACTTGTTATTTACACATATAAGTCCGGTTAGTTGAATTATAATGTTTAATAAATAGATATTATATTCTTTTCTTGGCGAAGGTTTTCTATGTGTGTACGTGTTCCGTATCTGTATCTGTATCTATATCTATGCTCAATTCTGAATGTACTTCTTGATATCAGATAATGTGTGTAAATTTTTTCCTATGGAATTGTTTTTCGATTGCCAATGCAGTCGAGCGTCGCACCAAAACAATTTTTTATTATAGAAAAATAGATGTGTGATATATTCTGTGTGAATTTTTTTTCTTTCTTTTTTTTTATTAGTACAATTTTATTACTACTATTATTGGGTTAGTATTACTATAATTTTCATTATTAATGTATTTATACACCAATTCTTGGTTCTTCTTCTTCTTCTTCTATACTGACGATTTCAAATCGTGGATATTGTACACTCTACATACATATCATGTTTTTTGAAAATAAATAAATAAATGTCTAAATGTCTAAATAACCTAGGCTGTTATTTTGGGATAGATTTTGCTAGATCATAAATGAATGCGTAATATTTTCATTAGTATTGGATTGAGATTGAATAGTAAAATTAGAAAGCCGCGGATTTCTAAAATTTCAAAAATATTTCAGGACAGCATCATTTAAAGTCAGAAGAATATACATATTCTAAAATATGATGAAATGTCAATTTGTCCATATGGAAAATACAGATTTAATTTACTAATAGAAGAAAGGTCTATGCTTCTATATCTAATTTCATTGTAAATTAAGGTGAGGATACCTCAGCCAATGGCTCTGTTGATAGCTCGTAAGAAGTTCATTTCTGTGAGTATAGCGTCACATAAGCAAGTTTTGATTAGTGTAATAGCATCATAAGGAGAGGATAAACTGGATGTATATGAAGTATTTGTAAGCAAGTCTGTAACAATCTGGTACTAGAAGTAAGTAGTAAACTTACTTTAAAGAACTGACTCTCCTTGGAATGCCATTTCTAAATTTTGTAATAACGCTCATTAAATTCCAACTTTACGTTGTATTTATACAAAATATTATTGAAATGAATGATAGCTGACAAAAGAAGGGTTGTGATTCGCACAATCCAAAGTACTAATACATAAGTTAACTACAAGTGTCTAACTAGCCGGTATTGTATTATGTAGTATTGAAGGAGAGCGTCATCATGTGGACAAATACAAAAGTTCAACTAAACTTGCCTAACAAAGCAAATATCGCCCTTTAATTACGTTACATAGGGGTATATTACAACGAGACAAACTAACTCGATGATGAACTAAATTAACTAATTGAATAGAAAGTGCCTAATTGTTAAGTAGACCCTCATCAGAGTACACACAGGGTATCGGAAGACCTTTTTGTTCTGAACGTGGAAATGTGTAAATTCTAAATTGGCATAGATGTACTGAGACATTAATTTATATATTATTAACTGCAAATATATACTCCCGATGAAAACTAGGGCAGTACCTTTTTACATTAATGCCACAATTAACCAACATGTTTACACTAAAAACGAGATATGTATTCGTATTTTATGTTTAAAAGCATGAGTGTGTATTTTAAACTAGTAAATGTGTTCTCGTTGATGGAGTATTATAAAAAAGTAAGAAAATGTACTCAACACTAAAATATTATCATCTATAATTCCTTTTTATACCACTTTACTGTATATTAGAATATAAGGTTTAATTTTCAATAATTTTTATATAAAAAATATTTCAAAATTCGGACCGGAATTAAGACTTTTACTCTTATCGGATAGCGATTTTTTGCATATATCTCGTAAATTATGCATTCTTATACAGACTTTTCAAGAGTACAAAAGTATTTAGAAGTAGATTTGAAATAATTTTTGTGTAAAGGAAATGTCAAAATTCGAACCGGAAGTAAAATTTTTACACTGATCCAGTAGCACTTTTTTGCAAATATCTCGCAAAGTATGCATTCTATACAGATTTGTTAAGAGAATAGAAGTACTTAGAATGGGATTTTAAATAATGTTTGTATAAAAAAAAAGTATTAAAACTTAATTTAGAGGAAATTTGTATAATTTGAAACGCACATGCGTATAAGAAAGTCATGTGGTGGCCACACCTTATGTTTTCAATAGGTGAAGTCACAAATCTGCGCTGCAGAGTGGATACTAAAAAATCTTTCAGTTCCTTTGTTGCAGATTTCCTGTTACTACGTAGCGACATAAGGTTCGGAAATGTTGTGAAGTAAAATGATATCACATGAAAGCTTTCCTTCATGTGTTCGTCTTATTGCTTGAGGAAATTTGTTCTAAGTTTCATTGTATAGGTCTGCATTAATATTTACTCTTTAAACTACCAAAGGTAGGGTACTTTATGGTCAAAAAGACGAAGGTTGTGGTTTAAACTTCTTTGGTGGAGGTGAATAATATTTCCAATACATCAATACCACAACTAAGTGGATGGTTCAAAATCATGACACCCAATTTCATCGCCAGCAAGTTTTGACTCTACTCGGCAAGGTATCTCATTAAATCATAACCTTGAGTGTTAGAATAAGATATATTGTACAAAGTTAATTATGCGCAGGTGTTTAAAAAGGCTTATTATTTTGAATACGTACAACGCGCTTAAATAAAAGAGGCACTAATATTTGGACATTTCAATTTTCAAGGTCCAGGTACAGAAATGTATATTTAAAAACTTTATTTTTCTGGATTGTCTGCCTACGACTATATTTTCATCAAGAAAAAAGGTAGCAACTTTCGGCTTACATCAGTGTATTCATTTTTTTATGTGCTGCAATATTATGGTATTAAAGACATACTGTTCCATTTAAATTAAAAAAAAAGCGAATAGTATACATAAATTAAGGCCCTCTGTTTTTTTTTCAACACACATAATTTTCAACTACATACACCTCAATTCTGTGTAAGAGTCCCTATCTGATGAGGCTAGAAACATTAAAATTCGTTAAGGTAAACAGCAGTTATACCTAGTTATATACGCAAAGATATTCCTCCACCCGGCCCCTTCATATGGGAGTTAAATCAAAAAGTTTTCACATGACAATTATATAAAACATTTGGAAATGTTGCCCGTAAAAAAATTAACCTATCTTAAACTTGAATTCAACAAATTATCAAATTTTTAATTCACGCGCCCCCTTGCGATTTTGGAGACTTAAATATACCTTTTGTTGAAATTTCCCTGGTCCGTTTTACTATCAAGATTTTTTCCACCAAATTGTACGACAAACGGTTGCCGAGACATTGCCGGTGACCAAGCTTAAAAGGACACCCGGTATATATAGAGAACTCGATCATAGCGCCACTTATTAAGTTCAGATTTTGTGATTTTCGTTTTTGGCACTAAACCAACATATATTGAGAATACGAGTCATTTTGGTCTATTAATATAGAATTTGTTAATAACTTGACTACAGCGCCACCTATAGGATCATATCAAAGCTGTGAACCATCATCTTGTCAAAACAAATATTTTGTGTTAAAATGACCTCAATCGGCCAAGTTGTTCAAAAGTTCACGATCACTAACAGACGCACCAACAATTATACAGGATTACCCGTAAGTAGATACCAGGCTATGGGAATCTGAGGAATACGTATAAATGTCTAACTGGAAATCAAAAAAGAAATTTATTTGTAACTCATCAAAAATTTCGAAATTTTTAGGGCCAAAATGTAGTTAAAGTCGGTAACTTTGTTTATCCTATACGTATTTACGTAAATACCACTAGTAATTCCCGTTTAAAATTCTTCCAAAAAAACGATAAAATGCAAAGAGTTACAACCTTTGTTAGAGAATAAATGGCAACTGAAAAGATTTTCTGTGGCTATGTTTTTCTTTGTGAATAACACGCCTTTATGTGGAAAAGGTCGATAAGCCTTGGTGCATTACCATGTTTTTTTGTTCGTTAAATAGAAGTATATTATTTTGAAACTTAAATTCCTCTACATGAAAAATATTATATTTGTATATTAACTGCGACAGGTTCGGACTCGAGGAAAGAAAAATCAATTTCTCGTCACTGCGTGCACATTGGAGCGCGATTTTTTTTTTGTGCGCGCATTACTCATACTTTACTTTCACCCCATTTGTTTAATGACGCTATTTAGAACTAACCCTGTATATACGTATAAAGATTATAAATATACAATTTGTTAATACATAACTTGACTATAGTGGTACCTATCGGATCCTAGCATAGCTATGAAACATCGTCTCGACAAAACAAATATATTTTGTGAATATGACCTCAATCAGTCAAGTCGTTCAGAAGTTACACGATCAAAAACAAGGATTTCACTATTATTCAAGTCGAAAGTTCAAATAGAATATTTTTTGGCAGCCAGTAATTCTTCATTGGTTTAGCATTTCAAAAACATCACGTGGATGGTAAAATCGGTTACCTTTACTCAATGACATGAACGTAGGTTTGCAGGTTTTGAAAGGATTTTCTTCTTTCATCAAATTTTTTCGATTATTTTGCATATGACTAGAAAATTTCACTGGCTAACATGTCTTATCAATCCGTTTTTTGACATTAATTCGCAAATGTTATTATTATAAAATAACTAAAACTTAATAGAACTTCGTAATATAAATGTTGACTATCTCGTATCAAACCAACAAAATCAATTTCGTACAAAAATTTGTTTGTATTTCTTTAAATTATAAATGAAATTCCAACCGTAATTCAAAAATATATAGAAATATTTTAGATAAACTCGTCAAAAATTGAAAATATTAATTATATGTTAAAATTGGTATTGTTGTGTTAACAAATAAAAATGAATCCACCAATTAGCGAACACGTTAACACCCTGGGGATTGGGGAATTCCTGATAGTTTACCGGTAGATTATGCGATAACGAACAATTACGTAGGCGATTTCAATTGTGAAGATCGCTGCATGCTTTATTGAAACAAAATGTGCAAACAAAAACAGTTTGACTACACATATTGTAAGAAAGGAAACCTTGACCGTACCCATCAAACCTGATCGTATCCATATTATATATAGAAGGAAAGCGCTAGTGCTTGTAGTATTTGATGTTGTGATCTCTCCGAAGACGTATTCCTTCAATACTTATTTTTTAATTCATAGTTTTTCCTGCACTGATTAAAAGTAAGTCTCTATGATTTATTATCTTTTTCATTAATCTCCAATGTCTGTCTCGTCTGTTTATTATTTATGTTTAATGAAAACAAATAGACTTAATTTTTTAAAATGGATTTAATAAATCATTGTCGGCCTTGTTTATTTGCTCGTTGTTGAATTAATTAAAATTCTCGGAATATAATTACGTTTGGACTCAATTTAAATTACTTCCTTTGTTTATTTAGTATGTTCTTATCTTTAAGCGTCAGTAAATGTTCTATATAATTAAGTTAATTGTTATATATTCTAAGAACTAAAAAGTTCTACTACATTACTCTAATCAACGGATATTTTATAAAATAAGATATCTTAAAAAAATTGGGTTCAATTCTTTTTTATTTTCCCTATATTTGTGAATATAGATAGAAATATTCAATTTTTTAAAGGAAGTCCAACGTTCTTATAAACATCAATATTTCGCACAGCCAGTGTTTGTGCTTCCTCATGATCAAAAACTGTGGCTTTTCGACAGAGAAAAACTTTGAAGATACAGCAAACAACTCCAAATGCAACATAACATGATGGTCAAAAATGTCATTTACATGTCAATTAAACAAGCTCACATCATTTGCGTAGATAAAAATAATAATTGTCTGTGATCTTGTTTAATTGACATGTACACGCAAGACATTTTTCACCATTATGTTATGATGCATTTGGAGTTGTTTGCTGTATCTTCAAAGTTTTTCTCTACCGGGAAGTCACATTTTGTGGGTGGTCCGGAGGAAGCGCAAATACTAGTTTTGCGAAATATTGATGACTATAAAAACGTTAGATATTCTTTAAAAAAAATGTTTTATTTGCCATTTGCCACAATACATAACGGTAAAGACTATATACTCATCATTCATTATAATATTATATATTAAATAATAACTTATGTATATTATACCGCGAGTTCAAAAATTATATTGGTCTTAAGTTATATCATTAACTGTCATAGTGTCAATAATATTTGTCATTATATTAATGACAATATGACAGTTAATGATATAACTTAAGACAGGCGTTTTACATTCCATGGCAAACCTTTATCAATATAATTTTTGATCTCGCGGTATATGCGTATAAATAGAGAATCTTCTGACAAAAGTCAAACAAATGATAGCCTGTCATCTTGTCACTATATTTATTAATAAAACTTCCAGTCACCATGAGAGTTTAGTTTGAATTTATATTGATTTCGAATAATTTGACGCTTTTATATGTGATGTACCTAATACATTATACATAACTCTCATAATGAAAAGAATTTAAGAGTTTGCCAAAATATGTCAACCACCACATTTAATTCTAATATTGACCAAATTTTACATATAAATTGAAAAGTACACCTTTGTATGTACAGTATTAATTTCTCTATTCTTATCACAACATAAAGCAATTTGAAATTATTGACACACGTTTAACTGTTTGTATCACACATTAAAATTTATGGTAAATTACATTGTTAAGAAATGTGGATTTTAACCGTGTACTTGAATCACTTCTACAGATTTGTCTCTAAATAACGCTCGTTTCATTCATAATTATTCGGGTTTTTTTTTAATGCTCGGCAGAAAAAGGAATATAATTAGACGTATGCTGGCTGGTTCTTATTTTCTGCGTTGTTTTCTTGTCGGTGGCAGACTCAAGCTGATTTGTTATCTGATTTGCATATATCTCTGATATGTCTAATAATAATAATATTCTACATATTAATAGATGAAGAAGAAACATTTGTACCCCTTTTTAGGGAGGAGTGTGAGATTTGACATAGTTAACGGATATGGAGAAGGAGTGCATAAAGATAAAATTTATGTATAACGTGAGCTACAGATAAATTAAATTAAATTAAATAAAACATTCATTGTTTACGTAACGTTCATACTTAAAAACTTAATGAATTACGATCGAATTTCGACCACTGTTTATTAAACTGCAGAAATTAGTTTTGTCTGTATACAGATTGTTATGTGGATTTTATGTTATATAATTAAACGAATATTAATAATAACAAATAGTGATTGAAATAATTTAGATACCTAGTTTAAAAATATGTTTGTCTAATCTTTATTGTGTCAGGAACTTGTTATACAATACTAGCATGACAATATAAGTGATATTATGTAAAACCTAAGAAAGAAAAATAAACGAACTTTTAAATTTGGGTTTAAATAAATTAAAAATGAAAATAAAGTGTGTATAATCCAAATACTAAAATATATTCTTATAATATTATTGTAACAAAACAAACATTTTATATAAATTCACAATTACGGCAATTTATTCAAATGCGTTAACTTCAGAAAGAGGCCCAAACAGAATATACAATTTATTATTCCTAAGTGGAAAGTACCCTGGATTTGACGCAAGTAGATATGTAGACCCCTACTCTAGCGTAAAATGAGTGTTAGATAGCCTTCCATATATCCTATTATACATCATTACATAGGTATTTGTTTTACCTATTTGAATGTATAACAGTTTTGAACGTGACACAAATAAAAAAAAATAAAAATGAGGTGTGGCCACCACACGACTTTCTTATACGTATGAGCGTTTCTAATTATAGAATTTTAAGAATTTTTTTATACAAAAATTATTCAAAATGCTATTCTACGTACTTCTATTCTCTTAATAAATCTCTATAGAATGCATACTTTGCAAGATATTATCAAAAAAGTGCTACTCGCTAAGAGTAAAAGTGCTACTTCCGGCCCGAATTTTGAAATTTCATTATACAAAAAATATTGCAAATCCAGTTTTAAATACTTTTGTACTCTTGATAAAAATATATATAGAATGCATAACTTACGACATATTTGCAAAAAATCGCTATTCGATAAGAGTAAAAATGGTACTTCCGGTCTGAATTTTGAAATTTTTTTGATACAAAAGATATTGAAAATTATGTTTTAAATACTTTTATATCCGTAACGTACTTGTCTAAAAAGCATGACTTGCGAAATATTGGCAAAAAACTGATTTTTGATAAGAGTAAAAGACCTACTTCCGGTAGGAATTTCGAAAAACTTTTTAAATAAAATTATTCTCAATTTTAATTCTAAATACATATGAATTCTTTATAAATTTGTTTGAACTTAGTAGTTGACGAAATATTGGCAAAATTCGATTTTTTCGCTGAAGTAAACTGCTACTTCCGGTCTACCAATTTTACTGAAAAAGTAATCAGATCTCAAGAGGGAGATTATACACGTAAATACAAAATTTGGAATTCATATCTACAGCGGTTTGACCGCTATCGTGGTCACACACACACACAGACACAGACATTTTTTAAAAACCACTTTTTCGGTATCAGGGGACTTCAAAACGTGGACATCTGCAAAAATCTCGAGGTCGAAATTTTTCATCATCACAATACTTCCTTATACCTACTACGTATTAGAAAGTAATAAATTTTGAAACATTGAAAATCTGACCAAACACAAATGGCCATCTGCCTCGTATTATAAAATTTAAAACTACAGTTAGGAACCCGTATTTGATCGAATCTTTCTTTGAGCTACGTTCGAGGTTCCTGTATTTAAAATTACAGATTACAGAAAGTTTACGGGATGCTTTCACAAGACTGCTTCTGCTTAGCAGAGGCAACATTTGAAATCTTGTAAACGCTGATGCTTGCTGTGCTGCTGTTTTGAGATCTGACTGTAATTTTCTTAAAAGAAAACATCTATTCCTGTCATCAGCAACGTATTCAGTAAATAAATAATAGGTCTGGTTTTGGTACTTTTCCATTTTTGAAGATGTACTAATACGTCTACTAAATCAAAGTAACCTCAATACCTTTTTAAATTAAATAAATACATAAGTGAGCATCTGTACGAGTAAACCATACAGTTTTTAAAAATAGTTATAAATAAGAAAGAATGTATTAGTCACAAACAAAAGATAAAATTCCCTTATCTACAACTTGTCATATAAATAACTAATTCCTCACGAAGATATTTACATTTGGCTAGTTTCTTATCCTTTTCGAAAACATGTGAGCTATTTGTTTTGATGCTAACTTAAGTTGTATCGCGATGTCTTATGACTGTAATTTAAATTAGTAATTGAACTTCAACTTCATATCTATTCATTTGGTCTATTCAAAACCCAAAGGTGTGCAATACTAAATTAATTAAGTGGTCTATCACTAGATATTTTTAATAAGTCATTGAGAATCCTCAAAACATACACAAGTATATATGGTTAATAAATAACAAACTTTTTAAATTTTTCAGATTTTATAATCATAATTTTTTTTTATTATTATTTTAAAAGCAATAATAACAGTTTCTATTTCAATACATGATAATCATATGTAGCCTTGAAACACATTGCTTGGTAGCTCAATTGGTAGAGTGGATGTTTAGTAAATACTTATGCAACACCTACGTTACACCTAAATAAAATTTCGCTAATGAAAGATATCAGGCACAAGGAAGAAAATTATGTTTTTAAATGAAATTTATCAGCAGTATGTAAATTTATTTTTATTGCGTGATAAAATGTTATATATTTGACAAAATTGTCTTTCTAATGTATTTTGGGTTGGATTCTTGTCTAAATAATCAAATTTACTTATCTGTTTATGAAATATAACAATTTGGGTAAATTCAAATGATGATAAATATTCATAAATACTATCCATTTTATAAATATTAAGATGAATAAAAATTATATTTTTCAGTAAATACATTGTTACTTATAAAACCATCTAAAAAATCTATTTAAACTAAATCGTGAAAATTCCGAATATATTTAAGAAAATGATTATAAAATGTGCTTGATTTACATATTGAATTTCCTTATGATATAAAACAATTATTATGAATGTCAAATTTAAATTAAAACAAGTTAATGTATAAATTTAGGAATAAGTTTGGAATATAAATAGTGGTCTTGTTGTAATTTTTAGAAATTATATCAGTTCTTATACAGTACGTTCATGATAAAAGGAACAAATTCGTTTAAAATTCAGGTAATTATTTTGCAGAAAAACGCTCGGACAAGTCGATTAGTATTTTTAGTTGTGAATTTTTTGACATAAGAAAATTATATACAGGGTGTCTAAAGAAGAACATATGCAGCAGTCATTGGTTTTTTTTAAATGGAATACTCTGTATATTATGCCATTTTAGAATTATAGGGTAAATTCTAAACACATTAAACACATTTTTGTGTAACATACCATATCTCCAAAATCAGCGGTTTTCGGAATAATGAGTTTTGTGGTAAATTAAAATACACATAGATAATGAAATAAAATGTTTAAATTGAACAAGGAAGGACACCTTGAACATTTTTTTAAAAGCCAACAAAAACAACCTGGTATTGCAAATTTTATCTTCAACAAAAAACTCTACTTCATATTAATCCATTATGTATTTTTTTTAATTTATCACATTTCAAACGTCATTATTTCGAAAACCGCTGATTTTGGGGATATGGTATGTTACACAAAAAGTGTTGAAAATTTATAATACAATTCAAATATGGCATAAAATATACAGTATGTTCCGTTTAAAAAAAACAATGATTGCTGCATATATACAAACACCTACAGACACCCTGTATATAATTTTCTTATGTCAAAAAATTCACAACTAAAAATACTAATCGACCTGTCCGATCGTTTTTCTGCAGAATAATTACCTGAATTTTAAACGAATTTGTTCCTTTCATCATGAACGCACTGTATAATTGATAACAATGATAACATTGATTGATGCAAATATTTATTTAGTCTAATGTTTCATGACAAATGGAATTTATTCCAATAGTACTGCGTTCACAAGCGTCAAAATTCTACTATTACTCAACTTCCGTTAATCATCAGGAATGGGTCTGAAGTAATTATATTCCAAGGTAGTCGTCCTTCATATAATAAGGTATTTTATGTTTTTCTTCAACATGAATTCATATCAATCTGTTTATTGTCAACTACTAATATGGATACTTCCCAAATTAAATTCCGATCTACTTATATATAAAAATATTGTTGACTCGTTTAACGTTTTCAATTAAATAAAGTTGACATATTCTAAATCAGTATTTATTAATCTATGGACATGAATTTCGACTTGTTTTTTCAAATATCAAAAATAATCTATCAATAACTTTTTCTGTACCGTATATTACTATCAATCACACTCCAGTTACTCGTACTATAATCTGTTTCACTATCCATCAATTACATTATCTTCTCTTCTTCTTTATTTGATAAAAAACAAAATAAATCTATCAATAACATGAAATATCCGTTGCTTTCAGCAGCGAAATTCCCAATTATAAAAAAATAAAATACAGTATTTAGTATCTTGTAAATGCATAATATCCATAGATCTTTTGTATTTTATACAAAAGAGCTATCTAATAAGTTTGAATGTTTTTGTCAAATAAAACCAATTTTTAGGTTGTAAAAGTTTTCCAGAATATTTCCCCATATATTTCACCGCAAAAAAGAAGTAAAATATTCAGATTGAAATGGATGTAAGTAATGAGACCGTCAACTACATATTCACTTTGACAGATTGTAATTTATACGCGACGAACGCGTTTTTCAATTTCCCTAATTTTCCTCGCGGTTTCGGTTAGAATACATTTCATCTTAGCGTTTCCATTATGCCAAAGAAGATATGCTCACACCGAAGAAACGAATAAAAAGAGAGCCGGTGTATTGCTATGTATCGCATATTCTAGAGCATATCACATTTGAATATTTCTTTGAGGTATATTTCGATATTTTGCGTTCTTAATTTCAAATACAACTTCGATATAGTACGTGGAACGGAAATGAGAAAAATTCTTTGTAGCTGTCTGTGATTTTGACAAAATGGGAAATACATTTGAATATATTTGCGTATACGTATATGGAAATTATTGTAAATCTGTTGACCTAAATATACAAACACGATTTATTTTTATATAAACTAGCTAGTCATGTAAACGACAAGCTAAAATCGATTTGCCACGTGCTATTCTTTTTGTTTTTGACAATTAAAAAATGGTACTATATTAAATTTGTTTGTTTGTAGAGGGGTAAGTTGCTATATTTTGAGTTAGATTGCAGCAATATCATTTCCTAGTTTTTTCTTTTATATCACGTTTGTGTAAAAAATGTACTTGTGATATCTTTTTTATATATGTATGAAAGGGTATGTTAAATCTAATGGTTTGACTGTTTTTAATAGTGTTTTTCACTTGCTTTGTCTACCTAAGTACCGCTTACTATATTTACAAAACTTTTCTTTGAGCTGTTTTATGTTGCGGTTATCTCTAATTTATTTATTACATATAAATCAGGGTAGGTTAGTAATTTTGTGCGTTGCACTTTTGATTAGATGTCTTGTAATATCTCCAGGTATGATTTAGCTGTATTCCCCCACAATTGTTAGGTCGTCGGTTCATATTCTATATCGGTGTTATAGTAGGTAGTAATGTTCCTATATATGGGAAAATCGGCCATAAACAATAGGTAAATTATCGGTCCTAATGCATCACCCTGTGGTACACCAGAATTGAGAGATTGCTTATTTTTTGAGAGTATTTTACCAGAAGGTGCTTTTTTTGCTGATAGTATTGTAATATGAGGTAGTCACCAAAGTAAATCTTAATTTCAAACATTCTTATCTGAGTTAAATACATTTGAGAAAAGCATGGACGCAGTAACTTCAGTCTTCAAAGGCTTGGTTTATGTGGTGTTAACTACTCTATGTACCAGATTGATGATACTATGTCACTGTTTAAACTCAAATTGGTCGTTTGGAAAAAGGTAACGATTAATGGTGTTAGCCTCGTTAAAAATAATTTTTTAGTTGTTGGCTTAAGATAGGGAGGAGACTGATGGTTGTCTAGCAGGTACCATCAATGGCAAATCTTTCAGATTTTGGTATTAGGGTGACTATGACAAATTTGCATTGAGGTGGAAAATATCGTAAAAGTACAGTTGCTTTATACGTAATGGTTAACAAGACTATCCCATTTCTAGGAAGTTCGTTAATTACTTTTTCTGCTGTGATATCTTAGTCTGCGGTTTTAGAGTTTAGGATATTTTTGATCATTGTCTATACCGCTCGAATTGTAAAAAGCTGTGGCAGTGGTGAGTAGTGACACCCGGAATGGGATGTTTGTTTTAATATGTGCCTTTTACTGATATTAGCTGAGATGGTAGTGGTTGCAAAACTTGTTTTGCTAATTTTTATGTATCAGCTCATGCAAACATTTTATCTGTTGATTGAAGGTATGTGGCGGACTTGAACAACGAGTAATCCGAATTTGCAATTCTAGATAGATTGTTTTATATGTATATTCTGTAAAAGATTTACCGGGCAGCTGTTTTATATTGATTTTTGTCTCTAAAGTATCTAGGCAGTTGCCTTATTCGCGTTCCTTTCTAGCAAATTTTACTTAATTATAATTAGATACTTTCAAGATAACTTATGGATTGGTATAGTTTGTAGTTTGGATTTTTTGAATGCATTCATATATGAATTTATTTAAATAATTAACTGTCATTTTGATGTCTTTGTAAAGAAATATGAAAGTTTATGTAGCCAATTCGTTTTTTGTTGAATAACCTTGCTGACTTAAATAATGATGCGCTAATAGTAGTTATTACTGGTGTGTTATATACACAGAGTTCGGGATTTGACTATACTGCAAAATCGTCAGATGCAGTACTGATGGTTGTAAAAAATCAAGTAGGTCGTGTAGTTTATCTGCGCCGAGTATACATGAGTAAGTGGATAGGTAGTTTAGATTAATTTCTTTCTTGATATTATTATTTCTGAAACCGCTAGTCTTAAACGCCATTCTGTATTTTTGGCAATGTATTCAGCTTTTTCCTAATTTTATGAACAATGGGGCGATGGAATAGCAAGAAACCTGTGCCAATTTTTTATAGCAATGTTTGATGCTTGTTAAAAGCTATATTCTGCTAGCTCATAGTGTTTAATATGTTCTTTTGTCAGGATAGCTGCTCCTTATCTAGTTGTTATTTCTGCTTGGTGGTGGTTGGTGTTGCATAATATGAGGTTTTTCATGTTAAAACTATTGAAATAAGTCTCGAGTATTAGTAGGATCTTCTTGTATATTAGAAATATTTCAAGTTCGTGTTTATATTTACCTAAAGTATTTGTTCGTTATTCTAAGTAATGAAAACGTTAATAACTATGCCATAACAGAATACATAGATAATACTAAATTTCAGTTAGTGATATTTATAAAAAGTTCTTGAGACGTATAGAGTTGCAAATTACATGTGTGAAGCCACGTAAATAGACCTAACCTTCACTAAACACACTATACGGTATTTTCGTGAAGGAAATCATAACAAAAAATATTTGTATAAAAAACAGATATAAAAATGCAGTCATATAATCTCAATACAAAAGAGCAGTCCCCATTATCATTAAGCCGGGAATGTCGTACCCGTAGTTATATTTTGCTATTTCTATTGTTTTGCATTCATTAATCTCTGTCCTGATTTTTTTTTCACTTCTCTTTGGAGGAAATTAGAAGACACCAGAGTTACGACTGAGAGTTTTGACATCAAATTTTTTTTAAACTCCTTATGTGCCTGTATATTACTTTAATATATAGGAAAACTTAAGATAAAAAATAATTAATTAATTAATTTATTCAATAGGTAACTTTCGAGAAAACAAACAAAAACACGTCAAACAGTTTATTTTATTCCGCGTCTTTTAACATAAGTCAAAAAAATAAAACGTCAAATTTGTCAAAGTTATGACGTCATCAATATTTTTTTTAAATATGAAGCTTGGTTTTTTTTTACTTCATTTGATAAAGCTTGTTTTTCTGCATTATAAAGAAATAATTGAAGCAGGGGTCACTTAAGAAAAAACTGAGAGAATTAATAAAAGACAAAATAAACTTTATTATAGTCATAACATTTAAATTAACTAAACAGTCCATTAAACCAAAACGATTTCTTACAGGAATTGTTCAAACTGTATCCCGTTCACTATCTGACATAGGCCAAGACGATGGTAGACCTGATTTACAGAGTCTTCGATCATCTGCGGAGTTATACGAGTCATTTCATGTCGAATTCGTTTTTTTTTTAGTTTTTTCTTATGTGACCCCTACTTATAATAAAGTAAAAAAAAAAACCAAGCTTCATATTTAAAAAAAATATTGATGACGTCATAACTTTGAGAAATTTGACGTTTTATTTTTTTGACTTATGTTCAAAGACGCGGAATAAAATAAACTGTTTGACGTGTTTTTGCATTTTTTTTAAATATGAACATTGTACGTTTTATGAATTTTGTGCGTTACTTTATCATAACCCTGTATATACCTCACCCAGACGCCCACCCGATATAATACACCTAGTATCAAATAATTAAATGAAGTGATGGAAATCTCTTGGTGAAACATATCGAAATATTACATCTAGTATCATTCGCATGCTGTGTGACAGTATAGTCGGCAGCAAATATTAAGAATAGAATGGGTCACAAAAGAGAAACCTGCCGCACACCTTTACCCACCAAGGCTAACAGTTGACTTATAATTCCATAGACACCATGCCATGTATGGTGTCTATATAATAAAGTATCAGGATCTATGCATCCTAGAGAAATAATACGCAAGTTAAATCTTCTCAGATCTGCCAATGCAAAGTGTTATCCAACCGGTATGTGATTAAAAGCTTAGCTTGTGATGGCGGAGCTAAAGTTGAATCAGTAAAACATGTTTTGAACTTTGAATTTCGATATAAAGAGTCATAATCAATTTCCAGAGGCTATTGGATGGATTTTAAAATTTGCACACCTAATATTTTAACATTGTAAGTTGCTGAGGTTTCTTTTAACTAAATTGAATTGAATTTGTTAGTCAAGAATTACAAAGCTTTGGCTCTGTGCTAAGATTTTGTCTGTAATGTTTCTCAGCGAAGTATAACGAAATGATGATATGTTTATGAAGATGAATCAACAAAAATATTTCCTTTTTTAAGATTTTCGTCATTGCTTATATTTTATACACGTGTTAATTTCCACTTATTTCTTATTCTTATTTAGATATAAAAAAATTAAATACTAGTATGCATCATCGCAGATAAAGAATTATCTGATGATGCATTTTTTTCAATTTTATTTTGCTTTAACTTAGTAATATTAGAATTAAAATAAATGATTCATTATGCTATTCCTTGTTCATATTTGTATAAGCCACCCGATTATTTATATCAATGAATCCTTAACTGGGTTTTTTCACTAATATAGAGGAGTCACATTAATCGACATAGAATATATAAATAATAATCTAATATAATGATGTGTATGCTAATATATATTTTTTTGTACTTATGCACGTGCTTATATTAATAAATCCGGAATAAATTATAATTAATAAATTCAGTCATTTGAAGGTGCTTTAATACGTGCATACATTTAAATATATTTGTATAATTTTTCTTCATTCTCATGCGTTAATTTTAATAGTAAGGCGCTTCCTGTCTTTGACAATACCTATATATCCTATATCTGTATTAAGTGTATTTTAGAAAATGTTTGACATTGTAGTTTGTAGCAAAATCCTCATTTACTTGAACAAATATAGTATTCCTTCCGATTCACAATCTTCATATTGATTACATCGTCGACAAATTGTGGATTGTCGGTATACGGGACCCGTTGTTGTCATGGCATGAATTGTTTTTAGGGGATAGGCACTTATCTGTGTTCTTATCCGATTGTAGATCAGACGAGAGCCATGTCAAAGCAGGTGTGCCTCAAGGGTCTGTGTTTGGCCCATTGTTATTCTAATTACTTATCAACGATTTGCCATCATATCTGACTTGGCGGGACTTACGGTTTTATTTTCTGACGACATATCTATCATTGCGGTTGGACAAGACATTCTGAATATCATGATTAGAACGTGCCGTCCCTATCATAAAGCTATACTATATTGTCCATATGATAAGATTTCTACTTATTCTATTGATATTATGTAATACGAAATTTATTGAAAAATCTATTTTGCTTTAACTTTTTAAATATAAAATAAATTAATTAGTAAAATATTAAGTAGAGTACATTCTATCATGAAATTATTCGAAACTAATTTCAAATGAAAACACTTTATAAAACCCGCTTTAGTAATAACAAACTGACAATGGAAATTTATATATTTTTTTAATTAAACTTGCTTAAAGTGAATGAAGAAGGAGGATTGTTGAAGCGTATATACTGCTGAATAGGATTAATAACTAATTAAAAGAAGTGGTGATAAACCAAGACGATGTGACACATTAAGTCTCATCTGAGGTCATTAATTATGGTTATCAAGATCTGTTAAGAAACTTTCTAAAAGTATTCTACGCAAGTGTTTAATCCTGTTACAATTTTCGCGTAATATTAATCTTGCGTGAAAGTTGAGAAAGATTAATAACTTAGAAACTCATCCAGAATCTATTTTGTAGTATATAGGGTCAGGATCGTTACTAAATATTTATGTCACGAATACATAAATGGATAATATAAAATATTCATAACTATTATTATTATATATTATTTTTCTTGATATTTACTAGTGCACACTATAAAATAAAAAATATTTATTATTAATAATATTCAAAAGTTACTTCGGGACTACTTTGTGCGTATTTAGCTACTAAGGCTACAACAAATTTTTTTAGAAAAATTTAATTATACAGAATTAGCCACGGGTAAGATTTGACCTCACGACCTCACTAGACAGGTCCTTATCCAAAAGAGTCACCAAGACTTATGGTTTCGAATCTTTATGATATACGTAAAAGTTGTTAAGAGAAGCTCGAAGTCGGGTGTATTTACTAAATTATTATTATAAGATTACACTTAGCTGCGAATGGGGGGGGGGGGCTAAATACCTATTAAATTTAAAGATCAATATGGAATGGGTATCTCTTATATCTTTTACTGGCTAAGATATATTCCTAAACAACTTAGAAAAGACTGTCAGCTACATTCTTTATTTAAACATATATTGGTTCAGGCATGTAGATATTTTACTTTGTGTTAATGGTACTAACAGACAATTAAACATACTACGTAATTATCTTAATTCGTTCCATCCTTAAATTTACACTAAAAAGAATATAGAAAATAAAACTATCAATGTTTTTCATTTAACCATTTTACATATTAACATGCAACATGAATTCACCATGAACACACTCTGACAGACAGTACGATACATGCACACTCTTATAATCATATATCAAGCTATGATACACCGATTATTATTAAACGTACCGTTGAATAAAATAATTTTTAACACAGGATTAAATAGGTTTGTCCCCAGGTGGATGATAAATTTTGCTGGTGATAGTAATTCAAGGTGAAATATTTTCAGACATACAATGTTGTCGCTAATACCCCAAGTAGGTATTAACTTTTACTTTCTTATACGTAGCAGGTATAAGAAAGTACATTTTCGACCTCGAGATTTTTGCACTGCCCAGGTTTTGAAGTCCCTGATATCGAAAAAGTCGTTTTTGAAAAAGTCTGTCTGTGTGTATAAATATGTCTGTGTCTGTAACCACGATAGCGGCCAAACGGCTGAATAAATCAATACCAAACTTCATATTTATTAATGTAATCTCGTTCTTAAGAACTGATTTAATTTTCAGCAAAATCGGTTGACTGGAAGTAGTAGTTTACTACGGTGAAAAAATAAAATATCAATAACATATCGTGGACAAAGTTTAAACAAACACCTACAGAGTACAAAGGTATTCAACAGTAAGTTTGCAACATTTTCTATAAAAAAGGTTTTTCGAAAGTCCTACCGGAAGTAGGTCTTACTATTATTAAAAAATTGGTTTTTGCGAATACCTTGCAAATTATGCATTCTGCAGAGATTTGTCAAATATACAAACGTATTTATAGGTAGATTCGGAAAAATTAAAATTTCGAGCGGGAAGTAGCACTTTCACTTGTATCTAGAGCGGTATTTTGCAAATATCTCGCAAATTATGCGTTCTACTGCTATTTATTTGTGCAATAGTATTTATTTGGAACAACTTTTGTATAAAAAAAAATTAAAATTCGGGCCAGAAATAACACATTTAGGGCCGGTTTTTCCAACTCCGATTAAAACGCCGGTTAGCGTAATCGTTGATTAAAACACCGGTTAGTACAAATTTGCGTTTTTCCAACGCCGGTTAACTCTAATCGTTGATTAAGAACGTCGTTAATCGACCAAATTTTAACCGGCGAAAGAAATACCTGATAAAATATTAAACAGTGATTAGGACTATATACACATGCGCATAACCTAGAAGATTTGAATTTATGTTATTATTGACAGCTGTTGTTTTCATATGCATTTGTTTTACTGTATAAAAGTATTTTCTGAAATTAATTAATAATTATTTACATCAGTGATTTAGTAATTGTATTGAACAGTAAATGTAATGAACAGTGTAATTAAAAATAAAAATAGCATAATATTAAATATGTGTAACTTTTAGCTTACTGCAGAATATTAATTAATTAATAACTAGGAATAATTTTCTCTGATGAGGATGATACAAGTTTGGAAGTTTTTCTACTCTACTACAATTCTGGGACTTTACCTTAATTCGTGTGGATTCTAAGAGCCTGTGGCAATTTAAGGCTTCATTTGGCTCATTCTCTTTTTGTAATTGTATTTAATAGCACCTTATGAACACATCATTTTAGTCGAACATATTTTAGACTCACTTTAGATATGTCATTAACATATTAAACTATACTGAAAAATTACAAATGAAATTGAAAATATGGAAGAAATACTAGAGTAGCTGGCAGGTTTACGTTGAGATTATATGCAGACACTTTAAATTCTTTTAGCTGAACTGGGTCTGGATGAATAATGTACATGCCTGTAAAGTTGACGTGCAGTTAAATTCTACACTAATAGTTATTCCAGGCACTGTCAAGTTCACACCGATTCCTCCAGAACATAACATTTATTATGTTGAAATCGTGTAAACCAATTTGGAAAGAAGTCTTTCTCAATCAACCTTCTTTGATTAAAGGACTTAAAATTAGTTAGAATGTATTGTTCTTAATAAATCTTTCAGTAAAAATATCTGGCTTTATTCACCCCACAGAAATTTGGTGAAAGTTAAATCATCTCAGATATGCCAACGGAAAGTACAATATTTTATACCATTATAGTGTGACTGATAATCCAGCTTAAGATTCTACATACATGTCATATATTTTACATAATTTTGGTAACTGTTAATTTCATATATGTATTGCATTAGTTTTTTCATTTTTACAAAATTTTTGTATTTTTCAATAGCAGTAAGTAATGAATAAATTTATTTCAGTTTCAAGTTTGTTGCACTTTGTTATTATTTCGAATAGACATTTTAAATATGTGCTATGTACATAGAAATTCGCATGCAAAATTCACAAAATAAGTACTTACACCTTATTTACTAAAATGAAATTTCTAATTATAAAGAATAAAGGCAAAAAGCACAGAACAAATTCAAATATAGGAAATGGCGCCAATATTATTAGAACAAATATGCTAATTTAGATCAAATATACGAGCATTTGTGTTACCAACCTTCTAAAATAAACTCTTAATCACTGATCAGATAACCGGCGTATTTCTTGGCATTGAAAAACGCCGGTTAGAGATAATCAACGATTAAGCGTAATCAATGATTAGTTAACCGGATACTTTAACCGGTGTTGGAAAAACCGGCCCTTAGTCATATCGAATAGCAGTTTTATGCAAATATCTAATAAATTATGCATTTTATACAGATTTATTAAGAATATAAAAATATTTAGAGTTGGATTTGAGGAAATTTATATATAAAAGCAATTTCAAAATTCACACCGGAAGTAAAATTAAATTTGAAACATCTTTTATATAAAAATTAGGAAAGCACATACGTATGAGAAAGCCGTGTGGTGCTCACATCTCATTTTTTATTTTAAGTTATACATCCTATATTTATTGTTTTAGTTACCTTCTTTATTACATTCTAAATAACACTAGAAGACTTAAAATCATGCATCCTCTGAACTGATGAACGCTATAGTCCCACGTCAAGTATGAGCATCAAAATATGACAAGACGATCATTTAATTTTGTTACCTTTATTATTTACAGGGTTGGGTTATTGTTACCAGACTTGCCATCCTTAATGAATAAATTCATTATGACGTTATTCGTAACATATATTTCTTTCACATTTAGCATTGATTACTCAGTAAGACGCAATAAATTCGTGAAATGCAGTGACATTGATTCAGTGTTTAATGTTTAAAATTTAATAAGAGCTGGCTAAGCATTGACGTCATTTAACGACAATAGCAACTGGAAAAAATATCTACCGGCTTTTTATGCGTCTTAGCAATGTAACATTAGCGATGTAACATTTATCCAAACAACAAGAATTAATAAAGTTTAAACCGCTTATTTTTATTTTTTCATTGTTAAACGGCAAAATGTGTCTATAGAAATGTTTTAAACTTAACTCTACACCTTATTTGGAAACGTGTTAAAACTTGTTTATTGTTATTTCTTTCTACTGAGTATATTAAATATAATTTAAAATATTTGAGCCCACACATTTTCATCATAATGTTAAGGAATCGAACATTTGATCATCAATTCAAAATGTACTAGATTAAACATATTTTTTTTACAAAATTGGTGGTTAATTTTAACACTTTTAGAATCTTAGAAAGAGAAATTTATAACTTTCAAAAAATATGTTGTGCAGATTTTCTATATCGTTTATCTTTTTGTTATGGAATACAGTGATATTGATTCATTGCCAAACATCCATGGTCTAGAGTAGGTACTCTAGAGGATATATAAACGAAACAAGAATTTACTTCCTAATAGTCACAGTAAATGCTTATTACTCAAAATAGCAAGGATATAAATATACGGAACCTATATATTTTGATTAGAAAATTTAAGTAATTTTCTTAATATTGATTAGTAAACAGATGCTCCATTAAACAATGATTTAAAGGTATCTTAACAACATTCTTATGAAAGTTAACGCCCTCTATAATGTAACTAAATTCTTCAGTTGTATTAAAGAGGCATATTTCTTTAAATACAGAACTTTGCAGGATTGTGTCCTTTTGCGGCGTGTCTTCTTCATACAATACATACATTTTCTTTATAGATAAGTCATCCTATATATATTCACTATCGACGCTAGAAAATAAATTAATATGCTCCTTTACAAAATTTGTATCTTTTTCTGAAGTAAACTGTTTGTTATGTTTGCGTTATGTACTTGAAAGTAGAGTACTTGAATGAGTTTTCATTTTATAAACCGAATAAATTGGTTTCTGACATCGATAACGTTCCACAATAGAATTGTTTACATACTGTAATCTTGTCATTTAGAACAAAAAAATATGTGTATGTGTTGCTCATCCATGAATTATTATCATTTTTTGTTTTTCTTCTTCTTGCTGTTGTTCTTGCAGAGGCTGTATTCAATATATAAGTCACGTACTGCACCTGGTCAATGAGATCATCATGAGCTCATCCTAACACGATGACCGCATGCTTTTCTTAGAAATTAAGATAGATCGCTTAGCTTAGGTATATTTTGATATAAAAAGGGAAAGTAAGAATCCATAGGACACAGTAGTAATTATCGTTCATAGTATTAAATATTAATTGTTATAAACTATTTTATGTGTGGCTTTTGTATAAATAAATAAATTTTTAAGTTTTATTAGTGTTATAAATTTAACTTATATATTCTTTTTTCTTGAGCATTTAACATATAATAATCAGAAAAGATTTGTTTTCTCTGTTCATAAATACATTGTTCTAGGCAATTCTTTTTTGTTTGACTTTTTTTTGCTGGTAGGTACATGTCTTTTCAGTATTGAAATGTATTATAGGCCTCTATCATATTTATTCTTTCGAATATTACAAACCCATTCTTGAGGATTTCTCTTCCATAACTTCTTCTTAACTTGTTCACTTGTTGTTCAAAATTGTGAAGCGGTTGTTATAAATTATGTCTGATTGTTATAACTCGAATCGCTGTTGAAACATAAAAGTTATTATTTTACATAACCTCAAAAAATAACCTTTTTACCTTACTTCTTTGTTGGATAATCCTTCGTCTGGAATATACTCCTTATCCTTGTCGGAATCATATCCATCCCAATAATTATCACCACCATCACTATTTCTATCCATATTTTAAAAATAAACCGCAGGAAAAGACGTACTAATAATAAAGTGTTTTACAAAAACATACATTAACCTATAATAAGCATAAAAATTACAAATGTGTATGTTGAAACATATATCCGTGTAATAGAATTTTTATTTCAAACTCCAAGGTCATACAACCTTGTTGATCCAAAATAAAATTTTGGAGATATACACCTTTGAAATCTGGTTCTCGGTTGTGAATCTACTATGCTTTCTCTGTTATAAGAAAAGATTTTTGATACCTTTATACCACATAGCACCTTGTACCGAAAACTGGAACAATTTAATTTTGTAACGTACGACCTTGTAACATTAGGGAAGCGATTTCCAGAACTACCTTTAAATGAACAAGTAGAAGTAAATAACACTCTTTAATTAAATAATTCTCTCCAACAATTTGCATATGTATTTAACTTTGTTACCAATTACTACGATCATTATTCATCCACCTGATAAAATCATCGTATGACAAAACAATATTGCAGTGGTAAGAATAAATATATTTCTGAAATTATCGATTTGTGATTATTTTCTATGTAGGTAACAAATTTGTGCTGAAACTCATTGCTATAAACCCATGAACCGCGCTTAAGGGATTATAATGTCAAATTGTATTCTAATAATGGTAATTGTTATTAAATACAAGCTGGGACACACATTTTGAAAATAAAATTCATTAAAAGGTCAATTGGTAGGTAAATCAACGAAATATATCCACTAAGTTTCAATACAAAATACGGATATAAATTTTAGAATGCAAAATTCATTAAAATACCAATATTCATTAGTAAATCAATCATGCTACTACTCATTTTGTTTATAGGAAGTTACATAAATGAATTGAAGCTTTCCACAAACATAGATAAGCATCATGAGAGCGTCGACCATCATCACGATATAGTATACGTAATTATGTACATATTTACATACATACATTCATGAGATTATAGAAAGAAAATACACATGGCTGTGCATGGACATATTATAATTTATGGTAATCCACGGCTGATGGATTACTCAATCGGCATGAATAATTAAAATGGTGTAGATCATAATAATCAGTTTTGCTGAAAAAAAATCTGACATTTTTTTTCATATACACATAAAAAATATGTATTTAACATATAAATTATGGAGGACAATATGCTTAATGTATATACTTAGGTTAAAGTAATTGTATTAAATTTTAAATTATTTATAATTATAATTTTCTGATTGGCAGAGATAATCTAATCAGGAAATTATAAACATTACCTATTGATGTGTTCTATCCGCTGGATGATCGGTGGGGCAGCGAGTAATATCTTTAAATCGATCTGAATTTTATCAGATAACGGTTGATAAAGTAGAAGCCTGTGTATTTACTAACTTTATATAGTTTTTAAATCAGAAGTTAATAAAACACTGAGAAACGTAATTTATAATTTAAAAATTATTTAAATTTAAATTTATTAAAGTGAAAATGAAAGCCATTAATTCCTTAAAATTGATCCAACATCATTATACCACTTATAGGCTCCTTCAGTTTGAGTAATTATGTCGCAGATTATCTTATTAATACAATTATTGTTCTTTAAAACGTTATGATTTCTTCTTATTCTTTTAAAATTATTATTACGTTCTTTTATATTTTTAAGTAAAAATAATTTAATTTGTTTTTTTATAGATGATCAAGTCCTTCGCTCTAGCAATTCTCTTGTCAGTTTTGGCAACAACGTACAGTCAAACATCACCTTGTCCTGAAATATTCGAATATAAATCTACTGGGCCGAATCATTGGGTCGGTAGTCTCAATGTTGTTTCCGAATACAAACTTTATGGTACTTGGATTAGGCTAATATTTGATAAGCCTGTTAAGAGTCTTGTAGTTGATGTAAGTATATTAATAACTGATACAAATTTGTTGCATATTAACATCAAAATATGCTTGATAATATTTTCCTTTAAAAATGGATAATATTCCATTACATGTTGTATACCGGGTGTCCACACGAAAACTTTATATTGAATTATTTCTGGTGTTTTTGAAGACAAAAACTTGAAATTTTGGGTGGTTGTTCAGGATATAGGGGGACAATGAATAGTGTATTTCATACCGCCCCATCGGGTCACCCGCCGCCGCCGGCCACCCCCACTCCAATATTTTAAATGACACCCTGTATTTTTTTTGTGGTTTTGAAAGAACACAATTTTCTTGATATTCCTATGTGAAAAAACTAGTAACACACATTATGACATTTATGAGATATTTAAATTTAAAAGTTTCAGATATCAGAAATTGTTAACTCCGAAAAATCATAAGTTAGTCATTGAAATACTTAAAACAAGATTTATTCACAACATTTTAGTTAAATTAAATGCTCAAATTGTTCACCGTTTACATTTAAACATAAATAAAGTCTATTTTCAAAAGCATTTCTAACATTTTCGAACACTTGTGGCGTTAAATTTCGACATTCCTCTGTTATTCTATTACGTAAATCAGCTATTGATTGTGGCGGTGTCTTATAAACAACAGACCTCAAATGTCCCCACAAAAAGAAATCTAGGGGAGTTAAATCGGGGGAGCGAGCTGGCAATTCAATAGAGCCCCTACGTCCAATCCAATGTCCTGGGAAAATATTATCCAAATAATTCCTAACGTCTAAACAGTAATGTGGCCCAGCTCCATCTTGTTGAAAATATAATTGCTCCTCCTCTATTTCATTCAAGTTTTCTTCTAGATACTGTATGATAAGAGGATGTATTAGCTCTTCCAAAAATTGTAAGTACTTAGGTCCATTTAAATTTTCCTGGAAGAATATCGGGCCAATTACTTGGTTATTAAGAATTCCAGCCCATACATTAATTTTTTGGGGATATTGTGTGTTGCCTTCTCGGAAAAAATGGGGTTTTACGTCGCTCCAATATCGACAGTTGTGTCTATTCACAAGACCATTTAAGTAAAAGCAACTTTCATCACTAAAGCAAATACTTCGCAAAACATTTCCATTTTGCCGAATCATATCTGTCATTATTTCACAAAATTCGACTCTTCTGTCGAAATCACCGTCACCCAAAAAAAAATACAGGGTGTCATTTAAAATATTGGAGTGGGGGTGACCGGCGGCGGCGGGTGACCCGATGGGGCGGTATGAAATACACTATTCATTGTCCCCCTATATCCTGAACAACCACCCAAAATTTCAAGTTTTTGTCTTCAAAAACACCAGAAATAATTCAATATAAAGTTTTCGTGTGGACACCCGGTATATAATATTAACTTAGTTCTGCTTTTACATAGAAAGAAATTTCAGGTAAAGGCTGTTCGAAAACCTGTTCGCAAAAGCGAATCAAGGAAAGCAAACAATTTGAGTAATTAATCAAGTTGAATAATTATCGAATACGTTTTCTGCTGTAAAAACATTCGATATATCAACAAGTTGTCGAAGTTTGTTTTGCGTTGACAGGCAGGCATTTGGATTTAATTAAAAAACATCAAACAGAGCAAGTGTTTATCTACAATGAATTCTTCTAATTTATTTCTCTAATTGCTGTTTGCGTTAATGCAATTAAAAATTTCAATACACAGAGCCAATGCATTTCACAAAATATTACAGATTTAAAATTAACTGACCAAAAACGTTGAACGTGAACTTCTCCTATAACAAGATATACGTTTAAACTTAATCTTCACTGAAGGGGTAATCATAAGTAATAAAATTCATCAAATATTTCTGGAACGAGTTGGTCTTATTATGCAGGTCATTTGCATAATAAGACCAAGTCTTCTAGAGCAGACCCTCGCTACTATAGAGATATGTCAAAAATCAACTTGTAATTTCATCAAGAAGATATCCTACAATTCGAAAAACAATAGAGAATAATCAAAGAAATGCAATTTTAGACATGCGCTTAGATAATAATATACGACGTATTCAACAGTCAATTTAACGATATAAAAATGGCATAGCATAACACCTTCTGAGATATCACTACAAGTTTAATGAGAGCTTGCTAAACATTGGCCTCTGACTTAGCAATGTAATGTATAGCGATGTCGCAAGTTTTGTTAAATTTTTTTTAAAGATGTCAGTTTAAACTGCTATTTGTTTATTGTGAAAAGGTGAGAAATTTGAAATGTGTCTATAGAAATATTTTAAACTTAAATCTACACAATATTGGAAAACGTGTTGAAACATGTGAATTGTTATTTGTCGGATTCCACACATTTTACACTACTGAATATATTTCATATAGTTAAAAACATATCAACCCACACATTTTTAATTTATCTTTTTTCAGCATAATGATAAAAAATCGAACTTTTGATAATCAAATGTAGTAGTTTAAATACAAACATTTTTAGAAAATTTGGTTAAGTTTAACATATAAAATACTTGAAAAACAAATTTATAAGTTTAAAAACATTGTTTTGCTGTTAATTTTTGAAGAAGATTTTGAATGGGTTCAAATAAGGTAACGTCATATCTTAGTTTTATTTTAATAATTAGATTGGTGTAATTTATTACGTATGTGGTCACATTAAGGATTTGTACTTGCTTTGTGCCAAATAAAATTACCAGCACAAAAACGAGATTAAGTATTATTGCAGTTGTTGTTTTAGCAACAGGTTTTATACTATGCCAGCTAACCCACCAGACATTGTTCTGTCATTTGCGGTAAGTGGCGCAAAGAATTTGATTTGATGTTGATTTGATGTTGAGTTGATGAACGCAATAACACAGACTAATGATGCTTGTATATTGAAATCTAAAAAGAAATGATGTTCATATATCAAAATTCAATTCTACAAAATAAAATATAGTGCCATCTACCGGACGGCAGGATATACCAAATACAATTTTTTTGAGCATGCAAACAAATTGCCTACATAAAAATTATTTCGGTTTATAAATATAAAATTTATTAATAACTCAACTTCCAGGTTTTGAAATTTTCTTCTTTGGCACTAAACTAACAGATATTGTGAATATGTGTCCTCTTGGTCCATAAATATAGAATTTGTTAATAACGTGACTACAGCGACACCTGCCGATTGTTTTTAGCCTATTTTACGAGCATTGACGATATAAATATGGTCTGAGAATATCAATAAGGTTGGTCGAGACATTAAAAGGTTACTGAATAACGTACGGTTTTTTCGTATGATAGCCACTTTTGTATTTCCCGTATAATTCTTGGTCAAAACGTAATAGGACAGTATAGGCTTGAAATATAAGGTTTTCGGCTTATTACCATTTTTCTGAAAACTTCAGTGTTTTTATAAAATTATATTTACCGAAAACGACGTATTAGATGAACACAATTTTTGGGTCAAACATATTATATTTGTTTGAAATTACTAATTGATTTTGCAGAAAACTGAATTAAAGTTAAATGACACATTTTTGTCTAAAAATGTTTTTTTTTCTAATGCAACACCTTGGATATCGGTTCATTTTTGAATTGCTTACTAAATTTAGAACCAAAAACATGTAACACGTTATTATATTAAAAGTGAGTATTTCAGAGCTATTTTTGTTTTTTTTAATATACTTTTGCCAACTTTACGTTTTTTATTTTAATGCGGTTTTTTGTACTCAAGGAATGTCAAAGAAATTATTTATTAGCACAAAGAGTTTACCAGCAGGGTTACCCTGAGAGAAAATGTCCCAAAACAAATGCCTTTGGATGGGTAATAGATGCTTTCATTACTACTGGTAGTATCGTTAATTTAATACCAAGGAAACCTAAATATGTGGTTAATGATGAAAATCAATTAAGAATTCTTATGGCAATAGCAGAACATTCACACGTCAATACCTATGAAATAAATCGTTAGCCAAACCACCGTTGCAAGGATCCTAAAATGAAATAAATATCATACGTAATGAATACATTTAAATATTGAGTTACCCACCAATCATTTTAAAGCTAGAAGGCTGTTCTGCCAATGGATAATAGTTAAAATGAATGCCCGGGCAACTCTCTTTGATAGTGTGTTATTTGCGAATAAAGCTGGTTTCCACAGTTACGGAATAATTAACAAAAGAAATTTACATTACTATTCAAATGAAAACCCTTTCTTCACTAATAAATAGATAATCAGCATAGGTGGACCATAAATTTGTAGTGAGGCATTCTTGCTGATTGGATGATAAGCCCGCATTTCATTGAAGGTAGCATTAACGGAGAAGCTTATGAATAATTTCTATCTAGCAGTTTAGTGGAATTATTGGAAGATGTTCTGCTAACTTTACAAAGAGATGTAGATGCAACAAGACATGCTATACTACAGTCAGGAAATATTTTAATGAAATGTTACCAGCGAAGTAGCTAGTCCGTAAAGGCCCTATTGACTAGCCTGCTGCTGGGTCTTCGAATATCACAAATTTAGTTTCATTTTATAAGAATCTGTAAAAGAGCAAATATACTACAGTGTATCTGTAACCACATTATGAGGAGGCATATTCGACAAATATTAAAAAATATAAGTACGCAACGACTTATTAATGTCGATTTATCATTACGGAAGCATGTTCAAAAACTTTTAAAAGTGAATTTGAACACTTTTAATTTTTACCTGTTTTAATGATCGTATTAATTGTTATTTAATAATTTCTGTTCCACTAATTACTCATCCATTCACGTAACAGTTCCTGTTTTTACATCTAATAAAATCAAGTTATTAATTTGTTTGGTTTTAAAATTTGCTTAATGTGCCATATTTTACAAATTCTTTGAATTATGTCTGTATCGTAAATACGATATGTCCAATTTTTGCCCAATACATAGAAAAATCATATCTCTAAGCTCATTTTTCGACAAATCTATTATAAAATCAGGCTTGACAACAGAAAAGCAACTTATTACATGTCATCCATTCATTGTCAATTTCGTGGCAAATATTGGCTGAGTATACCCTATTAAAATAAAAAACATAAAGTTGGTAAAACTATATAAGAAAACGACAATAGTTCAGTAATGGTCAATTTTAAAATAATAACGTTTTACATATTTTTAATGCAAAATTTAGTAAGCAATTCAAAAATTAACCGACACCCAGGCTATTTCATTTGAAAAATTCACTTTCTGACAAAATATGTCATGTAACTTTAATCTAGTTTTCTGCAAATTCAATTAGCAATTGCAAAATAATAATAATAATAATAATAATAATAATAATAATAATAATAATAATATGTTTGTATTAAGACATTTTATTGTGAACAACGCTACCAAGAATTGTAGGCATAATTGTATAACAATTATACGGGGAATACAAAAATGCCGCAATATATATGTTTAAAAAAGTATAACTTTGGTCAGCCTCTAATTTATGGAACATTATGTATAATACAGAATAATTTTAAAATGTAGTCCTATTGATGGCTATCATTGGAATCAGTCATTTATTAATGTTGCCAAGCGCCAATACGTAAAATTACTAAACTGGCTATCAGTATTGTCATCCTAGAAATTTATTCGATAAAATGGTTTCTATACGATCATTGAGTTTTCAAAATATGTTTACTGTATTTTTTTCTATCCATACAACACTATTCACAAATCTATTCTTAGATATATACCTAAGCATTCCTATTATGTAATTATGTATTAGAAAACAATATTAACTTATTTACTTGTTACAGAAAAATCAATTGGAAGTTAAGCAGACTGAACCCACAGGAATATTGCTAAAGAATCGCGATTTAACTCTTTTAAAGGGACAGCCGGTCAAAGTCCAATTTACAGTTAGTTACGACGGAACTGATGTCCCAACTCTAGTAGGATATCGATTAAACGCCAGAGACATCTGTCCGGGATCTGATGATTAAAATGATGGTGCTAGATGAGCAGGCAATATCCACAATCTCTGTTGCTCGATTCTCCAGTAGCGAATACATTTCGTACTTTTTCATTTTAATTCAATACTCAATAAATTTGATCTGAAGGAGTGTTTTGATATTTTTTTATAGAAATTTGTATGACTAAAGTTAATATATTCTAAATAAATAAATTAATCATAATATATGAAAGTTTTATTTGTTGTCAAATATAACTCTCTATACTCTTCATTTTCTTTAAATACATATATCCAGAAACATAAAAATGCTTCTGGCATCCCTGTATTTATGGACTGTATATGTTACCGCAAATAGCCGAAATCCGTTTTTACGCGGACTTACTAGTAAGAATGGGAAGTAATGCATTTGTAATTTCGCGTTTTTGCTAGGAAAGACAACAATTAAAATTTTAAATCGGCTATTTAATGCAGCATTCAGTTAGAACCCGTTCTAGTTGGACGTTATAACAGTAAGTAACCGAAATACAATTCTCTTAACAGCGGACATACTGCCACAGGTAGCTCACACCTCCAGTTAATGGACAATTTTTCAACATGATATGAAAATATTTCTTAACAAGCGGACATACTTATGAAGTTATACCAAATATCATCTTTCATTTAGTTTTCCTTTTTATAAGTTTCAAGTTTATTTAATGCGTTGAGAAGTAAATTGACGTATTTATTATTATTACATGGGCTACTATTGTGACATTTTGAATTGTATAACAATTGTGTTTTTTACACTTACACACCACTCGCAGTCTCTTGCGACATGAAAAATGTCGCAATTGCCATGTGAGCTGCTTCGATTACATCGGAAATATATTCAACTGACAGGTAATAATATTTTATCAATATTGGTCTGTGTTATTATTCGCTGTTGGACTATGTTATTATTCGCTGAACGTCGCCCATTTCTATTATGTCAAAACGGTTTACGCGTCGATACCGCGATGAAGTTTTCTTCGATGCCAGTTTAGCTTGTTTTATTTCTTGAAGTAATTCTTCATATACATCTCTATTCATTACATTGTATTTAGATAATTTGGCAACTCCACTATTTAGTAGATCATTAACAAACTGCTCTTTCTTTCCACGCTGTTAACGAAGTATTCATATTTAGGGCGAAAAACTAAAAAAATGAGCAATACTCAAAGAATAAAAAACACGTATTACATCAAACTTTAATATCATCCGACTGAACAATACGTACTCAATCCCCAGCAGCACATAGATCATTCATTGACCAATTCTTGCACAGTAGTTACTGTTATGCGTGTAGTTAGAACGGGTTCTAACTGAAAGCTGCACTAAATAACTAACTAAAAACTGAGCAAATTACATTTATGATTGGAATAAGAAATGTTAGGAAAATTAGGTACCTCTTTGTTAGATAATCCAACAATTGGATCTGACACTCATACTACGAGGAATATTTTTGTAATAAGGTCTGTTTTTTGAATAAGGAGAAGAAAACTGTAAATATTATTAAAATATATTTACTTCCATATTCTACAAACTTTCATCTAATTTTCTACAAAATTTGCTTTTTTGTTAAAACACTTGTAATACCGTTTAACAAGATTTTGAATTCAGATATATACATTTGAATTAGAAAATGAACCGAACAAGTCCTTTTTTATGCTATTAGGAGGCATTAGGACAGCTTAATTCCAAGTTTTCGACTGGATACCCCCTGTACATTTTCCGCTATCTTGAAAATAAGGGTGCATTTTGGTTTCCTTTGTAACTCGGCTCCTCGTCGTCCGACGGGGAAGATGCTTTAGCCTGCCTTTGTTCCTCTTTTGATTCTCTACAATTTATTTCATATAACTTGTTCACCTAACATTGACCGTTCTCGAGATATCGGCAAAAATAGGAAAAATTTTGGGTGCGAATTCGGTTTTTATGTTTTTTCTTCTTTGTCGTCACACATAGCAAAAAATGTCTATTATCAAACTTGTAGAGCACGTTCGTACCCAAATTTCGATATTGTTTTCCCCATATCTTCAAAATTACGAGTTCTAGCGCGCCGCAAAGTCGGCAAGTCCATGCAAGCTTTCGATTCTATAGCTCACGCGATTGTATAGATATGTTGTAACGGATTCTGAATAGAATTATTGAAATACAATATAGTTAAATAAAACAGTAGAATTATGAATCACACGTATAAAATTTATTAGGCAAAATTTTTTTTCCCCGTCAAAAAGACATTCATATCTTCCTTCTTTTTGATGGTGCTGCTTGTCCATATGTCTCTTCTTTAGGATCCTCTTCGAGATACGGGGATTCTTGACCCACGTTGTCTTCGACAGTCGCATCATCCTCATCGTCTGATTCGACGTCATACAGGTAGTTGACTTTGGCGGCGTTGTCGCATGTTTCTCCACTGCAATTACGGCAAATCGAGGAACACGCAATGCCTGCTTTCCTGCACCCACAAGCAGCTCCGCATTTTTCTTTACATCTACACGATACAAGCTTCAGAAGCTCGGTTGCTGCGGGTTCGGCTGTGCTTACGATTGGTTCGAGTCCTTGGTGCGTTCATCGCCAGCCCCATTCCTCCGGATTTTCGTATAATAGAAGCCAACTTTGTACTTGATGATAGGTACGGAAGACGTGCTGCCGTGCTGCGTTCTTAGTTGGCGGAAGTGATGACAGATTGAATTTGTTCTTGGTGATCGATTTCGTGAAGCGCTGGTACCTCCCTTCTTACCGCCGTATAGGGCGATTAATATTTACGAATTGTGTTGATATATACATATGCCCACAAGAATTGCTGCAGAATTAAATAACCTGCATTTATACAATCTATGCACAACGGGTGAAAAACCATTGTGCATATACATATTCATATGATACTTTTTCAACACATACACTAAAACTCCTTTACCACACTAAAGCACATAAAACCAAATACGTATTTTGACCACTATGTCATCTTCAGTAGCACTGCTTAAAAACCTCCATGTCGATACACCATAGCGTATACAGAACAACACTGTGTGCTCTGATGTCAGTACACAATTGATTTAACGTGGCCACTTAAGTAAAAGTCCACAGGGTTATAATCAGGGGAACGTGCCGGGTAGTGCACGAGACCGTTCCTTTTTTTCCATCGATTTGGAAAAGTTACATTCAACAAATTTGTTATAATTCATCCTTGATACGCAGGCACCCCGTCCTGTTGGAACCACATTTGCAGACGTACATTCAAAGAGACATTTTCAAGCGGTAATGGAAGGTAATCTCGTAGGAAATCTCTATACAATGCGCTATTAAGGTTTCTCTTGTAGACATTTGGCCCAAGCTACACATTCCAGAGTTTTCGTATTTCACTTTGATTTAGTTCTTAACACCTAAGTCAAGTAGGAGTGTTACCGAATGTGTTTTTCCCGAACGAATATATTTCTATTCATGTGGATTGTCTAGCTGGTAGACTAAGCAGCTCGTGCTATGCTTTGAAAATGGTGGCAAAAAACGTTGGTGTTGGCACCGCGATGACTGTTTACTACTCTAATGTGTATTCCAGACTTAAATACGGCGTGATATTCTGGGGTAACTCGGTGGACTCGGATAGACTTTTTATACTTCAGAAGGCCTGCATAAGATTGGTTTTTGGTGTGCGTCCAGGTGACTCCTGTGTCAACATTTTCAAGTCAAACAATATACTGTCATTGCCATCTATGTTTGTGTTAGAATGTGCACTGTTTGTGAAGCAGAACTATCTCGAATTTTTCAAAAAATATGAATTATCACACTGCCATAACACAAGAGGAAACTCTCATAAGTTTTTGTCACAACCGCGAACGCACTTGACAAAAATTCAGAAAAATGTTCTGCATCAGTGCATGAAGATTTATAATCATCTTCCAGCCAAGATTAGAGAACTGCCACAAAAACGTTTTAAAAATACACTTAAAAATATTTTAATTGCAAGAACCTTGTACAAGATCGATGACTTTGTTAAAGAGCCTGTAAATTTAAAATTTGAATGTGATGTCTAAAGTCTGCTTTTACTTTTACTTTTACTTTTATATACTTGTTTATATACTTATATATTGTTTTATTTCTTTTAACTTTATGTGTATGACGTATTCTACGCTCTATTGCAACATAGAATAAAGTATATTATTATTATTATTATTATTATTATTTAAATTGCCAATACTGCGATCTAATTTATTATACCGGGGAATCCCTAAATTTTCATTTCGATTTTTCGACCTGTCTTATAAGGTAAAATAATAAAGTAAAGTAATATGCTCCCAACGTAAATTTGAATAGCATTGTATAGAAACTAAGAGACCAACTTTAAGTTCATAGAATGACTCTCTAAAATTGTATTAATTATTCCTTATTTTAGTTTCGAATTTTTACATTGACTTCTTCAAGGGTTGCACTCAAGTTAAATTTGTCTTTTTTATAATAAACACGTGTTGAACGTTTTCTTAAAATTGATTATTTAACCACAAAAACTTTCTTTATTTGTTCGACGTAATGAATGACATAATTAAGATCACAGAATTTTGATAAACATTCAAAAGATAAAATAAATGAATTATTGTTCTTTAAATTTTATGTAAAAAATAAATTTTCCATTGACAATTTTTGGAATGTTTACAAGAAGATTAATGATACCGAGAATTATTTACACACTTTATCAGCACAGAGATCGCGTTTCCGTAATTACGCTTTCACCACAAGTTGCCTCTCTATATAACATTTTTTACTATAGAATTTGAAGAAACTAATTTATCACTTTCAAAAGTGACGACAACAAGATATATTTGTGATGATAAATGCACACCCTAATGCACTAATGTCGTAAATTATTGGAAGTATTATTTTCCACCCAGACGGTATCTTTAATCAAGAAGATATATAACGATAGTGTGGTCCCTCCTTCCTTCTTAATGCATTTAGCGAGAAACAAACCTACCCTCCAAGAAATTGTAATTCATACTGTGATCGATAGCTTAAGAAAAGCGAATTATTTGATACATGACATTGACAGCAATTTAAATGAGAATTTAAATGAGAATGAGGTAATTGAGTTAGGGGTGAAATTCTATTAAGTGTTAGATGTTACATGAGCGACCTAGAATTGAAGTTCTAATAATTTACGACTTTATGACTGCGATTTTACAGCAATTACATGACTACCTCCATACATGGATTTTGAAAAGTTAAAGGAAACAATTAAAACACAGTTTTAGAAAACTGTTGCAAATATTAATAAGATATTCACTCATAAAATAGCTTATAAAAGTAAATAATACCTAAGTGTTTACATAGGTTAGCATGAGACTCCATCTTTTAATAAACCAAGTTACTACTATAACTGTGGAAATACATGCATGGATGAAGTAGGTAATTAAAGATTTTTTCAAAATTATTTTGAATTCATTTTAGTTGGGTAATGTACTCACTGTAAAAAAAATCCAATTGGTTGGCGAGGAAATTCAATATATCGACATTTATCAACATTTAATTTCAGTATATTTACATTACAGTGTACAGCAAACGTATGTAAGTTAGCCTGAATAGTTATACAATTTGTAGCACATTTAACCTAACTGGTCAGCATATGGAGCGTACTTGATTCAATGAAAGCAATATCTTTTTGATCGGTATGTTGAACCATAGTGGATACAGGCCTAATTGATGACACACAATTATTCGGTGCAATAATCGTTAATGAAAAGGTTACCACGCACACTGAAATTTTCAAGCTTAGTTACAAATCTAGGATGATGAATTTTATCAAAAACTGTAAATTTAAATTACAAATACAAGAAATTTAGAAATAATGATTCCAAATGAGTCGCAACCTCTAGGCCCAGCTACTCTTGTCATCTAGGCTGCCGCTTACTCAGTGAAGATGGTATGGGCCGAAACGACGTGAAGTTAATTTTAATAGGGCGCCACCGCGAAATTAAACCCTATCGAAGTTAACGAATGCGGATCGTAGATTGTAAGAAAAATCAGGTTGAAATAGGTAAAAGCAACTCAACAATAAAACAAAACAAATTCAAACCATAAGTTCTAATTTTAATTCCCAACAAAAGGATATAGAATATTTTTATATATAGAAAAAAAAAAGTCAAACATGAAATGAATGAATAGAAATAATGTGAAACTTTAAAGTAAAAATAAAAAAACAAAATTTAAATCATGCCTCTAAAGCATACAGCTGATCACGATGGTACACCTGTACATCAAAGAAAACGCAAAGCAACTATCCATAAGGATTAAAAAAAACAACAAGGGTGCACCTATCAACTCACACTGTACGTAAAAAAAAGATATTAAATATAATAATTTGAAATGCAATAAAAAAGAGAATAATACTAAATGATAAGCAGAAATGATTAAGTTTCAATAATCAGAGCACTCCTAAATTTAAAGAAACACAATCGGTGAAATATTAATGTAGGTCTTGAAGAATTTGCAAATTGATCGTTTACAATAGGTTATGTTGTAGGTCAAGCGATCACTAAAATAATTAAAAATATTAACCTAGTACATAAAATCAAAATTACAATAAGCTATTCTTGTTTATCTCTTATACAAAATTACTAAACGTATATAACAAGTGCAAAGATTATTTAATTTCACCCTGTATAATGGGCTCTTATGTAAGAAAAATTATAAAATATATCTCCCACTTACTGAAACTAATCAAATACAATGGATGAGCTGTTACTACATATAATTACAAAATTAAATAAAAAAGCTATTCAGTAGTCCTCCGATTAAAAGGATCAACAGGCCTTACTCCTACAATTACTAATTATTATTACAAAATTAACCAAATTTAACCAATGCAAACACTTATCTGAAACTAATGAGGTGTTCATTAGCTGGTAACAACAGCGATGAAAAAGGTAAACTTAACTGATGGCCAAGATTTAATGGTTTAGGTCTTGCAGCAGAATAAAATATTAGGCACCTTCTCCAGATAGACAATTTCAACCTAGCTCTCAAAATTTCGTCTCAAGTTTTAACGTCACAAGTTTTAATGTTACAAGTTTTAGGTCACAAGCTTTCACGTCTCAAATTTTAACGTCACAAGTTTTCCCTGAATAGAGAGAATAATTAGTTCCAAAGAAAACGGTTAAGAACACACGAGACATATAGGTTTTGAAAATGAGTCATTAATAATTTCAAATTAATTGATATTCTGTCATATGATCATAGGCGAACATCAGGTGACTGTAAATCCCATTTAAAATCCTACCAAAATGTCGTTAAATAGGAAAATTTGCTGTAAATATTCCTCTAAACATGATGCTTTTAGGTATATTAACCGACCAAAAGTATTGAATGACAGTTCAGAGATTTTACACACACGATGTTACTTGATTAAAATCAGAAACAGAAATGCCATGATGCCATGAGGTATCATCGAACCTGAGACAAGCCGGTAAGGAAGAACAATATCGAAAAGAAAACCCTAATGAAGCTTAATTAATTAAACTGGAATTTCAATTTAAAATGTTATTAAATTATTAAGTAAGAAAATAACAAGTAACTTAAAATAACTTTAAGTTTAAGATATCAAATAATAATAAGAAGATTTAAACAGATAACTACAACAACACTAGTAGCTGCCGATTAAAGACTGAACGTACTTAAGCGATCCATAGTTTGATGACGCTACCTTACCCAAAATCTACAAATAATATTATTACTAATTTTTAACGAGTCAAACTTGTACTAATGAAGCTAAGAATAATAATAATAAACTTTATTAATTCAGTAATGTATAAAAACATAGAATACGTCACATAAACTTAAAAATATACATACTTTAAAAATATATGGAAATCCATACAAGAACTCATACCTGATAGGGTACAGATAAAAACTCCTGAATGAAGTAAAAGGCTTTGCTTAATGGATAATCTGTTAAGTGTTGTTTCAGCTGGCTGTTTGTCATTCTCTTCAAAGTGTTTGGGACATGATTATATATTTTCATACACTGTGTCAAGGTTTGCAACAAGTCCTTGCATTTATTAGTCCTAGTACGCTGCACATAATTCACCTCATATTTTTAAAAAATGTCATTGTAATTGGTCTTCACAAAAATTACTGACTGAATGATGTAAGGAGACGCTAAGTATCTTATTTTCTAGAAATACCTGTTTACAGGAGTCGCGAGGCTTCAAATTGAACAATGCTCGTAATTTTTATTAAAATTTTAAAACTCATAAAATGAAAAGTTTTGAAGTTCATGAATTAACAATAGTTAAAATGTCGTAGTCGCTATGTGTCATAAAATTGTTTATTGTCATACTTCGACTAAATTTCAAATTATTTTAAAATTAAATAAGTAATACTTAGATTTATAACTTCATTTGAAAAGCAAACCGTTAATACAAATGCTTAAATGTACGTTATTGAAAACATCTATAACTTTCGCAATATCTTGAAGAACATATAAGTTACTATTTTCAAGCATCACACTAAATATAAGTTATAATATAACAAATTAAAAAATCTTTTTTAACTTTCTCTTAATAAAGTTTTTGCTAACATCAAGGACTCTAGAAAGTATAAGCACGCTTGTATGAGGATTTTCGCACGCATAACAAAAGATTCCTAATTTATGAACTTCCAAACTTTTCATGAGTTTTAAAATTTTTATAAAAATCACTTATTCGTAAAAGGAAAATAGAAGTAACACTTTTCGATTAATTTTAGTTATAGTCGTAGTGCAAGTCATGGCAATTCTATTTTTAAGTCGTAATCAGGTTTATTCAGATATAATACCCTACAACGTTTGCAATATCGCTCACAGGTGAATGAAAATAGATATTTTTAATTAGTAAATCTGGAGTACTTTTCAATAACATATAAATATATTAATTTTTTTTAGAATTTTTATCTTTAGCGAATGGTAATGTAATTCTAAAGATCATGCGTAGATATGTCGAAATAAACATTAATTTCATCTACTGAAAAGATATCTCTACTAATTGAGCCCATAACAGCTATTTCATCGTCAATCGTTATTTCATAGCAACTTTTCAAATGTTGCTATGAAATAACGGAAAATCGTCATATCTCAGAAACAGTTGAAAATCGACAAATACAGGTAATGTCAGTTTAATCGGCCCTTTAAAGACTATCATAAAATGTAAAAAAATGCGTAGCATTCCATTTAAAAAAACACAAGTTTGTGCTGGTTCGTCGTTGTCGAACACTTTGTATAAATGAAAATACTTTAAATTGTGGAGCTTAAGATTATCTACAATTTTTGTATTAAAATTTTTTCGCTATCTACATTATTAGATACCAATAATTGACTTTACCGCTCCGCTGGGACACTCGGTATAAGCCTAATTCCATAAAATTAAAAGGAAGGATTTTTCTTCACTGGCTCATTTTCCTTTAATAATTAAGTATACTTATCTAAAAGAGAAATGAATCAAAATTTCCAACGTTTGTAATAATATTCCCGTCACTCGTTATGCCATTTAAAACATAGGTATTTATTCAACAGAAATGTTCTGCTGTAGAAACATCCCCAAAGTGTAAAGGAGCGTAGAGTGCCGTTAACGATGTCATTAAAATTCGGTTTTATTTTAATTAAAATTGAAAGACGTAAATGTAATTTTATATAATGAAATACCCTTTGCGTGAAAGGAGCCGACGGATTCTTATGAAAATACGTTTTAGATTATGTTCTTTAGTGGTGCGATATATATATACCTATATATTTCCACGCTCGATCATGTTTATTTTAATAACATTGTAGTTGTTGCTTTTCTTTTTATCAAGAAAAGCGTATATGTATCTATATACATTATTCAGAAAAAGAGTAATTTGATAGATATGTACGTGACCAAAATTCAAAGAAAATATTTACGTTATACTTCAAAGGCGAGCTTGGTGTACGTACATACATATGAATTATTAATAAGACTGAAACATTGAATGAGATGTATGTTTGGTTTTTTCTTTAACATTCTAAATATTCAACTATTAAAATTATGTTTCTATCCAGCAATTTGATTTTGTGCAGTAAACTTATAAACATGGCATAATTTCGATAAAAGGAAAAACATTCACTTTTCAAAAAATTCCAAAAGCAGACGTTTATTGTTATTAAATGCATATATATATATATAAATTAAAATAATATTTATTGGGTTTGTGGTACTTATTGATTAAATAAATAAAACTAAATTTGACGTTTCGACATATTTAATGTCTTTCTCAAAAATGTGGAAATATTAAACAAACATGCCAGTAAAATTTCGTAAAACATCCTTTATTATACATTTAAAATTGGAATTTTATAAAATAACGTACCTATTCGATGATATCTATACATGTTCTTTCCCTTTTTCTTTTTTCCTTTGGTGTCATTTTTTAATTTTATTGTTATTCAATATGTATCACCAAAGTATGTGTGTCACTTTTGTTTAATTATGTTAAAGTTTTGTTGTTTTCAATAACTGTGTACGATAACAAATGCATGAATACATATTGCACTGCTACGATCCTTTTCAGATATTAGCAAGTTTTTATTTAAAAAAAAAAACTTGCTATAGGCAAGTTTTTATTTAAAAAAACACATATTAATCAAACTAATCACTCGTTCAATTTCAAAGAGACAACAATTATTACGACAGAAACACAACATAATAAAGCTAGGAATTTTTTGGAAAGCATCTACATTAAAAAAAATACAAATTCAATTAATGATAGGACTGACATTAGTAACATTTCCAATATTTACGTTTCAATAATTTAATGACTCAATTAAAACCATAACACAATATTAATATGAGTTACCAAAAAAAAAAATAAATAAAAATAAACACATAAGGAATAGAATAAAAATTCAAAAGAAACAACCAAGGCAAAACACAACATACACACAACTTTTTACAGATACACGAGCTAAGAGAATTTATATACACATCGATTTTAAACGCATTTTCGTCACAGACATATAGTTTTAACGGTCGATATATCTTGACAATTATAACTTCAAGATATAAAAAATTTTTAATGTGAATGAGAATTTTTTGGAAGTATAGGAAAATAAAGAAATATAAAAATGACTATTTTCAAAGAGGAAAGCATATTACAAATATATGTATATTCTCACAATTTTATTATATTCATCTGACTAAAGAAACCAACGTTAAATGTAAGTTATACAGTCGATATCCTTTTCATATCATTTTTAATATATGTTTAAAACATTTTTACAGAGTGTTTGAAAAAGGCAGCATAAATGTTAGCCGAAACGTTACAAATAAAGGATTAAAAAAATATGTATTGTTTTAATTACATGTTTTTGTTCCAATTTTAATTGTGAATGTCCAAAAAAGGCCACTACGCCCACGAAAAAATTTTTTATACTATAGAATATAATATGGCCAAGAAAACCACTAAACAATATATCATATATATATATATATACAGGGTGTGTCATTAGTACCCGCTTCTTCGATTGCTCTTTTGTGTTTTAAATAAGGGAAAATACAATTAGTCGAATATTCATGGTTGCCTGGGTCGCATATTCTAAAAAATACTTTAAGCTCTGACGCGCTTCCGGTTTCACTGCAACTGCATAGAACTTAATTTTTCTGAACGATTCACCCTACATATTTTTGGATTTTCTAGTAGTCTTCTCAATTTCCTATTCAACTGTTTTTGACCAAAACTCGTATTCAGAAAAAAAATTATTATCGCACTGTTTTTAAAAGTAAAAACAATAACTTTGTGGTGCGTGTAGCTAAGAGAATTCTGCATCATTTGGTATAAGTTGTACTCGACAATACCTCAAAAACCTGGCAACATATATTCAAATACCCATGATTCGTCACCTGTTATCACTCTGTTCATGAAGTTGGGTTCGGTTGTAAAGCGATCCAGCTGTTGGCTAATGGGGAAGCGATTTTCCTTTTGTTCATCCGACAAGTTCTTGGGCACAAATTTTCCGCATGCCTAGTTCCTTTGTCACAATTCGATGAACAATGTCTTTACTCATATGTCATCATACTGAGTGTCAACCATCTGTCTCGTGCTAACGCAGAACTCATGTTTGCCACACTTTCATCGGTTTTTGACGTGGACGGCCGTGCAAAGCGACGTTTATCGTCAATGGCATCGCGGCCTGTGCCAACGACAAAACAGCATCCCCATATACTGTTCTTAACATTTGTAGTATGTGCAGTTCTTCCCAGTTTAATGCAAAATTTATTTGCATATCGCTGCTCGGTATTTGCCTGCATTTTACAAATAAAGTGATATTAAAACTTAACGGTAAACAACTCGCACTCACTCCACTAACGCTATATTAACTGGCTTGCACCTGTTCTGGTTGCGTTGTTAGCCTCTCCACTCACATGTAGTCGATTCCAGTCGGCTGCAGTCGTTGTCACATTTAGCTCAAATAATTCATTCCCATTAATTCTGAGACATACCTCGTATACATTTCGAAAAGCCCATGCGTATAAGAAAGCCGTGTGGTAGATGCCCCTCATTTTTTAATATAATGATATGATCTAAAACTTTTTTTTACTGTAATGTACTTTTAAATTTGACAAGATTTATTGAATTTTCAAGAGAATATTTTCAAACACGTATTTTTGTGTTCTTTAATGCCCATATTACGTAATACGAATTTACCATATTTTAGAAACAAAGCTAGAAAGAAAGATCAACGAAAGCATTGATGAAAAGCATCTGCACTACACATTAAAACGTGCCTCGCTAATATGTATTAAAATGCATTTATTAAAAAACAAAATATCTTTTTCTTGATAACATTCTACCTCCTTTTCCGGTTTTAATACATAAATGTGGAATACAATCAATTTAACCAAACCAAAGCCCTACGTCCATATATTTCATGCGACCGGATGTTACAATAGAATCTCGACTATTAATCTTCATTACCGCCACTGAAATGCAATTTAGCACACGGCTGATGCGAAAGAGCTCGTATCAAAATCCCGGCAGTCAATCAAACGTTATATGAAGCAGATTATGGACGAGGAATGGCAGACCCCATGTCAGCGCCCAGAGAGATGCCAGTGTTGTTCATTGATCTGTTAAAATCGCACGGCTTGTAAAAATATCTGACGGATGAGCATTGTTGAAAATATTCCCTAGTCTTTGCACTAAGAAAGTATTACCCAATAGAAACGCTTCGTGTGCGCTATACAGAGTGAATGTAGATAAATGCTAATGAGGTTGGATTCTGAACAAAGCTTCCTCTTATAATCATTCATTTTACATACCTAGTCTTTTTAAGAGGATACCGTATAAAAATGCGTATCACACCTAATTTTTTAGAAATATAATTAAAGAGAAGGTTATTCAATTTTTAACTTTAAAATGTTAAACAAAAGTTCAAATGTATTTATATTCGGTGAACTGAGGTGTAGACTTTCATAGTTGTCACAATATAAAATTTACCTTCCCGGTTGAAACGACGCCAGGATAAGCATAAATGCAGGCGTTTGATCCAATATTACAAACGGAATATGTATATTAAGTGATCTAGTGTAAAGTCTGCATGGAGCAGGTAAATTTCAGAGAGCAACTACCCGACTGAAAGATTATCCAACTGAAAAAATCTCCTACTGAATATGTAATTCTCTGATGTGAAAATTCGCGACAAACAATTCAACCAATAGATCTCCTCAACATATGGAATAATAAGCTTAGAACAATCAGCACAATGCTTGGGTGTTTAAAAATTTGTTTCCTTAGTTTTTTTTTGTTTTAATTTTTTTCACATATTTACATTTTTGGTATGTAAAATCGTAGAATACACCACATGGTATGATATTTGCTTTGTCAATAAAAAAATATTGTAAATAAATTGTGGCTTTGTCTTCCATCTTTCCAGAACACGATTAGAAACATTCATGGAGAAAAGGAAATAAACCAGTCTGAAACTTTGCTTTGAATCGAAATTTATAACCAGCGTTAGCATTTGTTTCCGCAGCAAATGTAGTCGATGCACTTGAAACTCTTTGCTAAGTGAAGAAGCACGGTCAATTGTAGACGCCCAAAAAGACGTCCATATTGCCGCTCACAAACATTTTTCCATTATGTGTGGAATTTTTCCGAGACTGTGGTAGAAAATCTACTTGAATTTCATAGAGTAATATGTAAGGTTCGTTGTTTCTGCAGAAAAATAGCTAGCAGCTATTGTAACAAAATATGACGCGGAAACATTTTCCAATTACTTGCGTGGGTATAGCCAACAATTTATATTACTAAAGATATTAAAAATTTAAATTAATAGCTAAATAAGCTGAAGAAAATAGGAAACTTCCTTTAAAAAACACAAGCATTGTGTTGTTTGTCCTAACACGCGATAAAGCGTAAAGAGAAGTTTGTTATGTCGTATGTGTCGGAAAATTTTCCGTAAAATATTTTTTGAGGAATTTTACATTTGTTGAATTGTTTGCCTGGAAAATTATAAATTACCAGTCGTTGTAATTGTAATCGGAGGATTTTCCGTCGTTGTTCTGTCTTCCACGGTCATTATCACAGTATATAACTTTCTTTCCTGTTTGAAATTGCATCGGGGATCATCACTCCACTGTTAAAACAATCATTATCTGGGCTGTTCGTTGATGTTGATCGAGTCATTGTTGAAGAATGGATGTCAGAATCGACGCCTAACCTATCGCGGATTCAGTCCGGTAACCAATTGTATATAAAAAGGAGCGTTTCTAAATTCACCGAATAGGGAAAACAGAGAGCAAGTCAAAATACAAAATTATTTTTCTTTTTCAGTATATTTACATGCAATCCTAATAAATTTGTCAGATCTTTGAATTAGCTTGCGTATGCCGTCATAAAAAATATTTTATCTTTGTCTACAAAATATGCAGAATTTCTCGTAAATTTCTTTTCACGTAGCTCTTTTGTCATTTAAGGAATTAGTAAAAGTCGATAAGAGCGAGGTCTGGATTATAGAATGGGTGATTTAAAATATCGAAGCCCTATGCAGGGCAGTCAAAGCAAGACGACTCTTGAGGAAGGGAGCATTATTGTTCAGGAGCAGGAACCTTTCGTCAATTTTCCCCTTTTATTGTTTAATGACTTTTTTTAACCGCTCCAGGTCTGAAGAATAACTTATCGAAACACCTTTATCTTTGTAATCAATTAACAGGATTCCGTTTTGAGTTCCAAAAAACAGTAGCCATGAGTTTTCCGGTAGACTGTGACACCTTAAACTTCTTAGGTGGTGGTGTGCCTTTTTTATGCCATTGCGGAGAGTCTTCTTTGGAATTAGGTTTATAATGATGATCCCAAGTTTCATCCCCAGTAAAAATTTGACTTAATACACCATCCCTGTGTTACAAGGGTCCAGAAACGCACGGAACCATTCCATGAGCTGTTGATTTTGCGGCGTCGTGAGCATTCTCGGCTCCCATCTTGCGTCATGTCACGATGATAATGAAGAATTGTAAAAATGGTTGTATCAGATACCCCAGGTGTTCCTGTGTGAGTTGTGCCTTCTTTAACGAGCATCTCCTATTATTAATTTTTGGACTTTTTTAACAAGTTCTGGAATGGTCACTTCGATATGCCGCACCGCCCGTGGGTCGCCCTCATGTGATACCCTACCTTACTTAAAGCTTCTGTGCCATTTAAAAACTATAGTCCCGGCAAGAATTCTTCATGATTAAGTTGCTTGGTGGGCGATTGTTTTAAACATAAACACGTTCCGATAATAGAGAGCTATGCCACCACCATCCAACTCATCCATTCTACGATCTTGAAAACGTTCTCTCATGTTTATTAAGTGTCTGTAATTTTAAAATAGAAAGTTCAAAAGCACTGAACGGTTTCATTGTGAATATACAACGTGTTAAATATTAAAAGAAACGTTTTTCCTAAATTACTCAAACGCAAATTGTTATTAAGAATTAAATTCGCAAAACGTATAGAAGAGTATATTCTATAACTTTACCACAGACGTTATTTAGCACTTGCAGTGGAAAATTTAGTAACTAAAGCACATTAGAGGTAAATTTTATTTGATTCAATATTGTATTCGGTCGACCTTTACTCGGTGAAGGACCATAGTATTAATAACTATAATATTAATAACACAACTGTTAAGATTTTCAGAATTTAATATGTTAATCAAGAGCTACTGAAATTCAATTTCAATAACAGAAGTATATTTTTGGTAATGGGATTTAACAATTTTTTTCAAATGTATTGTTCTCTGAGTGACAAAGCGACGAAAACTGGTTTTCCAAACCGACATAACCCGTGCTACAAAAAATCCAACATTTGTAAGAACTTACCGCAACTTTTGCAGAGGGTACTCCCAAATATTATAGAAAATATATGTTTCAATACGATGGTGCTATAGACTACACAGTTATGATGAGGAAGTTTTTGGATGAACTTTATCCAAATCGTGGAAAGAAAGATTAAGGCCAATCAGTCGGCCAGCAAACGCTTTTTATTTCATCTCTATTGATACATTATAAAAGATAAATATACCATTTCTACAAAGAATAGGAAAATCGTGGCATCTTAATTTTTCATGGCGAAATTGAATGAATTGAATGAGAATCAGCTTTGGTTTCGACAAAACGGCGAAAAATCGCACTCAAATGGCGAAGTTCAGTAAATGAATAATTTCTATAAATAGTAAGTTAATGTGATCCCAAAGCCGAGATTATACGATCTTACAATCTCAGAGTCTTTTCTTTGGGGTTACTAGAAAAAATAACTGTATCTCAAATTTCACAGAAAATTCAAGACTTTAAAGGCATAATTCGAACAGAAAATGAAGCCATACAAAAAGTCATCGAAAATTTTGACATCATATGCTGGTATGTAGAACAAGTAATAGTGAACAATATTAAAAAAAAAAAACATTGAACTTTGACTAACAACAAAAAGAAATAGGTTTAAGTTAAGTTTTAAGGTTTAAGGTATAAATTGGACTTATTATTATCATTAATGTTAGAAGATCTTTTCATGCACGAAATTTCTGTCATCATTAGCAATGGAAGAGGATAGTAAGTCGGATATTGAAGGATTCCCGCGGATGAACGGTGAAAAGATATAAAACGCGCAAAGCCTGATAGTCGCATTTATATGTATTTTCAGTACGTGCACTTTATGGTAGGGCTGTCCCTTCACAATCCTGTTAGATGTTGTGAGTGTAAATCAAGCGACTGGAAGAGAGGGATTTACGTTTTGCGCATGGAACACACTGTGACTTCGATTTTGTTCCGTCGCTTCAATGTGAAATTCCTTCTTTTTTATGCAACCTCACCGTCGAGCGTCACAAAGGCCTCAATGAATGTCAATTGAACAGTTTTCGTGTCGGGAATATCAGAAAATGATACTGTAGAATGGCGAGTAATGCTCCCTAACGTTGATGCTGGAATGGTTTGGTGAAATTTTGAGAAAATACAAACCTTTTGTATAGTTTTGTGATGAAAATAAAACAAATACGTGCCAAAGAGAAGTAATAAGCATTGTTATCGACATTTTAAAAAGAATTTTTTCTTCAATTTATTCCGTAGATTTATATAGAAACCAAGAAGTCATATTCTCATAAGAACAAGTAACAAAATGCAAGTATAGAAATAAGCAATAACATGATTTGTGCATTATACAATATGTATCTAACATATTTAGTTCTTGTTTCTTATAGTAACCATGCGAGCATGTGTAACACACTTAATTGCAGTTCTTTGTGGCTCAAATAAGAAAACTGGATACCTATGTAGGAGAATCTAGTCGTAAATATATAAAAGAATAATTCTAAGATATTTTTTTTATGTGCTTACAATTAGATTCTCATAGATGTTCTGACTTCTTAGTTTCAGCGACAGAACGTTTTCGGTCTTTGAGGTATCTGCAGTGTGTAAAGAGATGTGGTTTCCTTAGAGAAAATACTTTAATAAGTCGTAGGAGAAAAATTTATTCTTTATATAAAAAAAATTGATTATCTAAAAACTCCTTTTGGCAAATAAAAAAAAATGAGGTGTGGCCACCACACGACTTTCTTATACGTATGAAAGTGTTACTTCCGGTCCGAATTTTGAAATTTCATTTATACAAAAAATATTCCAAATCCAACTCTAAATACTTTTGTACTCTTCATAAATATATATAGAATCCATAATTCACGACATATTTGCAAAAGATCGCTATTCGATAAGAGTAAAAGTGGTACTTCCGGTCTGAATTTTGAAATTTTTTTTATACAAAAGATATTTAAAAGTATGTTTTAAATACTTTTATACTCGTAATGTACCTGCCTAGAAAGCATGACTTGCGAGATATTCGCAAAAAACTGATTTTCGATAAGAGTAAAAGACCTACTTCCGCTAGGAATTTCGAAAAACTTTATTAAAACAATTTTTCTCAAATTTAATTTTGAGTACATTTGAATTCTTTATAAATTTGTTTAAACTTAGTTATTGACGAAATATTTGCAAAATTCGATTTTTTCACTGAAGTAAACTACTACTTCCGGTCTGCCGATTTTGCTCAAAATCTAATCAGTTCTCAAGAGGGAGATTATGTTCGTAAATACAAAATTTGGAATTGATATCTATAGCGGTTTGACCGCTATCGTGGTCACACACACACAGACACACACAGACACACAGACACACAGACAGAGAGAGAGAGAGAGAGAGAGAGAGAGAGAGAGAGAGAGAGAGAGAGAGAGAGAGAGAGAGAGAGACATTTTTTAAAAACCACTTTTTTGGTATCAGGGGACCTCAAAACGTGGACATCTGCAAAAATCTCGAGGTCGAAAATTTTCATCATCACAATACTTCCTTATACTACGTATAAGAAAGTAAAACCACTAATCATTTAATTATACATTAATCATGATAAAAAAAACTTGAAATTATGTCGATTTGTTGATTTTAAATATGACTAAGTCCGAATATTATATTACATTATTAAATTTGATAAAAGTCATTTCTATTTTCAAACTTTCATTGTTTTTGTGTTTGTAAAAAAGAATGACCATTATTGCATATTTATGCGAGAGTTCTATGGTATAACATTTCACCGGGTAGATTCGTTGCTTTAACTTCAACATTTTTCAACTGTCAGACAATGTCGTTGGTTAATGACTAATACATGGGTAATACGATACTGATGTAACCTTCGGAGTTCGTCATATTTAACCTTTAATTAGTCACGTGGGGTCATTGTGACCCCACAGGGTATGATCGCCACTGTAACTTTGAACTCGAGAAATGTATAACCGTTTCCCCTGCTCTACCTTCCTAAATAGACATCTACTCAAGGTTCTTATGATCAGTACTGGTCTGAGTGTTAAAGAATGTTGTCTGTCACATAATATAAACCTTTTTGACCCCACGCGACTAACTGTGTAACATTTGTTGTGAGACTTTCTGCCGTAAATAAGGTTAGTGTGTTGATGTTTTTCATATATATGAACATATCTACGTGATAAATTTCTTGAAATTAGCGGCATTTTAAATTAATTGATGACAAATTACTTGCATTATTTTATTGTTAATGATTTTTAAGGAAAAGAAACACATTACTCCGAGGACTAACATATATACATTCGCTTACTCAACTATACGTGAATGCTCATCAGAAATATATACAGCCTGTCCCAGAAATAGAAAGACGGAGTAGCAGATATGTAAAGTTCGAACAGAAACAGACCCAAATATACAGCACTAACGAAGAAATTAAAATTTTAATTTTCTTTGTTGTTTTTTAGATAAAAAAAATTACATTACGGACCTGGCACAGAATGTATGTTTTTAATTCACGTAAGAATGTTCATTTGTAAATAGAAACAAAGACGCATTCATAGAGAAAAATACGCTTTTATTTGCATAAAACGGGGAAAAACGTTAAATCGTAAAAACATATTTTTTGCGGGATGTGTCTCAATAACGCAGCTATGTAGTCGGTTATTGACCCAGATGGGTGACCTACTTTCTTGCAGGCAATAAAAGGTTGTTTTTATTTTTAAAATAGGAAGGTTGTTGCTCTTTAATGTGTTCGTAGTTGGAAACAGCTGATTATTAGAATATTCAATAAATCGTATTTTTTTAGCAGGTTTAAAATTAAAGTAATTAATGGTTTGATATTTATTATGAAGTATCTATTCCTCCTCCTTTTTTTTAACACTAGTAATATGGTGCTTCTGAAAAGCACCGATTGTGAAAGTGAAGCAGGTGGATATTTAGTGCAGGGTCGGCCTAAGGCCAATTGAATTCTTTAATATTTTTCTCTGCAGTCTGCGCACGAATAAAGACTTGATATTTTGAGGGTACGTTTTTACACAATCTAGCTTCCGATTTCTGCTACTCCGTCTTTTTATTTCTGGGACACCTGTGTATATATATTTCTTATTGATCGACATTTATTCTAATATATTTAGATGATTCAGTGAATGCAACAATTTTATTTGCAAAGTACACACAAAAAAGATTTTTTGTATCGATTGTGTTGAAGGCGATTAGAGTATTTTTAAGAATATTTCTATGTTGTTTTTACTAATATGTTTATGATTCAACCTGCAATGTATGATTTTCTTAAAATAAAAGTTATTCATTATTGAATTTAAAGAGGAAAACATCATTCTGAACGTTTAGTCATAATGACCCCAGATAGGTAATTTTCATGACGCGACTAACTAAGGGTTAAAATCAACAACTCGACATAATTTCAAGTTTTTTTATCTCATCTTAAATAATTATTGTTTTTTTTATTTGCCAAATGGGGTTTCGGTGCAATCAAATTTTTTTATAAAGAATAAATTTTTCTTCTAAAACTCATATTGAAATACTTTTCCCTATAGGAAACCACATCAGTTTACACATTGTACATCTTCTAGCCGTCACTTTTGATTATTTCGGTAGTTGTAAGGCTACATTACTTGCGTTTGCGCGCTCTGAAAATGACTAATACTCGCTTTGAGCCACCAGTTATACGGTACTTATATAATCAGGTGGAGGGATGGTACAACTTTCAGATTTACAGATCAGTACTTATATATATACAGGGTGTCCAGAAACTCTCCTGACAAACGAAGACCGGAGATTCCTCAGATAATTTTAAGACAATTTAACCCAATTCACCCTAGTCCGAAAATGCTTCTTAAGGTCATAGGCGTCCGTTTTGGGTAGGTAAACGGTTATTTTAACACATAACTTTTTTGTCTTTAACTTTTAAGCATTTGTGACACTAGATTATCAAATTTTCAGGTATTCTAGTACTAAAAGGTACTCTTACTTTAAGTCGGTAGGATACACCGTTTTCTAGAAAAATCGATTTGAAAATTTTTCGTTTTTTCGTCATTAAAATTCAATTTATTATTTTTTGCACTAGTTCGCTCTGAACTGCCAACAGAAATAAAACCTACGTTTTTAATTGTCAAATTGTTGTCAGTTCGCGAAGTTGAAATGACGAAAGATGAAATGATGAAAAAACGAAAAATTTTCAAATCGATTTTTCTAGAAAACGGTGTATCCTACCGACTTAAAGTAAGAGTACCTTTTAGTACTAGAATACCTGAAAATTTAATAATCTAGTGTCACAAATTCTTAAAAGTTAAAGACAAAAAAGTTATGCGTTAAAATAACCGCTTACCTACCCAAAACGGACGCCTATGACCGGTACTAGAAATTCGCAATTGATTGAATCGATTCAGCTCTGGAGGATAAATAAGTATACCAGTTTTTGTTTTTCTAAATAGAAGCGTTCGGGAGATATTAAAAAAAACTAATTACAAGGCGCCATCTTCAAAGAGCTCTAGCTCCCTTAGGAAGCATTTTCGGACTAGGGTGAATTGGGTTAAATTGTCTTAACATTATCTGAGGAATCTCCGGTATTCGTTTGTCAGGAGAGTTTCTGGACACCCTGTATATATAAACAAAAGTCTAGTATGAGTGATTGTTTTCAAAATTAGAATCTTAAACTTAATAATAACGATAATATATTTTCATTTTAATGCACACATTAGCTCAAAATTCTTCAACAGATATAAAATATAAATAAATAAATACAAAGTATATAACACCCTTAATATATATGATTACAAATATAGCTTTATAGAAAATTTCTTAAAAATTCTTTCACTGTATACACAGCTTTAGGGGCGTGTGCGCGTCACAGAATCAAAGTGTAAGTGAGGGATACCCCCTTGGTGGGGGTAAAAAATAAAATTTAGACCCCTATGTTAAATCATATGGAATTTTGGTCCAGAACTCTCATAGCTTATCTACTTAAATCATCTTCTGAAACTGTAATGCCGGTAATGCTTCAAAATTTTACAAGATCGAATTAAATCTTATTTGCTTTGGATCTCCTATTTTATGTTAAGAACAATAATTTCTATAAGTCTCGATTAAATATTGAAATTTATTCCAAATTATTAGTTCTACTGAAAAGAAAGTTTGATGATATTAGAAGCAGGAAGGTTTTCACTAAAGAGTCCATATTAATTTATGAAGATAAGATACTCTAATTTTATGCACCTAAAAACATACATATATTTGTCACTTTAGACAGCTCTTATAACTATTGTGGCATGTTTAGAAAAAAATTCGAAATATAAAAACTGAATATATACGAGAGTAGTCTGAAATGTTTTGAGCCTAACATAGAAACAAGTTTCTTTTATTCAAATGTAATTTTATTTTTCATCATAGTTTCCTTTCAAGTCTATACACTTTCTCCAGCGATGCTCAAACCGCATTAACCCTTCCAAGTAGTAGTTGTGGTCTTGCTCCGCAAAATAGGCGTTTGCGATAATCCCCTCGTTCGATGCGAAACTTTAAGCTTAGAAAACATGAAAAAGTCTAGGGGCCCCAGATCTGGTGAATACGGCGGGTGTTCAACCAATTCGAAGTGCAGCTCGTGAATTTTGGCTATGGCAGCTGCCGAAATTTGAGCAGGTGTGTTGTCTTGGAGGAAAAGAACTTGGCTTCTTCTTGAAAGGCGGATGTTTTTTACAACTTCTGCACTCAGCCCATCAAGTAATCATTCGTAATACATTCCCGTTATTGTTTCACTTTTTTCTAGATAGTCGATGAACAAAATCCCGTGACTATCCCAAAAAATATTCCCCATCACCTTCACGGCCGATGGAACCCTCTTCGGCTTTTTCGGAACAGGTTCGCCCTTTGCAGTTCACTGTCATGATTGTTATTTCGTCTCGGGAGTGTAGTGGTGGATTCCAAGTTATGAATCGACACAAAAAACCTGACTTGTTTCGCTTAAACCGCTCCAGTAGGGGCTTGGAAATGTACATTCAAATACGTTTTTGTCCAAAGTGAGCAAGCAAGTTCTTTGAGTGTTACCCAAAGATCGGATCGTATGCATCGTCAATTCTTTATTCAGTATTGATAAATGCGCTCTTAAGATTTGTGCATAGTCTCTGCTATCTTTCTAACCTTGATTCGATTTTAGTCCAAAACCATTCGGTTAACATTTTCGATATTATCGGTGGTGATCGCAGTTTTTGGCCGACTCTAATGTTCATCATCAGTTGAGCTACTGGACTACGTTTACATTCAGCTGTCTATCTTTGGACGGTGTCAATCCCATTTAGTTTTAAATTGTGTAGGCGTATTGCCTTTTAAACGCAAGAATTTATTCACGGCACGATATATAATTTTTTTACATCATGAAATTCTGGTAACTGTTAGGCATTACGTATATCTATTTTTTTATTCTGCTTTCTCGAAATCGCTTGCTAATTTAAGTTACATTTCAAGGTTAAGTTGAAAAACAGCTCTAACTGCCTTATGATTGCGACTCGTTTCTTGTGTTTTGTCCTTGTGTTCTATATTTTTAATTACAATAAAGACATTATTATTATTATCATGTCTTCCTCTTTATTTTCTGGCTTATTACGAGAAAATAAATACAGTTTTATCTAAGACATAACAAGTGACGTGTAGGGCTAATAGCTAAATATATCCCAAAACCAATTACGCGGGGTGCGAAGAAATTCATGGATTGATGTCGTCGAACACGCTATCACGCTATGTTAGGAAATAGAAGAATAGGAAAGAGTGGACGATAAGTTTGGAACAAAAGACCGATAAATAAGCAGTACAGTAAATATACAGTGTCATTATTTCGTTTGGTGCCCTTAAACAAATTATTAATTATATAATTGGTGTTAAATATATATGTTTGTTTATGATTTATATTATTAAAGAATTCTGTTTATTACTTGCAAATTTTGTCTCTTAATGTATTGTCCTCTTCAAAACATTCCAAACAAAATATTTACAAAAGTGTTATTTGGTTATCCACGTTTAATAATTGCCGAATAACTATTGTTTAAATTTGATAATAATTTATTTTGGTAATATTCGGCAGTTCTACGCCAATAGACTGAAAAGCGCGCCACTGAATTAGTAGTTTCAAAATGGCCGAAGGTCGTTGAAATGTAAGCTGAGTTATCTTATGCAGTGTCGCTTTTTTACCGTAAGGGTAATATTCTTTGGCAGTAGTGTAGCCCAACCATTGGATCCACTCTCAGTTTACTTGTACTACTTTATTGTCGTAAAGAATAGACGAAATCTCTTCACAATAATTTAGCTTGATTTGAATTTCAGATTTTCAACTACATTGAAAAGTAAATTTAAAATACTATAATTTCATTGAAGATGTAGAAGATCTAAAGAATACCCCTTAAATGACGACGAAAATCACTGGATTAACCTAGCACGTAGTCCGTACTCTTTCCAATATACAGGATGTCCAGAAACTCTCCTGACAAACGAAGACCGGAGATTCCTCAGATAATTTTAAGACAATTTAACCCAATTTACCCTAGTCCGAAAATGCTACATGGCAGATAGTCTTCGAACGCTAATTTCTGGATTTTCCTCAACTTCCATTAAAATAACATCTTCATGTTCTGCTGTTACATCATTATGTCTCCCTGTTTCATTTTTTTTTTTGGGACCACTGAACCTGTTTCTCTTAATCGTTGATGAAGAGCTGTAAATGTTGAGTGAGTGGGATGCTGACGATTGGGAAATTTTTCAGCGTATCTACGTTGCGTTGCTCGAGCGTTACACCTAATTTCGCCATAAACTAAATGCATATAGGCGTATTCTTCATTAGTAAAAACCATTTTTTTTTAAATTGAAATCGTTGTGTTTGAATGCTACAAAGTAAAAAATTAAAAGATAAACTTCGGGAACTGACAACAATTTGACAATTAAAAACGTAGGTTTTATTTCTGTTGGCAGTTCAGAGCGAACTAGTGAAAAAAATAATAAATTGAATTTTAATGACGAAAAAACGAAAAATTTTCTAATCGATTTTTCTAGAAAACGGTGTATCCTACCGACTTAAAGTAAGAGTACCTTTTAGTACTAGAATACCTGAAAATTTAATAATCTAGTGTCACAAATGCTTAAAAGTTAAAGACAAAAAAGTTATGCGTTAAAATAACCGTTAACCTACCCAAAACGGACGCCTATGACCGGTACTAGAAATCCGCAATTGATGGAATCGATTCATCTCTGGAGGATAAATAAGCATACCAGTTTTTCTTTTTCTAAATAGAAGCGTTCGGGAGATATTAAAAATAAATAATTACAATGCGCCATCTTCAAAGAGCTCTAGCTCCCTTAGGAAGCATTTTCGGACTAGGGTTAATTGAGTTAAATTGTCTTAAAATTATCTGAGGAATCTCCGGTCTTCGTTTGTCAGGAGAGTTTCTGGACACCCTGTACACATACTGAGAACGTCACATTGGATATTAATTTATTTCTTGATTTATAAATGTAATTAAATGTAATGGCAAGCGCTCGTTAATTTTCCGACCAGGTAAATAGTTCATTTTGACCTTGTACACTTCATTATATATCACGCGCTCGTTCATACATCTTAATCACAAGAAAATTTACCAATAAACCAGAAACTCTATCCGAAACTTAATTGAACTTTACAGTTCACTGAATATAAGGGTCGGAGAAAGGGTCTTCCGACTCTCATAAAAATATCCTGCCATCATATTTGACATATATTAGCGGATATCGATTACAAATATGTGTGCGTTCATGTATAAATAAATTTCCTCTGCAGACAAACTGAAGCCGGAAAAATTCGCCTCTATATAACATTTGTCTATAATATGTAAAATCTCTAAACAATATATACGTTACATATATTGTTCTGGTATTAATTTGTTTATAATTATAAATATTTGAGTAACGATTACTTTTTATGACAACTTGGAATATTGAACAAGTAAGCAGTAAAATAATTAAATTACAAACCGATAAATGCAAAACTACTATTCGAAGGATATTCAAAAAGGAATCAGTAAAGCATCAAGCAAAGAATCTGTGTCTCCATTAGTGAATATGTATTTCGACATCTTTATATCATCATCACCGTTTTATCTAAAAAATCATAACACTAAGGCGTTTGACATAATATCCATGAGTGCGTTAGTTAAAGATCGAAGACTTTCCCTGCCACGTTCTAGTGTTTTTCGACTGAACTGGCTCGTGGAAGCATGAAACACTAAGCCTTTTTTTGTTTGTTAGGTGGAAATCCTTTATGGACACCATGTGCTTATGTCTACCACAATATGGTAGTGTGGGACTCCAGCCTAAAACAAACCGCCTACCCACAAAAACAACCCTATTCCTTAGCGCATTTTGTGGAACCATCATATTGATATCTACATCACGAAATCGCTGAGTAGTCAGTTACCCTGGTCTTGTATCTCTACTACCCGTTCTGCAGTTTTTTTCTTCTTCTTCCTTTGTTTTCACAAGGGTCTTAATCATCTGATGTAGTACATCTCAATGCTTTCTACAACCTAACATCGTTCCTATTAGATTCCTTGGTCTTTCTCCATCTTCCTAATTGCTTCTTATCCATCGTACACATTCGAATATTGTAAGCTCTACAGTGTCAATACCGCCGCAGTACACACATTCCTCTCGTGCAGCTTTACCTATTTATTCTCTTTGCGTATAATCTGAAAACGTCATACCCTGTCAAAACCTGTGTGAGATAGCAGTCCGCACTTCTGTGTTTACCATCCAGCCAGCCCTTCAAAGCTCATTGGTCCACTGTCCTCTATGTGTGTTGCTATTCCACCAAGCCTGCTATGCATCAAGAATTCTGTTTTTCGCATTCCTACCTATTTCTTTTCCTTTTTCTTCGGAAAACACTTCACACTTCATTAAACACTAAACTCTTTATTTTTTCGTTGAAGCGGTATTGAGAAATCTAAAGGGACGACCCACCTATCCACTGATGAAGAATACAGATTCCTATTTCCACCAGCTGGAGTCATGCTGGAGCAATCAGATTAGTTTAAAAATAAGAGAATAATTTTATTAGTATGCTTTTACTAGGAAATTTAACATGGATTTTTTGGAATTTTATGCAAAGTTGCAGGTTGCAGGACCGCGCGGTGATTATATTTTTAACAAAAGAAGGGCATACACCTTATCACATTAAACAACGTTTAGACGGCGAAATGTTTCCGTTTGGGACAAGAATCTCTGGAAGATGTTGATCGGCCGGATCGACCAATTGAAGTGATAACGCTTCAACAAATTTCAATTATTGAACATGTAGTGCTAGAATATCGCAGTTTGAAAGTATGTGAACTAGCAATGATAACAAACATTTCCGAAAAAGTGTTCGCTGAATTCTCCATGACCATTTGGTTATGAATACTAGATGGGTACCGCTGACTTCTTTCTGCTCTCCAACGTGAACGTCGAGTCGAGTGTGTGCAATCGTTTTTAAGCATGTGTAGAGACGACCCATGGAATGGCGGCGACCTGATGAACCTCGTCCCAGAAATGCTAAAGTCGTTCAATCAACGAAAAAGGTGATGAATATTCTGAGATTGTAAGGGCATTTTGCTAATTGACTTGAAAGAGCGCAATACAAGTATGCATAAATTAAGGGACAGTATTCGTGCAAAACGTCGTGGAATATTGACAAAAGGTGTGCGACCATATAGTCCGGATACGGCTCCTTGTGATTTTCTTTTGTTTTCTAATTTAAAAAAAGACCTTAGGAGACGTAGTTTTAAGGACGACAGTGAGTTGCAAGCAGCTGTTATAGCACATTTTGACGGAAAAACATCAGATTATTTTTACAAGGGTATCGAATTATTAATTAATCGTTGTAATAAATGTATAGAAGTTAGGGGAGATTACATTGAAAAATAAAAATTATTATATTCTTCCAAGTTTCTTTTTTGTATATCAGGCCGGGAATTTATGTCACCTACCTCGTATGTCAAATTGCAGAACGAAGTATCAAATGGAAAATTGTTTCTAACGTCGGTTCTCATAGAAGAACCAAATAAATAGAAATGAAAGCCATAGTAAATATGTTATTTTGTGAGTTTGATGATTATCAGATATCTGTGGTGCAAATTTTTAAGTAATAATATGTGCAAAAACAGATTTTACTTCAATATGGATCTTATTTCTATATCTATGTTAAAAATTGCCATGATTCACAAGTGATTATCATGAAAAGAATTCCAGACACATCTTGTGTTTTGTTCCTCTCGCTTATTTCACACTTCCTGCTCTTCTCTTAGTTCTTATATGATCCATGAGTGAAAGGGTTGCGTACTATGCAGTGCAATGTTGATCCCAGTGAAGTTCACTTTACATCAAGAGTGGTTTAATGGAACAATTTGTTAAGGCTTTCTCAAAAGAATCAGAATGCTTTAATTACGTTGGCCGCAAGTTTCCAGGACTGTCGAACAGAAAAGCAGCGGAAGTTGTTTTCGCAGGAAAACTTTTTGAGTTTTTTTCCCTTAAATTCGCATTTAGACTACTTTCCCAAAAATCTTGGTGCTGTTAGTGAAGAACAAAGAGAAAGATTTAACAAAGATATTTACCAGGGTAGGTGGAACGTCCATATGATGGCGGACTACTGTTGAATGTTGCACAGAGGAGACCCATATGCTGCCTACAAGAGGCAAAATGCAAATGCAAAATAAAAAGAGCAAGGATCTATGAATGCTAGGATAATTTAGTAAATCATTTCCAATAAGCTTAGAAATGATAAATTTGTAAATAAGATATTCAATAAATAATTTTAAAATAACTACTTTTCGCCAGAATATGTTAAATATGCTTTTTCCTCATATATTCAAGCCCCTTTTGTAAAAATGTGACATTACATTCCAAACATTTTCGCTAGTCTGTGCTTATTTGTAATTTGAAATCTATATGGTTATGTAGGGTGAAGGCTTTTCTCACCAATACTGTCTATTCTATGATTTGTCTGTCGGTATTTAGTGTAGTAACAACTACGTCTATGTACAACTAATAAGCTAGTAAGCTAGTGCGTTTCTTTTTTTATCTTTTCATTGTTTTTACAACTTTCGCAACGTGCTTTCCTCGTACATGACTTAGCGATGTAGTTTTTATGCCACAGTTCTTTCAATTATCATTTCTGTCAACACCCTACGCTCCAGTCTCTCATGTCCATATTTTAACCACCTAAAATATCGAAGTAAATTAATTTCTTCATTAATCTTAATTATTTTTAATTGGATATTTACAGAATATAGTCAACCGGCCTGTTTTAGGTACCTACTTGCAAGGTAACAAGCTATACATGTAAACAGTAAATGAATAAATGAATTAATAAATGTCCACCTCTTCCTTCATTTCCCTCAATTACAATTTCCCGTTTTTATTACTACTGTTTCCATTATATTGTCTAATCATTTGCTGCTGCGGTTTTTCTGTAGCATTAAGACCTAACACAGTATCATTCCATTGTTTTTTGTCATAAACTCTATGGTTTTCCTAAATGTTTTTAGATGTTTATCCTCATTCGACGTGATATTCAACTTTTCAATGTTCTTTTAGTTCAATAACAAACTGTGTACATCCGTCACCCGAAAATATTTCTATTGCTTTTGGATATAATCGTTTTATAAATTTGAGAAGCCTTGTTTGACCCATATTTTTGGGGTCTGCTACGATGTCCGTTCATATCTAAATCTAAAGAACTTCTTTTTTCACATTGTCTGTTATAAATTACTTGTTATATACAGGGTGATTTTTTTAAAGCGGTCGTTAGACGTTTCTCGGAATCTACTAAAGTGAGACGAACGAAATTTGGTATGCGTCTATAACTCTGCACAATCTATCTTGCTAAAATATTTTCATCAAGATTCTACTTCCGGTTATACCGGAAGTTGCCATCAACTTTCTTATTTTAAATAGAACCATACATTTTTTTTATCATCATCGAATCGACCATTCAATTTGCTTAATTGCCAATCTAGGTTGTGCCAATCTAATAGCCATGGTTTTCAAGATATTCAATTATTTTGGTAAAAATAGCTGCTTGCAGAGTGTTTTTCAAAAAATCGTAGTTTCCGAACCGCTCTTTATAATAAAGAGGAAAAAATTGTGTTCTATAGAAAAAAGTACATTTTATCAGCTCAGTAAACCTCTGAGTTCAAATCGATGATTAGGAAGACCGTTAAAAATTTTTGAACTTTTAAAATTAGAAAAGCAAAAAAAATAATTTGTTCAAATGGAAGCACTATTTTTTTTTTACAGGAATCAACAGATATTCTAATTTGGAAGATTTTTTCTTTAATGGTCGATATGGCTTCGGCCAACCGTTTTCTAGTAATAGGCACTTTTCTGAAAAAAATGTTTCAAATTTGTTTTGAAAGAGCGTAGTAGCCTTTGGACTATGCGATTTTCGGTGTTGCTATGGTTACCATCATAATATTCGCGTCAAAACTTGTCAGTTTTGTATTAGTTTTGTCTTTATTACGCAAATAACTCCTATAATGCAGAACGAAATTGTTAATCGTCGTTTTCGTTACACAAACGAGCAAATTTTCGATTTGTTTTTATGTTTTGGTGAATGTAACCGAATTGTAGCTAGAACATGTCGACTCTTCAATGAAAAATATCCCCATTTGCCGGCTATGACCCCGAATAAATTTCAAAGATTAAAAAACAATTTTATAAATTTTGGAAAAACAACATTTAACAGAAGAAACACGCGGTGGGTCCAGACAGAAGAGGCTGAAATAAATATTTTGGCTTATTTTGATGCCCATCCTCGGGCTTCTATTCGATCAGCATCTCTGGATTCTCGGCTGCATTATTCCACAATTCAGAGAATATTGCGAAAGCATAAGAAGCATCCGTTTTCGTTTATTCGACTGCTAAAGCTACGGAGAACAGATTATCCTAGAAGAGTCCAATTTTGTGAAGAAATGTTGCTTCGAATTCAAGAGGACCAAAACTTTTTGAGGAATATTATTTGGACGGACGAAGCAAAATTCGACCAAAACGGAATTACAAACAGACGAAATAGACACTTCTGGGCGTATGAAAATCCCCGAATTGTAGAAACTGTTGACAACCAACAAAGATTTAAAGTTAATGTCTATTGTTTAATCCTGTATGACCAAATTAGATTTGTATTATACAACGACAACCTAAACGGAGCACGTTACGTGGAAATTTTACAGGACAGCGTGGTGCCATTTATTGATAATTTACCTTTACAACAGATGAGAAGCTGTTGGTATCAAATGGATGGCGCCCCTCCGCATAACACAAGAGCTGTGGATCGGCAATTGACAACCATGTTTGAGGACAGATGGTTAGGAAATAAAGGACCCTGGCGGTGGCCACCGAGATCACCAGATTTAACGCCTCTGGACTTCTACTTATGGGGTGTCATAAAAAGCAAAGTTTATGACAGAGTTGTCGATTCTATTGAGGACCTAATCAACCGTATCAACGTTGCGTTCGAAGAGATTGACCCGGCAGAGCAGTCTATAGCGACTACGCACGGAGTCCATTCACGAATGGAAATGTGTTTGCGGGAAAACGGCGAACACATAGAGCATTTATTGTAATATTGTTAAAATTAAAATATTAAATTGTCATTTAATATTAAATTGTTATTAAATTATTATTTGTTATTAAATCATTATTTTTTTATGATGGTAACCATAGCAACACCGAAAATCGCATAGTCCAAAGGCTACTACGCTCTTTCAAAACAAATTTGAAACATTTTTTTCAGAAAAGTGCCTATTACTAGAAAACGGTTGGCCGAAGCCATATCGACCATTAAAGAAAAAATCTTCCAAATTAGAATATCTGTTGATTCCTGTAAAAAAAAAATAGTGCTTCCATTTGAACAAATTATTTTTTTTGCTTTTCTAATTTTAAAAGTTCAAAAATTTTTAACGGTCTTCCTAATCATCGATTTGAACTCACAGGTTTACTGAGCTGATAAAATGTACTTTTTTCTATAGAACACAATTTTTTCCTCTTTATTATAAAGAGCGGTTCGGAAACTACGATTTTTTGAAAAACACTCTGCAAGCAGCTATTTTTACCAAAATAATTGAATATCTTGAAAACCATGGCTATTAGATTGGCACAACCTAGATTGGCAATTAAGCAAATTGAATGGTCGATTCGATGATGATAAAAAAAATGTATGGTTCTATTTAAAATAAGAAAGTTGATGGCAACTTCCGGTATAACCGGAAGTAGAATCTTGATGAAAATATTTTAGCAAGATAGATTGTGCAGAGTTATAGACGCATACCAAATTTCGTTCGTCTCACTTTAGTAGATTCCGAGAAACGTCTAACGACCGCTTTAAAAAAATCACCCTGTATAACGGCGTCCAGTTTAGAGTAGAAGTTTCCAGTATCTATAGCTTCCCGAAATTCCAGGATCTCCCTTTTCCTTTCATCAATTGATTTTATCGGAAATGTAATATCAGGAAAATTCTTGGTAAACGACTATATTTATTTTGGTTTTTAGGTTAAATTTATATGTTAATTTTTGTACATGTATAAAGTGATATTTTTAAATTCTAATGGAAAAATTGCCAGGCTGAGATGAAGTCGTTTTGGTAGACGTTTTTTTGTTCACCAATATGTGAATCCGAAGGTATTTACTACGATTTTAAAATGGATATAAGTGGGTTATGAATACTGAACATTGTCAATTTTTGTTCTATAATTAGACTTGTATCTGTTGAATAAATAAAGATGATATAGTTATTATTAAAATGTTGTAATTATTACCAATAATGCATCTTGTTATGATCGTAAAGTTGAAACGTGCCAACAAGAAAGTGATTAGTGTTAAAGCAAATTTTTCTTGAAATGTGTGGATAGAAATACAATAGATAGGTAGTACCAAAATGTGCGTCACTGTAAGTAACTAAATTAGCAAATTGTAATAGTGCCAAAGTGCAAAAAATACATCAAATATGGGCCAAAATACAAAGAACAAATGAGTTTAGAGAAAGTTACATTGTGTTATTTGGAAATATGCTATTTTTCTTGCAAGTATGTCAGTTTATTGTAATACTTGAGTAGACTGTACAACAAAGTTAAAGTTAACAAGATTATTTAATTCTGATGCTATCGAAGAAATGTTTTCATGTGTTAGATTTAAAGGAGGTGCAAATGATGCTACCGATGCCATAGTGGCTGAATATTTTATGAGTTGATTACGTTAGTACCGCAACGTTTTCAAAGTCCAAGGAGTCATCTAAAAAGTCCAAACGCTTTACAATATAATAGATCCCCAATTAGTTTTACCTTTTGAATTGTTAGAAAAAATTAGAAATGTAAGGAAAATTGATATTCTTAAAACTACTCAACAACGTAATTTTCAGCAACCCTTTTTTTATTTTGGTCTATTTTATTATTTTAAATTATTAATATTAATTATTGTATATTTAGTTAACGTTTGAAATGTTGTTTTAAATTTCTTTTAATAAATATTTCCTTTTGAGTTTATTATTCTATTACTAGATGGCGTTACTTAAGGATCGATATTTTGATGTTAGTAAAAACAATTTCATCAATGTAAATTGCAGTTATGCGACTGCCTTATATCGCGCTGCTATTATTGATGTTAATCGACCTTATTTGAGTTAAAATATGTTAGTCATTTCAGTCCTCAGTTCATGTATAGCTTTCCAGGCCCTTACTAATTACAAATACTGATCGAGGAATGTGTAAAAGCAGGTTTTTATATATCCGTCTATTGGGTTCAAACATACAAAGCTCCAACGATTTTCTTTAAGGCAGTTTTCGATTCTGTTCTTAAAGCTTTCCGTTAAGAACAGAACCAAAAACTGCTTTAAAAACAGATGGTCATAACATGTTGTCCTATACAAATTAAATAAAACTTTTTGCCCATTATGTCTCAGCAGAAAGTATTGTTTTTATAGAACAGCTTCTTGAATATATCAAAATACATATTTCAAAATATTAGCCTTTAAGATTGATCCACTTTCGCATGCATTCAAACCAATTTTTTTTCGACTCTGATATTGGTATCATAAAAACATAGTTTCAGCAGTTTATTGAAGTGATGAAAATAGCTGCCAACGCATTTTTTATTTGATTTTCCGGAACACGAATAATCAGGTGTTTGACATGTTGTGTATTGTTATGATGAAGAAGTATGCGCGGTTTTCGGTTGTTTATCCTTATTTCGTCAATGGCTTCAGGCAAACAAGTTATTGTGTGCCATTCAGCACCTAATGCTCTTTGATCTTCTAAAGGAATTATTGCGACACGGCCAGTACAAACGAAAGGGCAAGTGATCATTTTCTTAAAAGTGATTTGTGAACAAAAAACCTTTGTCGGATTTGCTTCATCTTGGAACACCTAGACAGTGGATTGATGCTTAGTTTCTGGTTCATACTCATACATTCAAGTTTCGTTACCTGTTACGATGTTGAATAAAGATATTGCTCGGTCGATTTTGTAAACCGAAGTTATGCGACGGCCTTATGTCGCGCGCCGACAGCCAGATCCAATTGGCCATGTCCTTACATATTTACCATCCTTGATCCACACTTCCTAAAGCGTGGATTTCTTTAAAGAAGCATGAGCGATCCGCATAAACGATCTAATAGCTTTCCGGTGGTAGCGGCAAAGTCACTTCAACTCTCGATTGTATTACGTTGCTTGTTTTATGTTGCACAATTGCAACGTTTATTGACAGTCTCTGGCTATTATTGATCTTAATCGACTTTATTTGAGTTAAAATATGTTAGTAATTTCATTCCTCAGTTCATATATAGCTGTCCAGTGCCCTATGTCTGAAAGATAGTGGTGTATTTCGAATTCAAACGAATCTAAATATTCCAAATCCTCCTTAATAATTACAAATACTGATCGAGGAATGGGTAAAAGCAGATTTTTATATATCCGTCTATTGGGTTCTCTGTTTAATAATGTAAAAACCAATTGCTAGCAATATGCGCAGTGTATATTATCAATTATATGTCATATCAGTACTGTTTTTAAAGTGTATATGTTGTTTATAATCGCTTTGTACAAAATTTGGACCGAGTTTAATTTAAAATAGACACCTCTGAATACTGTATAGTGTGTAGCCGCATAGAACCAAATTATTTGACCAAAAACACTAAATTCACCCTCGGCTGGAGAGGTTAAAGTAATAACTCGAACATTGTACGATAACAAAAACATTCAGATATTAATGGAGTGAAGCACATACTGAAAAGATTGTTTATAAATGAGGGTCCGGTAACCCAATTAATCAGTAAACACATCAAAATTCCATTATTAAAGCTAACTTCCTCCGGTTGCGCAAACAATTTCATATTTAATTTAACATTAATTATTTCAGCAAACACGGCCAAACTAATCGTCAGTAAATACAATCAGCGGGTTCTCATTTAACCAACAACACGGGAAGTCATGAGTTTGTAGAATCGTCCCCCCAGTGGCTATTGTATGCATACCCAGATATGTTGTACTAAAGGATATTCTATCGCTTGACGAACCGGATGATTCGGAAATATCCTGGTTATTTTCTGTATCTTGTTCGTCCTTTTTTCTCCAACGTTAAGCCTAATTGAATTTGAGCAACTAAACCTTTTTCAAAACAATAAAAATGAATATTTTTGCAAAAGTAATCATATTTATCTGTCGTATTTCTTCATTTTAATTTAAAATATAATTTGCCTCAATACGTTCAACAAAATAATACAACTTTTTTTAAAAGTGGGTTAACCATAAAAACTTTTACATTTTCTGGTATTTTCTTTTCTTAGTTTGCTTGTTAAGAGAGAAGTATTATTCTTTCACAGCGATGCTGTTATTCGATGTGTTTCTCGGCTGTTTTCTCTCGCTTTTACCCAGTTGTTTCGCTACACTTGTCGCCTTAGTGTTTATTAGAGTTTCCTTCTTCCTACATATTTTTTTGCAAGACTTTTAAGTTGAATTCAGCTGTGATATCTTATTTTTTTTCATCTCTTCTGACTCTAGCTGCCTTTGCCCAATTCTATGGCCTCATTTATCGCATTAATGTTTGTTATAGTTTCCTCCTATTTATTTATTTGAAGAATTTTAAGTTAATGCAACTGTGATATCCTCGTTTCTTTTTTCACCAAGCCTTCTAATTCCAGCTGCTTTTCTAATATAGTTGAAGTCGACATATTACAGTCTGTTTGCGTAGTATCATTCAGTACCCGTTTTAAACGCAGTAGGTATATAATAAAGGGAATATATATATTTTCTAGACTATAAATTTGATAGCCCTTGTAATTTGCTTGTTGAGTAGGAATATGTATTTTTCGCTTTATTCTATTTCAAATTTCTTTCCCTTGCGTTTCTTATTCTCAACATTTACTAGTCTTTACTTTCTTCAAGTTTTCATCGTCTATTTTAATTTAGTTTTTGACCGCCTTTACTTGATTCTACCACTTTTGTTTCGAAATTCATGAATAGGTTATATTTTCTTATTTTACTTGCCCATCTTTTATGGTAATATCTAATATTTGAGAATTTTCTGCTACCAGCGCGTTATCATCAGCAAAGACAACGTTTTACTTTCGCATGTCAAAGATTTCTGTTGCTTATAGCAAAATTATTGCTCTTGATCGTGATCTCTGTCTATTATTACTTTGTTTATAAGATAGACAACCAGTAATGGGCTCAACAGTCATAGAACCTATCCGATGTTAAATTATATGTTCGAGCCCTGTTATTCATGTTTTTGTGAATACATACTTTTAATTATTTTAGTAATATTTTAATCAACACCTATAGCTTGAAAACTTTATTTGGAATATGTGGTCACGTACATTATAAACTGGTCTAAATCAACGCTGTTGGTCAATTAGCTTTGATTTCACGATTTTCCTTGTCTTAATCTCTATAACTTTCATATTTCCACCAGAGGTGACCATTGGATTTCCCGATGGACATGGGGATACCCAGGGAGCAATCTGTGAGGATCCTCGGTACATGTCTAGGTGCTAATCTAAATTTTGACGACATCTGTAGTAATCTTAATAAATCCTATTACGCAATTCTAAAACTAAGACCCACTCTTTCACGAAAAAATCTGCTTAGCGTTTACTACGCCTTGGTACATTCTGTCCTAAGTTATAACGTGTTAGTCTGGGGGCGGGTGTTTGTTGGATAAAAACGGATTATTCGTCTGATTTTTGGCATGGGACCGAGGCATTCTTGTAGAGACGTTTTTAAGACAAATAAAATATCCCACGTCTCCATGTATTTTCATTTACAATATGGTGGAATTTGCGAAGGAAAACGTTGACTTATTTGTTCCGCCCGATTCCCCTGGTACACGCAGAACAAGTTCTATTGCCCTTCCAAAACATAAAACATCGCTATTTAAAAAATCTCTATACTATTCCGGCGTTAAGCTGTCGAGTTTATAATAAGTTACCGTGCGACATCAGGAGCGTCGGGTCTGTCGCGTCATTTCGAAGGAAAGTTAAGGACTTCTTAATTGAGCATACGTTCTATGCAATTCAAGATTTTTGAAATTTATATTAGGTTTTGTTTAATTTTATAACATTATATTTGACCCTTTTACAATCATAATTTGAGTCCCGTTTATTTATTTATTTTATTTCGAAGTTGTTCATAGTTTTTATATATTGTTATATTTGCGTTTTGGATGTGTATTTTTGACAATGTAAATATCGGTCAATCAGATCTATTATAATAAAGAATATTATTATTATTATTATTAATTTTAACATGGTATAACAAAATTTTTCCGTAATAGTTACAGTTTCGCGTATATATACTTCTGTGCATTGAAAGTAATATACCTTACTATACATTATGAGGTTTGTCTTAATTCACCATTCAAGATTTAATATACGCACAAAATCTGTACCATCTGTAATCTATGTCTATTGCTATTTTAATGATAGAATATCTTCTTATATACTGTCCAATGACTTTTTAAAACACTTTATTTAATTCATATTACATCAGGAGAAAAATATGTTCATAATTTACTTTATCTACTTGCATAGTATTAAAGGACTTTATGTGAAACAACATGGTGCTCTGAAACAAAGTGATGTGACCAAATTTACTGATAAATTCTCAGAGGTCATTAGTAAATGTAAAAAGGAATATCACTTCAAGAACGTCCGCATCTAAAACATTCCGTTGACAATATTCTATTGCTATGAAATAGTTTTAACCAACATAACAAACACTAAGAATCACTGAAGTTAATGCCGTAAGAACAATTAGAGGAAACTCTAGCATTAATAGCATTAGAAATGAAATCGTACAGAATGTGGAGTAAGCATATTGCATAAAGAGAGCCGGGAAGTCTACCAAAGTGGTACAAAGATCATCGTTAATCGACAGCGAGGCGTAAAAGAATACAAACAATAACCTACTTAAAATATAGAAGAGAATAAAAACAATGGCGCATAGTTTTCGATCTTATAACTGATTTATTACAAATTTGACAGAAAATATATTAAATTCAGAAATAAAAACAATGAAACTTTAGCGATGAAAAGAGAAAAATCCATGATGAAAAGAAGTAGCCAAACAGACAAAGCTCCAGCATCATGTTATGTCTTCGATTCTGTCCTTAAAGCTTTCCGTTATGAACAGAATCAAAGACTGGCTTAAAAACAGATGGTAATGACATGTGCTCTACACAAATTAAATAAAACTTTTTGTCATATGTCTCAATAAAAAATTATTTAATTATAGGACAGTCGAACACAACTTCAAATTAATGCCTTCCAAATATTGGCCTTTTAGATTGATCTACTTTCGCATGCATTCAAACCAACATGTTTTCATGATGAAGATATTTATGCGCGGTTTTCTCTTGTTTGTCAGGTAAATAAGTTGTTGTATACCATTCTGCATTTAATGCTCTTTGATTTTCTGAATGAATTGTTGCGACACGTTCCATACAAACGAAAAAGCAAGTGCTCATTTCCTTGAAAGTGCATGGAACACCTAAACAGTGGATTGTTGCTTAGTTTCCGATTCATACTTATACATTCAAGTTTCGTTACCTGTTACAATTTTGAATACAGATATCTCTGTCGAATTTTTTAATCATCACCTTACATCAATTAACATGAACCTTTTTTGGAGCTTCGGTCAAATTATGTGAAATCTCTCGTAAACAGAATCAGCAGCTTTTGGTAATTATCCAAGAATTTTATAAAAATAATCGTTCTTTTGTTCAAACTAACATGATCTTCGAAATGATTAAAAATTCGAAACAAATTTTACTTGACACAATACCAGAACACCGATAAAACAACGAAACGCAAGAAACCAAGAGAATATTAACGCTATAAGTACCAATGTTACAGAAAATGAAAATCGATGGATTAATCGACGTTCTCAAGAACTTGGCCTTTCAAAAATGACAACTTCACGTATTTTGAGAAAAGATTTGGTTTACATCCGTACAAGATTGTGTTGATCAAGAAATGAGGCCACTTGACCATCATAAGCGTCTTGTGTTTGCTTATTGGGCTATAGAGCTACTCGAAATTGATTCTGATTTTTTTTTAAAAAATTACGTCCTTTCAGATGAAGCTCATTTCTGGTTAAACGGGTTTGTTAACAAACAAAATTGACGTTTTTGGTGTGAAAATAATCCACACCAGAAGTCTTTACATGCAGAAAAAGTTAATACTTGGTGTAGTTTATGGCATGGTGACAACATCGGACCTAATTTTTTTAAGATGCAAATGGAAACGCAGTAACAGTGAATGAGTGTTATCGATTAATGTTAACAGATTTTTTTTGTGGCCAAAATTGAATGAAATTCATTTGCAAGACATGTTCTTCAACATGATGGTGCCACACAACATTTTGCCATGGTGTTATTGGGAGGAAATGTTGGTGGGTTTGTTAGCACCAGAAATAGAACTGTTAATTGGCCTTCAAGAAGTTACGATATAGCACCTACAGATTTCTCTTTGCGGGGATATTTGAAGTCTTTGCTCTATGTCAACAAACCTCAAACTATAGATGCTTTGAAATTGAACATCGAACGCTACATTAATAATATTACACATGACTTACTGCAAAAAGTCGCCGAAAAATGGGTTCATCGAATTCGATCCTACAACTGGACGTGGACATTTGAGTGATATGTTATTCAAAACATAATTGTCACAAGTAGAACTATAAAATAAAGAAAAAGATTTGATTTTATCTCAAATATTTTGTATTTCATTTAATTATAAAAAATATATCGTCCTTGGTGGGTAACTCTTTTCTACCGAAAATGTCAATGCTGCAGCTTGTATGGGGTAGGCGATAAGAAATTGTGTGAATAACGTGACAGTTCGTGAAATTTTATATTTCAATTTTATGTGTTATGAACTCTAAAGGCAAGCGAGATATATTTAGAAATAATTCTATTTATTTGTTTAATATCGACAAACAACAAGGAAGCAATTCATTTTCCTCTAAATATAATCGGAGTTAAATGAAGTTCGCTTTTTCGAGCTTTCGCTCATTTGCATGCTGACAAATTGATATTGGAGAAATAATTGCACGCCGTCTCTGCTTAACAAGCCGAGTCCGTCTCGTATAGCTTACGAAGCAATTTAGAGTGGGGTGTGTGTTAAGAGAATGACGCGGATTTCATGTTGTTTTTTTTTTATTTTTCATGCGCAAAAATTAATAATAGGTTTAGCTTTTGAAGTCATATTCCGAGAACTCCGTTCAATTTTCCTTTTATTCTTCCTTCCTATTCTCATTTTATCCCCTCTTTCTTGTTATTCACGCTCGGCTAATCCTGTTCAGAATTTCGCAAATGAAAGTCCGACGAAATAGTCGTAAATTTTTAAATAATGCCCATGAATGGCAGCCGGTACGACCTTGTTAAATAAATGATCGTCGTGCTTATATTGCCTTTGATTTTTCTTTCACGAAGTTGCGCTGCGCTCCGACAAGCAGTTTTGAATTATAGATATTTCCATTATTCATCTAGTTACTTTTAGATTTTGGCAAGAGTATTATATCTGGAGGAAGCAAAATTAAAGAAAAATCATATTAAAGCAGATATATGGTCTGATTATAACGTAAAAAGCACATGGTCTACTGTAACATTACACCCTGAATACTGTAATGGTTATGTTAGACAGATAACCTCTTCCCATTTACATGACTATGGAATATGTAAGCAAAGATTCGCTGACGTCATCATACCGGAGGAAAATTACCGGCGACAGTGTCTATCTTTATGCGGTCTGTAACACGAAGTGTAGAAAGATGGTACCTCGATGAAAGTTCTCAAAGGAGAGTGAGGAGTAAGAATCGGCGGTCAGGGGTACATTGTAGTACTGGACGTAATTGAATAATACAGTTCTAAATTGGGCGCAGTAACAGTGATGATATTACTGTTACTGTGCCCATCCTTCTACACCTTGTTAAGTAGGTAAGTTACGATGAATGTTGATGGTGATTCACTCGTTACAAGTGATGAATCATCCGATTCTGATACAGAACAACGGGAAACACATTCCTTCACTATACACTGAAAAAGACTGTTGGAATTTTTACTACAATTGTAGAAAATTTCCATAAAATTAGTAGTACATACATGTAGTGACAAGTACAAGTTGTAGGAAATGGTCCTATTTATTTGTTGTAAACATAATGTATTTTAATTCACTACATCATATAGGATTTTCTGCTAAAATGATATCTATGAAATACTCTGTAATATTGCGAAAGTAAATGCAACAAACAGTGTGATTTATTGATACATAAATGCACAATGTATATTAAAATTGTAATATAAATCGGTAAAACGTTGTATATAAATGTTTTACAGTGATTTTAGTATATTCACTACAAATTATCCAGTATATTTATAATAAAATGTAATACTTACCCTTACATAATTGTACTTATCTTAACTACAATGCTATGAGCAGGTGATCTACAGTATTTTAGCAGTAATCTACTAGATTATGTATAATACTCTACAATATTGTAGTATGTTTTCAATTTTATGAAAATATTACACTACAATATTGTCTTTGACACCTGTCCATAGAAAAAGAAACACATTGCCATTGTAGTCTTTTCTTTTCCAATGTAGAACTTTATCACCACAATTTCCTATTTGTTAACAAAGAAATAAAAGAAGTAATTTCTGATTTTACATTTTTATTTTAGAAACAAAAACACATACTCAAAAACATATTTCGACAAAATAATCTCCATCTGCTACAAATGTGATTTTGTCGACCAAACACATCAATCTTGATGTTAAATTATGATTTAAAGAAGAAATAAACACAAAGTTCCATGTTTTGTCACTAATATCTATAGACTTTGTAATAAATATATTTATAAATAGGATTTCATATAAGGTGGCTTCTATTACAGTCTTTATACTTGCACATATACATATATGTTGTTTGTAACTAATCACCCATCATATTAATATTAGAAATCACTTTATTTAGAGAAACATAATTTTTATTCTGTGGTGTTATTTTATATATATATATATATATATATATATATTTTGGTATAAACATCTAAACACAATCACATTCATTAGGGTATTTCGGATTCACTTTATACAGAATGTCATTTACGCTTACGTAGTTCGATAATACTTTGAAGAATGTACTTGCCACGATAACAGGTATAGGCTGTGCAGTTAAATAGTATCTTAATTTATTTCCCTGTTTCGGTGTTAGAACAACGTTATTCTAGCAGCCATTTTGGTGTTAGAATGGACTCCATTCTAGCACCGATTTTTGGTAACTTTTTATTTTAGTAGAAATAGGTTGGTGGCATAAATTTTTCATAATCTTTTTCATACTTGCGTTTCGATTTACCTGGTAGTAAATTATTTATGGCGTTGGAGGTCCCGTCCCGCAATTCTAGTGCCGCAGATTGACGCTCTTCGTCTGACATTCCGCCCACAGATAATATGAGATTTTTTCTAATTTAAGCAAACTTTTCAATTCAAATAATTCTTACAAAAGTCAATTGTCAAATATAAATGTAAATCATTGCTACCAATCGACTACGTCACGTTATCAAAATTTCCCTTAATGAATATTTTTAACAATTTTTCTATAAATAAATAATATAAATACAATCCGAAACAGAGAAAATAGTGTAAAATACTCATAACAGAAGGCCATTCCAGCATTCTTTCCTTCGCCCACTCGCGCTGCGCGCTCGTGTCCGAATTTGGAAATCATGCTGGAATGAAAGGCCTTCTGTTACTTGTATTTTAAAATACTATTCTTCTCAGTTCTAAAGCCGGACTCACATCACTAGATTCACCCACAAGCAGACAGAAACTCCATCCTGCACCTCTTTCTCCGATGACCGCCAGTGCAAACCAACTTTTGGTTTTCAGTACAGATGTTTTGAATAGGAGAGGCAATAGCCTTAATGCTCTAGCTGACTAGATATCTGTAATATTCAAAATAAAAAATAAATCGTGCAACTTAGACGACACTTACAATGTAGAATGTTTGACTTTGAGTAAAAAATACCTACAGAAAAAGAATGCGAATAGATGCCAAAAATAAGTATTTCACAATTATAATACCTATACAAGAGAATGAATATATTCTTACATAAGGTAAAATAAAAAAATTACACAATTCTACTAAAACACATACAAGGTGTCTCTAAAAGGTCTTTAAACAACTCTACCACGTATTTTTCTGACCAAAATAAACCGATTTAGCAAAACTTGGCTTAGTCAAAGTTGCTTAGTTTGTGCGCAATACGGTCCTGAAATTGCAGTTGGAAAATTGTTTTTTTGTTATAAATTTGAAACGGCCGGAGCGATTGCGCTAAATTTTGTCACGTTTACATAGTTTTATGAGTCAAGAAATTCTGTATCAAAATTGTGATAGTAATCAATCCATAGGCGGATAACCTGCGTTGATAAATATTAAAACATTTCCATTTTCTACGCCAATGGATAAAAAAGAGTTTGTCTATAAAATTTAGATTAAGTGTCTTAAGTACAAGAAAAAAGGTACTCTTGGTAAGACTCGAAAAATTGCATCGTTTTCTCAAAAACCGCATTTTAAAATTTGAGAACATTAACTAGAGGACGGCAGCGCATACTGTTTGCTCCATGTACATGTATCTTAAAATCTTAAAATGCGATTTTTGAGAAAACGATGCAATTTTTCGAGTCTTACCAAGAGTACCTTTTTTCTTGTACTTAAGACACTTAATCTAAATTTTATAGACAAACTCTTTTTTATCCATTGGCGTAGGAAATGGAAATGTTTTAATATTTATAAACGCAGCTTCTCCGCCTATGGATTGATTACTATCACAATTTTGATACAGAATTCCTTGACTCATAAAACTATGTAAACGTGACAAAATTTAGCGCAATCGCTCCAGCCGTTTCAAATTTATAACAAAAAAACAATTTTCCAACTGCAACTTCAGGACCGTATTGCGCACAAACTAAGCAACTTTGACTAAGCCAAGTTTTGCTAAATCGGTTTATTTTGGTCCGAAAAATACGTGGTAGAGTTGTTTAAAGACCTTTTAGAGACACCTTGTATATACTCTAAGTTAAATAATTGAATATCTATTTTAATTGATATATCAAATTAGGTATATGCAATATTCCATAATTGATTAAAACGTAGTACGCATATTAGTATATTTAATAACATAAACTAAATCATTCTAAAAATATATTGAAAGTACATACCTTTAAATGTTAATATTGGTTCATTCAAATTTATTTCTCCAAGAAAAGGTCCCGTAATTGTTTACAATAAACAGCAGTACTATACTATATTAATTAAAACCTCAAAACCGAGAAAATTATATCAAAAAACGACAGTAGTAGTAATAGTCACTTTTAAAGTATTAACGTTTTACATGTTTCTGACATGAAATTTAATAAACAATTCAAATATGAACTGATATACAGGTGTTCCATTTAAAAAAATTGACTTTTATACAAAAACGTGTCATCTAATTTTAATCCAGTTTCCTGCACATGCAGTTAGTAACTGTAAAAAAATAAAACATGCTTCTATTAGGACCTCTTATTGTAAACAATATTGCAAAAAATTTTATCCATCTAATATGTCGTTTTCGAGAAATATAATTTTATACAAACATTGAATTTTTCAGAAAAATGGGATTAAGTCAAAAACTTTACACTTTAGGCCCTATACTATCTTATAACTTTTTGACTAAAAATTATACCGGGAATTCAAAAATGCAATAATATATAGTGTGTTCCATTTAAAAAACTATAACTATGGTTAGCCACCAAGTTATGGAACACTTGTATAATACAAAATATTTTTAAAATGTGCCCCTATGAACAGCTACCACAAGAAAAAAACCGCTTCGAAATATCTTTACTCGTAAAGGCACAATCGGCCTTACCCGCGTAGTTGACTCACCCTGTATATATATTTATATAATATATATATATATTTAACGTTCAAATGTATTTTAGTAATATTTTTTATTTTAGTAATATATATTTGGACCTATTTTACTTACAATATTCAAATTACGACGTAGAATTGTTAAATCATGTTGGAGCATAAATTATCGTTGAAGCAGTATTATATATCCAGGCTTACGTAATTAATGTTAAAGTTTCAGTAGGTGCTATACCACTAATCGTAATGTAGAGGGTATATAACTAGGAATGTTCAATGAAGTAGTACTTTATCGTTCTCTAGTGACCCTAACTCTATCTCGGAGTTTCCCGAAAGTAGGATCTGACTCCAGATTTCCACATAGTTTCACACCAAATAACAATTTTCACGACGAAAACTTTCCCAAATGTATTAAATTTACAACTTGTGCGTAGATTTCAATGAAACTTATTTCAGGCAGTATTCAATTATTCTTTAAAAAAAAAAACAGCTAAATTTTATTTTTAGGTTAAATTAAGCCCCAACTAATTTTAAATGCTACAAAATTTTGTTCTTGACTTCTGTATTCAATATTTCTTATTTACTTGATATTTATTGAACTGATAAATTTTACAATATACACTGAATACAAAATATTTATCTTAATTTTATCGTATTCTATTTTATACCGGCATTTTATATCATAAAGTATTTGTATTAGTCCGAATAAGGCTTTTAGGGAAAAAAACATTGGAAAAGTTGCCCGGAAAATTGGAAAATTCAGGAAAAATATATAAGATGGAAAAAGTTTTTTCTATAGGATTTTTGTCTGAACTCTAGAGCATAACTCACGATTTGAAAGATGGATATGCGTATTTGTTTTTGTTTTATTCATTATGGTCCTGGAAAAGTTTTCAGGAAAAAAACATTCAACAAAACCATTTCAAATTTAATGGCAAATACTACAAACAAATTAATGGTTTGCCCTTGGACAGTCCATTAAATCCTCACCTGGCAAAAATCTATATGGCAGAATTTAAAAAAAATTATTTAATAGCACTTATATATACATTAAACACGTACACTTTTGGGCCAGGTATGTAAACGATGTTTTTTGCATGTGGTTAGAGACAGAACACTGGAATTCTTGACATATCTAAATTCAATAAATAATAAAATACAGTTTACGATAGAAATAGACCAAAATAAAAAAAAACAGACTTTTTCGATTTAACCATAAAAACGGAAAAAGAAAAGCTAGCGTTCAGTATCTACAGAAAACCCACTTACACAGATACATCATAGTTACACACAATCTAATCAAAGTTGGAATATAGAAATGGCATCATTTCATAGTTTCATAAAGAGACCCCTGAGTACTCCTTTAAACAATGATAATTTTTGATCATGAGCTATCCCTAATAAAAATTATTGCAAATAACAACGCTTTCTTGATCTGTTTTTGTAATTTTTAGATATAGTGATCTCTAAAAATTACAAAAACAGATCAAGATGCGTCAAAAATAGTGATTTGTTTATCAGGCAAATGTGTTTAAATTCTCAATATCCAACCACGTAAGCTTAATCCATCAAATTAGGAAATTTCTACAGAAAGTGTTCTGTAATCTATCAATGATTGATGGATCAAACTTACGTGGTTGGATATTGAGAATTTAAACGCCTTTGCCTAATAAGAACACTTTCTTTAGAAATGTCCTCATTTGATGGATTACAGAACACTTTCTGTAGAAATTTCCTAATTTGATGGATTAAACTTACGTGGTTGGATATTGAGAATTTAAACGCCTTTGCCTGATAAGAAAATCACTGTTTTTGACGCATCTTTAGACGCATCGGTACTAAGATAGGTTAGCGTACGACAGTTTCAAACTCAAAATTTAAAATTTTACATTCATTTTAACCAATACATCTTTTTATAACTCAATCTAAATTTCTATTTTACATTTTGACCTCTTCTTGACTACCTACCTGTTACTTTTTAAGCAAATTGCGCGCACAGAGGAGTATGAGATTTGGCGTAGTTCAAGTTCATATGGAGAAAGAGTGCAGAGCGATAAAATTTCGACCACTAGGCGACCACTAGTATTAAGAAAAATGCAATAATTAAACTTGAATTCATTTATATTCCACCCAACCCAACCCAACCCAAATAGCAAACTAATTATGACAAACCTCGGGTGTTTCTTTATACTTTACTTTGTTTCAACTACTAAAAGATAATAATAATATCACTTATTTTTATACTACAAAACAAGATTATGTAATAAAGTAAATATATAAAAATATTTCCCATTAGACATAGAACATCCCGACAATAAATCATTTACCCAACTAAAACATTACAAGCGCATCAAATACTTCTGCATCAATGTCATAAACCTGGAGAAGAATAGCTTCTGACATCAAGAGGTGGAACATTATAGAATTCAGCGATGTTGTATGAGGATAAACGTTGGATCAGGAAGGCTCTATGAATGGGAGTGATCAACAGATGACGGTATCTGGCCTAGGTGATGGACATACTCGCGAAAATTCAGTCTGTTGTACAAATATGATGGACCTCAGTAAAATTGATGCGAAAGTAAAATAGTCCTGCATTCAAAACTTCAGTCAATTTATAGGACACGTGATATATATATATAATATTTTTGTAACTCAGCTATTAACAAAGGCGGAGACAAGCCATGAAATTAAAAAATAATAGCTAGTAAATTTGAAAACATTTAGAAGGGGAAAATAAAATTATTATGTAGAAATTTATATTTAATAATTTCATTTTTACAAAATCGCTTCTGATGACTATAACTTTGTAACAAAAGAAAGTATCAATTCCGATTTTCATTATTCTTTTCAGCTTTTTATGTGCTTCAATATTATGATATTAAAGATATATCGTTCCATTTAGAATCTCAAAGTAAAGACAAAAAACATAAATAAATTAATAATAGCGCCACCTGATATTTTTTTGAATAACTACATAATTTCCTACTACTTAATTCTCTGTGTAATTTTCTATCTCATAAGCCTACGTACATTAAAATCCATTAAGGAAAACTGAAGTTATACCTAGTTTTGTAAGCAGACATACTTCATATTGGAACTAGATCAAAAAGTTTCGAATGAAAATTGCATAACATCTCCCTAGTTTCAAAAAAGCTCCTAGATAGGTTAACAATAATGTGTGTGTGATAGTATTAGAGAATCAAAGAGTTCTGTTTTAATTTTGCTAGAAAACTAGTGACGGTGAGGATGTATCAAATTTAAATTACAGTAAGCAGTTTATAAAATCTAAAATTGGAATAACAAAATTCAAATTCTTTCTCAGGCGATGTATCCGAATACCATTAATAGAAAAGTCGACGGAAGCCAAAACCAATTGGTAACAATTTTTATCAGCAAAGATCTCGACCGTTGACTTCGATGGGTTTTAAATTAGAGAATGCTGGGGATCAACCACACAGATAGCTTTCAATTTAATCACCATGTCGGTCAACGCTTGGTCTCTATCAACAATATTGAATGTGTGGTAAAGCAGAACATCATCTGCATAAGTGTGGATCATATAGGTTGTTACTACTTTTGGAAATAATCGAGTATATACATAAAGAGCAGAGAACTCAAAACGGATTCTTGTAGGACGCCACGCTTTACTTTGATGTTATGAGAGGCAGTGGTGATTGGTACTAAAGGGTACAAAGGCACGTATCCACCCAACCAACAAGATGAACAGATAGAAATTCGAATGTAATTCAGTGCCTTCTTTTATTTTAGTATTTTTACGTGTTTTTATAACGATGATATCAAAGTTTCCTTCCGCACCACACACACTAGGGTATGCCAACGCTCAAAACTATGTTCCGGAGGACGATTTCAGATGTACGTACCTCTTTCGAGTATGAATCGCCTAGCTCCGCTTATCTTCGCCATATGCGCTTATAACTTCGGTTTGGGGCACAAATTTGGCAGACTCCAGTTAACGTCTTGCATTCATTGCGAGTGCATGTTTTCGTTGCGTTACCTTGCGTGTGTGATTTCAAAGCCTTGAAATAACGTTTATTATTAATGATGGAAGTTAATTGTGTGGAAGATCTTTTAAAAAAAACCGCTATCACTTGAGCAAAAACTTTTAATTAAGAAGAAAGGAAGGCCTATTCCAGAACGTGGAATAAACAAGGGCAAAGAAACACGAAAATTCCGTTTCTCACATGAATGCATGCGTGAATTTTTGTGTTCTAGGCAAAGTCGGCATACGTGAACAGTTAGACAGTGGTTATTTATGAGATAAAATTAAGTACAACGAAGATGTAGAAAAAAATCGTCATATTTTGCGCTGGTTAATTATGTGTATAAAATTTTGCGAAGCTTTTGAATTGGCGTTACGAGGCCATTATGAGACATTGACGTCGGAAAATCCAAATACTTATGTAGGCTTAATCAACTTTGCAGCTGAATTAGACGTTGTACTCGCAATACATGTGAAAGTGTTTAGAGGCGCCTCAAAAACTATTCAGAACGGATTGCTAGATGCAATGTTGCAAATTTACAGCAGGAAAAATAAAAAAAAATTAAATCTATAAATTTCATTGCTTTTGGAAACCAATGAAACTACAGACACCTCTAATAATCAGCAAATGGTTATTATTCGATACGTGTTTAATAAACAAATTTTTGAAAGCTTTTGGTCTTTTTTTAAGCCATTATTAACAAAAACATTGCTGAATAAATTGCAAATAATTTTAAATTCTCCTTCTGGGATTGATAACAATAAACTAATCGCTCAAAGTTACGATGGGGCGTCCGGGATGAGTGGTAAGACAAATGGTGTCCAAGCTATGATCAAAAGAACATTTCCACACGCACATTATATTCACTGTTGCGCGGATCAATTTAATTTAATTATTGAACTAGCGGCACAGTGCAATTAAATGTAAACATTTTCTTTGCAAATTTGCAGTCATTTTCAAGCTTCATTTCTCGATCGCCAAAACGAACGGTAATTCTTAATGAAATTGTCAAACGTAGACTACCTCGCGTTGCTCCTGCACGCTGGATTTCCAAAAGTCGAACTGTGAACACATTATTTGAACACCAGGATTCTTTCAAAGAATATTTAGACAAAATTATTGACGAAGATGGGATGGATTCAGTTACTATTAGTGAAGCAAGTGGTTTATTGAAACATTTGAATTGCTCGGAATTTCTCTACTGGTTGAAAATATTTGATTTCATCATGCCACATATTGAAATATTATTTAATCAGACTCAAATGCGCGGGATTGACATTGCTCAACTGCAAAAGGCAAGAAAGAATATTTCAACTGCAAAAGGCAAGAATTTGCTGTTGGAATTGAATAATTCCAACAGCAAATTATGCACATTAAAAATTTAAGCATTTCCACTGACAATGACAATGAAGAACGCAATAATGAAGAACCTGCAAGGAAAAGACGAAAAACGGCAGCTGGAAATAACAGAGCTGTTATTGCAAACGAAGTATGTGACACTATTTTAAGCCAAATTAGCGACTGCTTTGATTTTAGGGATCACTTAGTGCAGCAAAATTATTTGATTCTCAAAATTTTAAAACTTATTGTCATTCATTTCCACAAAAACATTTTAATGAAACTGTGAAATCTTATCCTATATTGGACAGTGTAAAATTGAAAAGTAAACTTTCAGCAATTTATCGGGGCGATGACATGTGTGACGTAGGTGTTGTTTTGCCACCTTTAGTGTTCATAACAAACAACAACATAAAAAGGGTTTTGACGGAAACATACAAATTGTTGGATATTATTTGTACAACGCACATGTCGACAGCAGAATAATAACGATGTTTTTCCACCCTCAAAGGCATTAAAACTTTTCTGAGAAGCACAATATCAGAAGATTAACTGATCGCATTGGCGGTCCTATCAATAGAAAATAAGTTCATATCTATAGCTATGGTTTTGTTCAACTAATTATTTTAGTGGGCATTATTATTTTAATCAAAAATGAACTTTTACTTCAAATAAATGTGTATTTTAAACTCTAATCAAGCACTCTTTGAACTAAAGCGCAAGACTACTGTGAAGCCTTAATCACTGCTGAGAAAACGTTTACATATTCCTACAATGTCTATGTAGAAATATTAGAGTATATATTTATTTTAATTTGTTTACTGAGTAAGACCTTTCATCCTTTTCTTTTGCATTAGAGATGATATCGTGTTCTCTAACAGTCGTCCTATATATTTTAGATTTTCGCAGAACGCCTGACAAATTATTATCGAATTACGTGATTATCACGCTGGAAGAAGTTTAGGAAGTAGTCCATCTGGAAAAGTTGGAACTCGGTGTAACTTCCCGGGCAAGTTCAGCTGACACGGCTATCTATTTCTAGAATTTCCAGAACAATGGCGGGAAGGGAAACCTTGTCACGGGCCAATAATTCTCTTAAGGTGAATTCCCGTGAAATTCACGGTAACGGGCGCAATAAAATTAAAAGGAAATTAACTCAAGTAGAAATTTAATAAAGGCTAAATTTAGTAACCGTTTGCAAAACTAGCAAGAAATTTGGGTCAGAAACACCGCATAAAATCCATTCAAGAATGAAATTTTGTATCTCAAAATAACTATTATTTAATATCCATTAGATATGAATACGGTTAAAAGAAATTCTCTATTAATAATTTAAAAATGTTATCACCATTGTTATCTTTTTCAACAATAATCTAATAAATAATTATAAACCATATCTGTATAACATGATAACAACTAAAGATGTGATTTTAATTTAAAAAGTAAAAGAGACTACATGAAGAGCGTTATTGTCAATGTGTTTGTTACTAGTGCATTTGAAGATATAACAAAAATACGAGATTTGATCTCGTAAAATTGTAAAAAACACGTATTATTTGAAAAAGTTAATAGAAGTTACAACTGAAAATAAATAATTATTAAAAAAAAAAAAGTGCTACGAATTGCTGATGTTACCCAATTTATAATTAACAGTAAAATTAAATAACGATAAGAATGAGGGGTTCGAGAGTATATACCATAAATCCAGCTCTCTGATTGGTCGGAATTTGTAATGTTTCATGTGAAAGAACAAGTGTCAATGGAAACATGTGTACGTTCAATAAAGACAGATCGTTGAAATTTGGTTTTTCAAATTTCGAATATTATTAATATATAATCCAAAAAAAAGTTTTTGAAGCCTTAGGTGTAAGGTTCTATATGCATATTGACAGTTTACGTTTTGTTGTGTACAAACTTCCGCCGGTCTTTTTTGTCTCTTGCAAGTTCTTTGACTCTTAGTTGTGTTACGACACGTTCCTCGATTACCTTATCCACATTCTTATTCCATGTCTTGGCTGGTCTCCCTTTTGCCTTTTTTCTGGTATCCTAGTATCTGGTATGTCGCTGCTCATTCGTTCTAGGTGTCCATATCATCTCATATGGCTGTTTTCAATTTTTGTAACAACTGGTTCCACTTTTAACTGCTATCTTATTGTCGAGTTTCTTCTCAAATCTCTTTGTGCTACTCCTAGAACTCCTCTTAGGTAATTCATTTCCATACTTTGCAGTCGGGCTTTTATTCATTTGGTGAGTACCCAGCTTTTGCATCTCTAGGTCGGAGTTGTGTTGAACACTGCTATATATACACTTATATTAGTTTTTCTGGATATTTCTTTTTTCCATATAAAGGCAGTTCTCATTAGGTGGTATAACTTGGTTGCAGTCTCTATTCGGTGAAATATTTCTGCTTCATGTGTTCCCGTGCTATTTATATGGACTCCTAAGTATTTAAATACTTACACTTGCTATGATTCGTGGCTGCCAATTTTTATGTTTAATTTTTTTTTTATTAATGTAAGTACATATAATAAGCGTGAGGCGTATCTGATGATATTTGAAAAGCATAAAATTTGGAAGCCATAATTCATGCATTGAGCGATTTATCAAATTCTGCCGTAAAATTTATCAATTCCCGAAAAACGCCCTTGGTATTCAACGTTTGCCGTTCATCATGATCCCGAAGTGCCAGTTCAAATGCGCCACAAAATCTAATGCAATTTATTATTAAATTTAACACATGCCTATTTTTTTGTTACCTGTTCATTGTGTTGTTGAACTGCTTTTCTATATGATGAATCTAAAACATTCTGAATGTTATTTTTTCCTAACATTCTTAGACTAAATATATTTTTCAAATGGCCTTCGGAATTTTCATGTTTCGTAATTTTAGCACTAAGATGAATTAAGTCTTTTATTTCGTTCTTGACCAAGAAGGTTCACCACCAAACAAAAGACACGGAAAACAAAACAAACTGTTTTTAACTTCACACCCACAAATCCAGTCATTTTTCTGATAAATATTCATTTTGAATTTTCTTATAACGTCTTTACCTTTAACAGATTGTTTATTTTCTAAACATAATTGAGGCATCGGCCGTTTAAGATTTTTTATTGCGACTTTTTCATCATACGTTAACCGCGAAAACGTGTTATTCTGTAACGCAGACACGAAATTCATCTTACAACAGCGGTGAGCCGACTGGGAATCTGCTCACATGCTATGTATTATTCGATATGGAACTAGAACAAAATACAGTTCTCCCCACCTTCAATGTAATGTTTAATGGCTAACGCAGCAACGGTAGGGCATTGCTCATGGGTATGTTTCTCTCGGTGGAAGGGGTAAACATTCGAATAGTTTCTCGTCATTATATCTGTGACGACGGTCGGTGCATGTAGGTTGTTTCGCGAGCCGCACACGCCACGTTCCTGTTCAATAACTATGAATACCTAATAAATAAATACTTTCACAGTTAGTCGCCGCTTGGTTTGTTTTGTTTCAAAATTCCAGGGGGTGCAATTGCTCACTTGCTCTCATTAAAGAGCCGCCACTGCGTTCAAATCACAAAAAGTAAATGCTATGATGTACATACAAAATTTACAGAACGGCGCTTAGTGTAGTTACATATTGGGAGAGCGTTATTTTGCATTCTATGTCTCCCATAGCTGATTGATAAACAACTAAGCATGACTAAAGCAAAACCAGCTTCAACATTTTTCGGTTAACTTGCTCGGCTGCGGAATATACATTGTTTGGTGAAAATATTTTTTCCAAGTTATGAGACTATAGCACAACTCAGCAGTTAAACACTTCTTAATGTGCTGATGAAAATAACACTGATCGTGCTTGTACACTTCCTTTTCATGTTTGTATACTGCTTTTTCATACTCGGGGTCTTTTTGCTTAAGTAAATTCACTTTTTTTTCTCCCTTCGAAGCATTTTGTCCATTTGCTAGTACACACCCTTTCAATGGTAATTAAAGCCTTACCTCAAATGATATCACTATAATACAAATAATGGTTACAATTGGCAGTAATTAATCTAACAATTATTATTCACATTAAATATTAATAAAGTAATTAATATAAAATTAGTGATATTAATATTAAAAAGCATATACATAGCCATCTATTGTGTTTGGAGTAAAATCATTAGAAATCTTTCCTATTATAAATCGTATTATTATAACAGTAAACATTTTGAAGTTATTTAATATCAGCATATCCAATAAATTCGCGAATTTTTTAAATTAAAAACAAAATAAATTACGAAAGTCGGATTTGAACCACCTGCCATAAAGTGCATGAGGTTTGAAAAAACTCGAATTTTTGAAAACATTCTAAACCATAAAGTTTAAATAATATCTGATCTAGACAAGATTTAAAAACGGAAAATTTTCCTGATAGAGCCTGAGTCGTAGAATAATTTAGTATCATGACTTCTACCTTCTATTTCAAAAATTGACGATACGTTATTGCATCAAAGGCGATTTTACACTACTGACGTTCCGAAAAAAATGAATAAAATCACTACTAATGAAGGTTTTTCAAAACGGAAACACTATAATTTGTAAGACATGTTGTAATATAACTATGCAAAATTCCAGCATTCTACCGTAAAAATTGACGATTGACTCAAAAGGGTCATCTTCATTTTATGAAAATTTCGTAGTTTTTAACACTTTGCCAAGCACAGCTTTGGGTTCGTGAACCCTAACTTGACCCACATTCTAGACTCGCCCCAGCGGTTTTTTTAAAAAAAAGTTTAAGTTAATCGACCCAGTAATTGCTGAGAAACATATGGGTTGACATTCCGCGCTACTGCTTACGAGATATTTGCAAAAAGCTCTATCTGAAAATTAAGCTTCAAATACTTTTATACTCGTAATATATCCGTTCAGAAAGCACGATTTGCGAGATATTCGCAATAAATTATTTTCGTATGAGTAAAAGACCCACTTCCGGTAGGAACTTTTCTTAAATTTTCATTCTTTAGAAATTCAAAATTAGTAGTAGCCAAAATATTGGTAAAACTTGATTTTTTCATTGAAGTTAACTGCTACTTACAGTCTACCGCTTTCATTGAAAACCTAGTCAAATCTCAAGAGGAACATTATACTCTTAAATGTAAAGTTTGGTGTCGATAGCTTTAGCGGTTTGGCTGCTATCATGGTCACATACAGAGATAGACACACACACACATAATAAGAATCTGTTAAGACATTTTAAAAATTATTATCTAATCGTTCAAACTTACTTTACCGTGATAGTGGTCAACCTTGTATAATACGCATATGACAATATGAAATTGAAGGAGAAATATTCCCAACCCTTCCTTGCCTTTGTGGATCTAACCTTTAAGCATTGGCTGAATTCATGTTTGTACAATATTGTGTCACTTCTATAATCCTTGAGATGTGAAATGTTGGACCCGGTTTATTATCTGCCGCTGCACATCACATTCTTACGTTTATGATTGGTTTTTACAGTAAACTAATGGGATTCGATTCCACAGACGCAAATAAGTGTTTTCTTAATTATAGAATACCTCATACATACCATGTTCCATACAATAAAATCTGAGTGAAATCCGTCTTACATACGTCAAACACTATTTATTCCCAACAAATTATAACTTGCAGGTCTGATTTGAGCTTATTAAGTTTTCCTATTATATCAAAAACAAATTATATCTAAAAAAACGGAAATACAGAATGTTCTCATCATGAAATCTTTATTGCGGTCACTGTGTATAGGAAAATTTGCTGTAAATATTTTATGGCATACGGTATGTTCTGATGTGATTTGGTGCAGTCGACAAAACGAACCTATTAGCATGCAAAAACAAATAACGGCTGGAAATAGACGCGCACGTGCCCAACAAAAGAATACAAATCCAATTTAAAAGTTCAATTCTTCACAACGGGAATTAACCCGAGGCGAACTTTTCCATGTAAACACAAAAACATAATACCAAAAAATCCAATCCGGCATTGACTTGAACGCAATTGACATCCTCGTTTCATTTTTTTTCATTTGTGAAAGTTGACACAATTGGGAATTATATTTGGGCGGAAGATGTAATTTAATAAAATTTGAATTCGAGAGGAAAGCGAATTTACAAAACGGCTTTTTGACGTATCTTGCTGAAACAGACGCAAAAAACAGAGAATTTTCTTTTATAAGACGTAAAGAGATTGATTTGGCTTGTTCTTATTTGTATAAGGCAGTTAAATGACATTAGAGCGAGGTAATGGAAGACTGCCTGACAAATACCGATTACTCAGTGTGACTGTCGTCGTATATATAACAGAAAAGCCTTTAAATGGCAACACAAAGAAATTACCATTTTACAAAAGATATTAATTTACACTGTCAGTCAAAAGTGTAACAATTACTTCATCAAACAATTCAATACTTACTAACAAGCTATTTCAAACAACATCAAAAACATTTCATACAACGTCACGTTAAATGAATTATCACAGTATTGCTGCAACTAAATCTAATATAAATAAGTATACCTTTTAAGTTGATGGTGATGGTGATTATAAATTACCATGATATACAGAACTTACATTTCAAATAACAAAGTTTCAGTGCTTTTCCTTTACAACTTGAAGTCAGCCATTTTAAAAACAATTTTGAAAATTATTATTATTATGAATTATGATAATATTTTTATATCATAATACCAAATAATGAATTAAAAAAAATTACTTCAACTCTTCCTTCACAGTTGATCCTTCCACAAAGAGAAAAACTATTGGGTAGCACTAATCGGTAGCATAAAAATAAGAAACAGGAAAGAATGTATCTCTGTCGACATCTTTGAAGTTTATAAGGTGTTACCTATTGACGACATAACAATCATTTTCGTTCGCACAAAAACATGGCTATCAATTTCTAAAATTTCCACAACAATTGCGAGAAAAAAAGTCTGATGACGAACTCATGATTCTCTTGTTTCAGAGAAATTCACGGTATAGAGCGTACTGATATTGAAGGGAACTTAAGCCAAGAAGAAATTTTCTAAAGGCTAAACTTGTGACATTTGGAAGACTAGGAAGAAATCGGGTTTCACATGAAATCCGTTCAAATACTATAATCTTTTTATCTTAAAATTAATATTATTTGTTATCCATTAGATATTGTTATTGAAGAAACTTATTTGTTTTATTATAATTAAGAAAACTCATATTATTACTTTAAAAAGTCTCTCTCTCAATAGGGCTGAAACGATGGAGGTAACTGTTGGCAATACATTCCTTTAGCCAACCTAAATAATATTTTTGTTTTATTAGCCCATTTTGACTAGTTCATTGTCTGAGACTCTATTTATAATGAATGTATCTAATATCTACAGAGTTTGATGGTTTATTGCATATATATAGAACGTTATTCTTGCCGGTCCAAATTTTGAAATTTTTATAATCAAAAATTATTCCAAATCAAGATCAATACTACTTTATACTCTCAATATATCTGTTTAGAAAGCATAATTTGCTAGATATTCGCTAAAGACTATTGTTCGATAAGACTAAAAGACCTACTTCCGGTAGGAATTACGAACAACTTTTTTGATAGGCTTTATCACTAATATGTTATTTAAAGCAATGGTTGGAATTGTCTGCTATGTGGTGACGTCCTTGACAAATCGAGGATCTTACGATAAAATACACAAATGGTAAGCTGCTTTCCTACTTGTCTTTTATTATTAGTTTATTATATGTACTAAAGAAGCCTCTACACTTCGACGACAACGTAGTTTAATTTTAGCAACATGACATTTGAAAAAGCAAACTACAGATTTGTAGTTTCGTCGAAAGATGTTTGATTTATCGAAGACATCCTTCAACTTCACTGTATGCCAGATAATGCTGACCTATGTATTAATAGCAGGAAATAATGTTGAACAAGCAGAATATGTGAAATGAAGGAGACACCTATCCTTTAATAAATAAATAAGTTTCTGATTCGAATTTATATCCTGTACGAGCAGCAACAAAAGCTTTATTAGACCATGGTGCCATTTTAGGAAAGTGCCATCCTGTTCCCAGAAAAAATTGAAGCGCTATTCAATTATGTCCCAATAGATTAATAAGACATATTAAGAGTATGTAATCTTTGTTGACATTTACCGATACCCTGACTTAATTTGAGCAATGAATGCCTTCCAATGCATGTTAAGACTTGCCGCAAATAAGCAGTCCGTTTGAGCCAGTTAATAAGTATACTTTCATTCAATCAATAAATTTTAAACTATTGCACCAGTGTGAAAGATATATAGTTTTAGACCTTGAAATCATATACGTCGGAAGTAGACTGAAAAACTTTTTCATATATCCATATAAAATAATGTAAATTTAAATTCAGACCAGCAGTCGTTTAGTTTTGAAATAAAATAATGATCGTCAAGTAGGATGCTTAACTACAAGTCCAACAACCAAACAGCCAAGTCGACTGAGATTGTTCGGTTGCAATTCTTCAGTAATAATAGGTTGTCGGAATGTAGTGGTAGTTACGTTACCATGCTGTTTTACCAAAAGACTCAAGTATTATTGCCCCTAGAGTTACACTCCGCCTGCCTTCAAGACCCGTTACGGGATTTCACACCAAGTAAAGGTTGCAAAGATATTGTGTATAATTATGTTAAAAATTGGATATGTAAGTTTTACAATTATTATGCTATCGCTGTGACTTAAATTCAATCGAATTGATTTGGGGTATGGTTAAAAGACGCGTAGCAGGTCAAATTATAAATTAGAGACGTTTTAATAAGTCAAGCATTTAAAGAAGAAACTTAAGATACGAATTCAAAATTAATTATGTTGGAATCAAATATCTTTAATTGTGAGGAGATTTCTTGGGTTCATGACGGATGGTCATGTTGGAATCAAAATTCTTTATTTGTAACGAGGTTTCTTGGGTTCATGATGGATGGTCATTTGTACTAGAGGCATTACTTCAAGTATTTGACTGGCAAAATATCCTCGTTTAATTATGCATTGCTCATAATATCAAACACAATAGATAAGAAAGTAAGTCGATAGCACTCTTACTTTAAATCTCGACTTTGTTATTGGGTGGTGTCTGGAGTCAATAGAGACTTCAAAAACCAAAGTGGTGTTACGCAAAGTACAAAAGTCTATAATGGCCTGAATAAAGAAAATGCATTTAAAGAATTAAAAGTAAAACTAAAAATATAGTTTCTACAAATGCATCTTATAGCATGCAGGCATATTTCAACTTGAACTTTTACGTTCTTTTAGTTTTATTTTCCGAAGTGTTTTTGAGTGGTTTTAATTTGTATTTTATTTAACTGGTTTTTATTATATGCATATATACAGGCTGTTTAAAAAAGATGCGGCAATATTAAAGGGGTTGATTGTCCAGGTCATTTTATACAAAAAAGTTTATAATAAACAAGGTCCGCAAACGCTTCGTTACCGATCTACAGCGTGTTGAAGTTTAATTAAAAGAAACAGTAAAAATTAGATTTCTCCAAGACGGCATTAAAGATCATAATGAAATTTTAGGCGTGTTATTTTTCAAGAAAAAAATTGGACGCCCCTGATTTCTCTAAAAATAAAAATATGTTTTTATTCTTTGTTTAATTGTGAAGAAAAAAGCTCTCTTAACTTTCTATCACACGAGGTATCGTTTTTTAGTAAAAAAACACATTTTAGTGCATGTACATTTATAGCATACATTTTAGCTCGAGGTGGTCACTTTGCACAGTTATTGTAATTTTTGCTTGCTAAAATTGTTGGTATGGTAAAATATTTGTTTTTGCCCTTAAATAAAACCCTTGTTATTTAAAAAAAAAATTCTGTAATAAATGTACATGCACTAAAATGTGTTTTTTTTTTACTAAAAAACGGTACGTCGTATGATAAAAAGTTAAGAGAGCTTTTTTCTTCACAATTAAACAAAGAATGGAAACATATTTTTATTTTTAGAGAAATCAGCGGCGTCCTATTTTTTTCTTGAAAAATAACACGCCTAAAATTTCATTATGATCTTTAATGCCGTCTTGGAGAAATCTAATTTTTACTGTTTCTTTTAATTAAACTTCAACACGCTGTAGATCGGTAACGAAGCGTTTGCGGACCTTGTTTATTATAAACTTTTTTGTATAAAATGACCTGGACAATCAATATCGCCGCATCTTTTTTAAACACCCAGTATGTATTATTTTATATTTTCAATTCAACTCAATTCAATTAGAAATACAATTAATGACTATTCAAAACAATTATCGATCTTATATCGAGCAAATAGATTAAACTTCAGAACCCACTAACAAAGCCTAACAAGGACTGAGAGTAAGTTACCGGAAAACATAATTGAAGACATTTATGTTGGTAGATAGAATTTAGTTAAAAGCGATTGATATAGAGTATATTAAGTAATTTAAAAATGTGTAGTTCTTGATATTAATAATTGCTATTATTATTACTAAATATGTCATAACATATGGGCGAATATGTTATTAGAAATACTATTACACATTAGCACCCGATTTGTAGGGTGACTTATATCCGCTCTATAATCATTTAAAGCCCCACTATAATAATGCGTATACGACGTAGACTCTATAGTTCAATAAATCAACCTACAGACAATTTCTGTAATTATAAGTTTCGGTTTGGCATTGATAATTTAATTAGGGAAATTAACTACAAAAATATACCCTTGGATGAGATTCGAACTCACGACCTCATAATTGTTAGTCAGATGTTCTTTCCACCGGAGGGTGCATGAAGTCGAATCTTTAAATTACGTTGAATTGAATTAGATAACAATTGTTAAGACATTTCTTTCTTATAATTAAATTATCCTAATTGAATTACCAGTTCCAAGCAGAAAACTATAATTAAAATTTTAAAACACTGAAAAAAGTATTTTTTTTCTACTCCCGTCTTTAGAATGCCACTTGTATATTTCCATGATGGTAAGTGACCTTTAAATACACGTTGACAAGCTCGTAGTGAACTTAGTATAGCACTTTAGTGTATGCTGAAGGTTGTTTAATTGCAACAATTGAAACTTAATCAAGTTGGTTAATACTTGTCACCAATCTGTCAAAATAATCCGACGTAGCGCGACAATGGACGAGTGATTGTGTATTCTTTTGTTTATTTTCAAAAATATATGTACAATGACTAATGAGTAGGGACGCTAATTAAAATTAATTAACATGTGGCCCCCACAATTTCCATAAAAAAATAAATAACGTAACTTTGGCTTCCTGTACCTCTGAAGATGTGAACGTCCCTATATGACAGCACTCCCGGTGGACCCTTCATGCAGTAGATGACCTGTGTGGTTGCGACGTCTCCCCAGATTTAATTCGTGTATTAACAGCAGGTTTGAACAGTGTTAGTGAAAATTGTCTTTATTAATTGTAAATAAAATTCCTTCGGCTAATTACAGTGAAGAAAACGGGGTGAATATCTTATTATCTTTCCTTATTTTTAATGCCTTAAGCAAGTGCGGAGAATTCTGCGGATCAGGTGTAAAGAAATAAACATGTGTGAACACTTGCGGAGATGTTTTATAAAATATTTATTATTATTAGTCAAGTTTGATATTTTAACATATATACATATATACAAGAGACAAAATAGAAATACAATACAGGCAAATAAAATTGCTTTATTTAAATTATCTCAAATCAGGTTGATTTATAAAACTAACAATAAGGGCATCGATTTATACTTTTAAAAGCGGTTCGTTTTTGTTGACACATAACCGTAAATCGATACGTCACAATACATAAACAAACTGAGTAATAAGCATACTTATAACTTAAACATGTGAAATTATTTATTATGAATATACAAAGTATTGAAAACTATGTTGACATTTATTCCCTGATTAATTGATTGAAATCATTTAAATTAATGTACCAAATTGATGTCCATAAGGTTAAGGGAACTTTTGTACAGAAATTTACATTTACGCCTGAATCGCTTGAAGGGAAAATGATCTTGATACGCGGTTTGTGGTTTGTAAAGTGATTTGAATATTTTACATACGGAATTTGTGGTTTATTTTGCGGTTTTGAAATAGAACGAAAATATGCATATATTAATTACGGTTTATGTGAGATTAGCTCCACAACTTCCAAGTCTGAAGCAGGAGATTGTCACGATGTCGGGGCCTGATCCAAGGAGGATGTTTGTTTACAACTTTAGAGCCTGAATTTTAGGGGGAGATGATCATGACACCAGAGGTCTGATCGATGAGAAGGTAATGGAGGGAATACCTTATCTGAACGGATTAAATGCGGCTTTATATATCTTTTGGCCATGCTTCGTAGGCGCAGACAAACGGGTTCAATCATGAATTTTGCACACGACGCATGAAACTAAAGATCGCGTGTACACAAGCGTGACGTAAACGGCTGGTATTTTTCCGTCTTAAAATCATATACAAATAATATATTTCTATGCAATTATTAAACGAACTATTAAAAATACGACAAAATACACACAAGGAAAGGTCATTCAACATAACATATTATTAATGATTTGTATAAAAATGACATTCATATATAATTAATAATTACAATTAAATTAGATGTGAACTTAAAATGATATTTTAATACATTAATGAAGGGACTTTGTTACAATGGTAGAAAAAGTATGAAACTCGTTTTAAACTCTCGCTCCGCTACGCTTCCCACGTAATTAATAAAACTTGTGACTAGAATGAGGTTTATAAAAGTTCATACAAAATATACTATTAACATTGTTTTAAAATTTAAAAAAGGGCAATCCACTTAAAGTTCCGTTTTCGTAATTACAATTCATATATACCGGGTGTCTGTTTAAGCTCGGCCACCGGCCGGAAAAAATCTTGATAGTAAAATGGACTACAGGAATTTCAATAAAATTATTTTTAAGTTTCCAAAATGATCGCAAGGGGGCGCAATTCTCAAGATGAATTAAAAATTCCATAATTTTTCATTAAATTCTAGATTAAGATACATTAAAATTTGTACTAGCAATATTTTAGACGCTTTTATACAATTTTTATTAGAAACTTTTTGATCTAAGTCCCATACGAAGGGGAGGGTGGAAGGGGTATGTTTGTGTACAAAAGTAGGTATAATTTCGGTTTGCCCCAACGGATTTGAATGTTTCTGGGCTCATTAGATAGGGAATTTTACAAGGAATTGAAGGATATGTAGTACGAAATTGCGCGGTTGTCAAAAAAAGTAACAGGGGGCGCTCTTCTCAATTTATATATATTACTTGTTTTTCCTTGAAAATTTTAAATGGAACGGTATATTTTTAATACCGTAATATTGAAGCACATAGAAAACTGAAGAGAGTGATGAAAACCGGAAGTTGCTACCTCTATTCTTGACGAAGATATAGTCGTACGAAGACAATCCAGAAAAATAAAAATTTTTAAATATAAATTTATTTATTTATTGGGAGTAATAATTTTATTTTAATTTTCAGAGAGTCTCTAGACAGCGTATAGTCCATTTTGACTTGAATTTTTATCATACTCTTCTATAAATGTATTCATTTCAATCTTATTATCAATTTTTTAATTCATTGCATATGTTACTTTAGATTATCCTATTAAATGTTTTCAAATTCTCTAGCCATTATTTTTTAAATATCATTACTTGTCCTTTCCAACATTGAAATAAAATATTAATAATACTGAACAGTGTAGTTTGCTTTTTTTTTTAATTTTCATCATACAGCATCGCATGCACCGTGATACTAAATTACATTATTATGAGATTTCCAAGGTGGGCCATGAAATCTAGATGTAAAAATATTAGTGTCACTTGTAGTTAAACGTTTTGTACATTTTTAGCAAAGTAAGCCTTTTTGGACACCTGCACATAATTATTAAGTTTGTAAAATATCATATTCTAACGTTGAAGCTTGTGACATGATCAGAATGTATTTTCAATGCTTTGTAAATGCATTCTTGCTTCCCGGCAATATTCCCTAAATTATCCGGAAGGAAGACATTATTGAGTTTTTATTTGCCTTGCGAGATAGTCTTGATTTTTATTTATGGGGCAGAATAAAAGGCATAGTTTATCACAAAAAGCCGAATACAAGAATTGCTGCCTCCGAAATTGAAGTAACTATTCTCTCTACTAATCGACAAGTAAACATGTGTATTAAAAATAATGATAACACTTTGAACATTTGTTAAGTTCAAGTTATTTTTTACTTTCTGATTTAAATAGATTTTTTTGTTCGTGTACATTACTTGGTCAACATATTTTCTTATTTATGTTTAGGTATAATAATAGGTTCTTTTACTTAGTTTCATGTTATAGGCGGGGACGAATTTGAAATCAATTTTTGTATCCTTTCGTTACTAATAAGTAAATGATTTGTTTATAACTAATGCATAATATTATATTGTTTTTTTTCTCGTTATTTTCTACTTAGTTCATGAGTTATGGAAATTATTTTTGCTGTTTACCTATAATTAGATCTACCTATATCTGTTGGGTAATAAAGATATATTATTATTATTATTATTGTTATTATTTTATTTCAATGTCTAAAAAGGCAAGACATGATATTTAAAAATAGCTAGAGAATTTGAAAACATTTAAAAGGAGAATCTAACGTAACATATGCAATGAATTAAAAATCGGTGAGAAGATTGAAATTAGTACATTTATGGAAGAGTATGACGAAAATTCAAGTGAAAACGAACTATACACTGTCTAGAGACTCTTTCAAAATTAAAATAAAATTATGACTCCCTATAAATAAATAAATTCATATTTAATTTTTTTTATTTTTCTGAATTATCTTCGTATGGCTATACCTTCGTTAAGAAAAGAGTTAGCAACTTCCGGTTTTTATCAATCTCTTCAATTTTTTATGTGCTTCAGTATTACGGTATTAAAAATACACCGTTCCATTTAAAATTTCATAGAAAAAGCAAGTAATATACATAAATTGAGAACAGCGCCCCCTGTTACTATTTTAGACAACCACGTAATTTCGTACAACATATCTTTCAATTTCTTGTAAAATTCTCTATGTAATGAGCCCAGAAATATTAAAATCCGTTGGGGCAAACCCAAATTATACCTATTTTTGTACGCAGGCATACTCCCCTCCCTCTACCCTCCCCTTCGTATGGGACCTAGATCAAAAAGTATTATATGAAAATTGTATAAAAACGTCTAAAAATGTTGATAGTAAAAATTTTAATCTATCTTAATCTGGAATTTAATGAAAAATTATGGAATTTTTAATTCATCTTGAAAATTGCGCCCCCTTGCGATCATTTTGGAAACTTAAAAATATTTTGGTTGAAGTTCCTGTGGTCCATTTTACTATCAAGATTTTTCCGCGAGGTTGTACGATAAACGGTTGCCGAGATATGGCCGGTGGCCGAGCTTAAACAGACACCCGGTATGTATGTATAAATACATATAGCATTGTTTGTTTTACATTTATAGCCATATTAAAAGCAAAGGTTTCCTACATACCAACTGCCGACAGTTGTTCCTCCAGCTACACCTACACCTACATATATCTTTTATGTGTTCATTCATGTGGAATGAGAGATGATGACTAGAACAAAATAAAAAAACAAGTTATTTCGAAAGAATGTAATGCAAAGGAAAAAAAACAATTTCCGTGGGCCATTTACATTTTGTATTTTTATTTTTTGCATATGCAAATACCATCATCGTGTAAAAGCTTCGAATTTTTACTCGAATTCCAGATCCATTTTTTGCGTACTACATTTCATAATTGAAATAATCAAAAGATTGGCGACGGAAACTGGCGTAACGAGAGTCGAGCGTTGCACGTCAAGTTTACATTTAATTAGGACCACTATAGTCCGTGACATCCACGTCAGCGTTGAAAAAACAGCACTTTTTACTGAATGGATTTACGTTAGACGGACGTCAATTTAAATGGGGACAGGCGTGCTTGAATTATGGACAATTTCATTATGCACATTTCGTGCACGTCCATCTGGCTTGGCTTTGTAGCATAGTTTATGTAAAATATATTCGCATTCGGTTAACATGTATGGTGTTCAATACTTCGGTTTATATGATGTAGTGTAGCAATTGTTAACCTTTCTGCAACGCAGTTTAAAGTTTTTGCATGACCTCAAGCAACCCCATACCTAAATTTTATTCCAAAATATGTAACTGTCAAAGAAGATAGGATATTCTGTATACAGGGTGTCCAGAAACTCTCCTGACAAACGATGACCGGAGATTCCTCAGATAATTTTAACACAATTTAACCCAATTCACCCTAGTCCGAAAATGCTTTCTAAGGGAGCTAGAGCTCTTTGAAGATGGCGCCTTGTAATTAGTTTTTTTTTAATATCTCCCGAACGCTTCTATTTAGAAAAACAAAAACTGGTATGCTTATTTATCCTCCAGAGATGAATCGATTCCATCAATTGCGAATTTCTAGTACCGGTCATAGGCGTCCGTTTTGGGTAGGTTAACGGCTATTTTAACGCATAACTTTTTTGTCTTTAACTTTTAAGCATTTGTGACACCAGATTATTAAATTTTCAGGTATTCTAGTACTAAAAGGCACTCTTACTTTAAGTCGGTAGGATACACCGTTTTCTAGAAAAATCGATTTGAAAATTTTTCGTCATTAAAATTCAATTTATTATTTTTTGCACTAGTTCGCTCTGAACTGCCAACAGAAATAAAACCTACGTTTTTAATTGTCAAATTGCTGTCAGTTCGCGAAGTTTATCTTTTAATTTTTTACTTTGTAGCATACAAACAACGATTTCAATTTAAAAAAAATGGTTTTTACTAATGAAGAATACGCCGATATGCATTTAGTTTATGGCGAAATGAGGTGTAACGCTCGAGCAGCGCAACGTAGATACGCTGAAAAATTTCCCAATCGTCAGCATCCCACTCACTCAACATTTACAGCTCTTCATCAACGATTAAGAGAAACAGGTTCAGTGGTCCCAAAAAAAAATGAAACAGGGAGACATAATGATGTAACAGCAGAACATGAAGATGTTATTTTAATGGAAGTTGAGGAAAATCCAGAAATTAGCGTTCGAAGACTATCTGCCATGTACCCCACAATTTCAAAATCTTCCGTAGGAAATATCTTACACAAAGAAAATTTATATCCTTTTCATTTTACAAAGGTGCAAGCACTGGTAGAAGGAGATTTTCCTGCTCGTGTAGAATTCACTAAATGGTTACAAAATCAGATAAATCAAGATGAAGATTTTTTCAGGTACATTTTGTTTGGTGACGAAGCTTCATTCTCAAAAAATGGAATTTTTAATGTACATAATGCACACTATTATTCGTACGTTGGTGACAATCCCCACGTTGTTCAAGAATTTAAGTATCAGCATAGGTTTAGCATAAACGTCTGGATTGGATTATCTACTTGGACCTGTGGAATTACCTGCTCGTTTAAATGGTGTTGATTACTTACATTTCCTGCAAAATATTTTACCTGATTTGTTAGATGAGGTGCGTTTAAATATTCGGCAAAACTTATGGTTTCTACAGGACGGCTGTCCGGCCCACTTTAGCAGGAATGTACGAGACTTTCTAGATAATAACTACGAAGACCATTGGATTGGAAGAGGCGGTCCAGTTGCTTGGCCAGCAAGGTCGCCGGATTTGAATCCTTGTGATTATTGTGTTTGGGGATACATAAAAGCATTTGTTTATTCCGTTCCGATACAAAATCGTGCACAGGCTAAGGATAACTTTGGAATTTTTGCAAGAATTCGGCGTTCTCTAAGCAAAAGGGTAAATTTAGGCATAGAGACTAATGGTCATCACATCGAGCATCTTTTGTAACTATTTACCTTTGATACTTGTTCTTTTTTTGTTAGTTTCGTTCCATTGTAATAAATACTTTGTTTTTAAAAACCTTCAGCTAAAATTTTGTTTCAAATTGATTTTTGCTTCTTTTCCCAAACTTTTTTTACGAATTGTGTGCTGCATTTATTGAAACAAAAGATGATTTATTAAATTAATTTTCATCCATGCCTTGATAGTCCTAGCCAACTTCGTCGCTAAAAATAAGTAGGTACATAATAAATTGAATTTTAATGACGAAAAAACGAAAAATTTTCAAATCGATTTTTCTAGAAAACGGTGTATCCTACCGACTTAAAGTAAGAGTACCTTTTAGTACTAGAATACCTGAAAATTTAATAATCTAGTGTCACAAATGCTTAAAAGTTAAAGACAAAAAAGTTATGCGTTAAAATAACCGGTTACCTACCAAAAACGGACGCCTATGACCGGTACTAGAAATTCGCAATTGATGGAATCGATTCATCTCTGGAGTATAAATAAGCATACCATTTTTTGTTTTTCTAAATAGAAGCGTTCGGGAGATATTAAAAAAAATAATTACAAGGCGCCATCTTCAAAGAGCTCTAGCTCCCTTAGGAAGCATTTTCGGACTAGGGTGAATTGGGTTAAATTGTCTTAAAATTATCTGAGGAATCTCCGGTCTTCGTTTGTCAGGAGAGTTTCTGGACACCCTGTATATAATCAATTCAAATATGTAAGTAAAAACAATGTGGCGTTTAGCTAAAAAAATGAAGTGTGGGCTTCATAAGACTTTATTATACCTTATGTGCGTTCCGAATTTTGTATACAAATGTTATTCCAAATTAAGTTTTAAATATGTTTGTCCTTCTAATAGAATATACTAAAAGTGTGACTATTGTTTCTAATTTTGAATATATAATTTGCGAGATATTTTCAAAAGCTCCTATCAGATAAGGGTAAAAGTGTCACTTCCGGTCCAAATTTTAAAAGTTTTGTAGACAAAAATTTTTCCAGATTCAAATACTAATAAATACTACAGGGTGAGTTTCTTTCGATGTTTAGTATGGCGGTATTGGAAACTACCATAGATACAGATTCGGTTAAATGGAAGAAGAATTGCAGCTTCAATAGTTCTATTTAATTAGCATTCTGTTTTTTGGTGTCTGTAGCTCTGTTATTATTATTGACTTTAGAAGCAATGGGTATAGGAAAAAGATATAAAAAATTGTATGCTAAATAATACAGTTTAACTTATCTCTTTGCTAATCCATATTTTTTGAGGTACGACACAAACTGTTTTTTCTAATGCCAACCATAGTAGGACAGGACTTCATAAAAAAAAGCTCTTTTCTCAACGATTCACATGATGTTCCACTTGATACAGTTATTTTTATGAATAAATATATTATGGTATTTTTTTCATTTTAATTGTTGAACTGTCACAAGTAGTATGCTATGGGAATATTTGATAGATGCAAACGTCAATTAATGAGAGGAGCTAATCATTTGGTTTCTAATTCATGTTGATTAAGGTTTCGTAAATTATTAATATGAATTGTCTAACGATGAAAAGCACGATATAATTAAGTGTTACATTTTGCACCATAAAAATGCCGCACTATAGCTGCGCAACAGTTTTTCAAATGGTGTATTCATCGTTGCCAGCCTTCTCAGCCTATCTTTAAGAAACTCTATGAACCTTTATGTATGCAAAAAATTCGAATCATGTTGAACAGAGGAGACTTCAAGTTAAGTTTGGTTTTAATGTTTAGTGGGGGGTCATTGATTTAACAATTCTTGGTCCATATATATTTCATGGTACATTAACTTGAGATCGTTATCTTCACTTTCTGCAGAATGATTTCGATGATATGTTAGATAAATTACCATTACAGACACGTGATATGCTCGAATGATTTCTATCTAATGGAGCATTACCACATTATCAGGGAACGGTACGTATTCATTTAAATTAAATATTGCCGAACTGGTAGATAGAAAGAAGCCCATCTCACTCTCCCGATCTGTCACCTTCAGGTTTTTATTTATGGGAAATGGTACAAGGTAGGATGTATCAAAAGTCGTATAGCAGAGTAAATGATCTTAGAGAAGCTGTACTAAAAGGTTTTGCTAATATTGATGGACGTTTCATTAGAAAAGCAACAAAATCGGTTTTGAAACGATGTAACTTGTGCAGTAACCATAATTGTGGTTATTTTGAACATCTTTAGTCTTCGGTACTTTAAATACTATGTTTTGATAATAGTTTATTTATATCATATTTTCCTTTATTGTTTCTAATTTATCGTTTGTCATTCTATGTTTATTCCTTTTTCTGAAATTACCCTTTTTATGAAGTTGTGGCCTACTACTGCTTGCATTAGAAAAAACACAAATTTACGTCATAACTCACAAAATATAGTTAAAACAAAGAAATACGTTAAAATGTATTATTTAGCATTCAATTTGCTACAACTTTCCTCTTTGCACATTTCTTCTAAAGTCAATAATAACAGAGCCAAAGGCACCAAAGGAAATTTTAAAAAAATCATTTTTGCTGAATATCTAGTAACGCATGAATTTTTTCCAAAAACAAAACGCTAATTAAATAGAGCTATTAAAACTGCAATTCTTTTCCCATTTAACCGAATCTTTATCTTTTATAGTTTCTTAGATATCAATACTAAACATCGGAAAAACTCACTCTGTATATAAAAAAAATTTAAGGAAAGTCGACCGTGTTGAAATTCATTGTATCACCGCTTTACGGTAGCGAAGCAACACGACTTGTCACTCAACGCCCGATTGATTTCCTCAAAATATTCTTTACGGCTTAAGTCACGCTGGAAATTGTAAACAGTGACAGCCCGATAATGTTCCTTATTCAGTTCCATGATTTATTGGCGAAAGGAGTACTTTAAACTAGTGTAACTTACAAATAATTACGTATATTTGATAACTGTCACTATAACTAAACTTGTAAACACTTGATTGAAATTGTCATACAAAATTTGTCGCAAAATATTATCGCCTACTAGATAGGCTCAGCGGAAAGAGAACGTCCTTCGTATAATGGAACTGATTAAAATTTAAAAATACTGTTAAGAATTCAGAAAAATATTATTCATTTCAATAAAGTTGACGTTTGCAATAAATAACACATGCTTACTTATTTAATTTTATTTTGGGTAACTATAATAGGTAGGTAGGTAGGTACCTATCTACCTAGTACCTAGAAAATTAAAGAACATACCTAAGCAGCTAATGCTAATAACTGGTTAACGCTTTACTAATTATTACGTGAGTCAATATCTAATGCCTCCTATTTTATTCTACCTAAATAAAGTCAGTTAAGTAAAAAATTTGAATTTGGCGCTATTTCTCAAACTTTCTTCTACAATTCATTACTATAGTAGCTTTCTACGTCACCAAGTGGCAGCACTCCAGTCGCTTGCTAAATGGCCGACATCGATGTACATATTAAACAGCGTTCTGAAATTGAATTCTTGAATGCAGAAGGTGAAACGCCCATTCGCATTCATGAAAGACTAAAAAAGGACAAACCGTTGGCTAACGAAAAGCAGAGCGGTAGGCAACATTCAGCGAGTCAATGACCATATTCGTGATGACCGCCGGATGACTGCAGATGAATTCATCTAATCGGGCCGCTAAAAGTACCTCATCGTGGTATTCACGTTGAAGATGAGGAGGACGTGAAAACGTCTGTGTGTTAATGGCTTAGGAAGCAGCACCGTCCTTTTTACCACACTGGAATACATGCCCATGTTAAAAGATGGACGAAAACTGTGGAATTGAACGGAGATTACATTGAAAATTTTTTGCTTAAAATGGAATCCTATCAAATTCGTCTATTTGTGATCACATGTCTCAAAATAACCAATAAACTCATCATTTAACTGATAACAACCCTAGGGTAGTTTTCACTTCTGTCATCAAGAGGTTGCTACGCAATGGTTTTGACGCTTATTTAATTTAATTGTATAAAATTTTTCAAAATGTCACTTTCTCGTTTTGGTATTCAAAATAATGAGTCAATTGACAAAATCATTGAAGAAAATGTACCAAAAAATACTATTAATAGTAAAAAATACACATGGAAAACATTTATAGACTTTTGCAACACCAGGAAATATGAGTTGGATGGAAATCGTACAATTGAAGAACTTGCTTTAATACTGAAAGATTGGGCAGTTAATATGAAAAAGAGAGATGGCACAGACTTTAAGGAAGCTACAGTTAAAACTATGTGGAATGTGACAAGTAAATTACTACAAGAAAAATATTACAACGAGTATAATATCATGATAGACCCCTTTAACAGTGTTGCATTCAAACAAGCCCGAAATGCACGCGACGTAGCACGAAAAAATTTACAAATAGATCCCACTAAACGTAAAACGAGTTCAGTCCCATTAAGTCAACCGAAATGAACAAAATTATAAACTTTTGGGATGAAAATACCCCTCTAGGTCTCCTACGTAAATTTTATCATATCGCCGCGGTGGAATTGGCATGGAGAGGTGGTGAGGCTGTTGCTTGCTTGGTTGAATATTTTCATATCGAGAAAAACAATGATGGCTCTCCAACTAACAGGGTCGAATACAATCCAGTTTTCAGTAAGACCTGCCAAGGAGGTTCAAAGAACTGCGCTTCTAGTAAATGGTTAGTTCAAAATAGTGACAGCAACGTTTGCCCTGTTAGATTATTTTTAAAATTATTATCGAAAAGAGGAAAAAATATCAAAACAAACAGACTATTTTTAAAACCGAATCGCCATTGGAAAACAGAAAATGATAAGTGGTACGACAATGTACCTCTGGGTAAGAATACCATCAACGGATGGACAAAATCTTCTGCTGAAGCAGTTGGTTTGGATACCAAAGAGAGGAAAATTACCAATCATTCCAATAGGGCAACTGCTGTTAGTACACTTGCTAAAAATGGAATTGACGAACAACAGTTGTTAAAAATTACAGGCCACAACAATGCAAATTCTATAAAACCTTATTTAAATATCGATCAAGAACATCACAATAGAATAATCAATAGTATGCGTGGAAACACATCTTCAGTAACCGAAGCGAATACATCATCATCGAAATATAATTTTTCGAATTGTTCTTTCAATAATTGTGTTTTTAATAAATAATTTTCATTGAATCGCAAAAAATTTTCTTACCGAATATCCCGCGAGCATTGATAAATACTCATAATTTTATCACAACTTCTCAAGCACGTTACTTTAGGTTAACAGCCCTCCGCCTACGGCGTCGGGCTGTTACCAAGTAACGTGCTTTCAAAAACTGTGATAAAATTATTTCGTACTGTTATCAATGCTCTTGGGATATTATAGCTGAAAAGTGACAAATTAATCATCAATATTGTGGTTTTCAACCTATGTAATTGAATTTTAAGTTTTTGACAATTAAGAAGAGAAAAAAATAGGAAGCATTAGTTATTGACTGATGCTAGATAGGTGTAAAGGGCCAATATCTGGGATTTTGGAATTCTGCGGGTAGTTTATTTATTTTATGCCAAATGGACTTAATTAAAAGCATATTACAACGACATCCACTTGCAATCAATTCATATCGTAATTAACCCCACTATAAGCAACATTCTATAACCAAATGTTATGTTAGAAATCAAAAGTATTCTTAACTGGTAGGTGTACCCTAATAGTAATACAACATATTACGACATGTCCTTCAAATTTCCGTTTCCGAAATGATTTTATATCTCTTGCCTATCCATCAATACCACACGAATTTCAATATAATGTTCTCATCTGCATACATATGTACTTACATGTCTGATATTTGATATACATAATCTCCTATATATAAGACATAGTCTGATATTGGAAAATGTTCAGAGAGATAGAGATTCAGGCGTGCTAGAGAATATAGTCGAAGACTTAGTCAAATCGATAATGTACTTGAACAAAACGGATGGAAAGACTCTCTGAAAGTTGATGGGCTCGTCAGAGGAGAGAAATAAGTTCGATGGATTAGAGCTTCACGTCAGCTGATCCTAATCCGAATTTAATTGAGATGTCTTATGGTTGGAGAAGACGGAACCCCCCTACTTAGAATTCAATACACGTAGGGTATTTATCATAATTGAAATGAGACCCTGTGCAGTGTTATAAAACATTTAAAGTGGATGATGTTAAATGTAAATTTAATGTTATATGTATACGTATTACGTAACCTTAATTTACATATTATTTCTATTATTTGATGGAACTAAGTATTTGAAATATTTTCTTGTTTTAAAATCGATGTATGAGAGGTACTCATACGAGGGAGAGTTCTGTCGCATATCATAACTTGTTTTTCTTGTCGTGCGTGTTTCTAGATAAAATTAAATACAGTATTATAAGGTTCATAAAAAAAAATAAGTTAACACTAGAAATTATAGACGGATTATCCTGATGCCAAACATAACTAAAATCCTGGAAAATATACTAAATCAAAGAATGACGGCATTTATATCTACACTTTTAACATCCTGACTGAGTCTCCTGGAATGTTTTCGTATGATTTTGGACCTCTGTAACGAAAGCGGGGATGGTGTATTGAGAGGAATTTTTAAAAAATTTTGTGTCTGAAAAAAATATGAAATGCGAGTTATATATTTTGCGAATATATAACTCGTTTGCAAAGTCATGTTTTCTAGACAAATATATTGAGAATACAAAGGTATTTAATGTTTGAGTTTGAATAATTTTTGTTTATAAAAAAACAATATTTGGACCAGAAGTAGTCCAGTGCAGTTTTTTTTTTTTTGAAAATATCTCGGAAATTAAGCCTTGTATAGATTTATTTCAATAGCAAAAGTATTTCGAAGGGGATTTTGAAAAATATGTTTATAAATAAATTCAAAACCCAGACGACAATAACAGTCCTACTCTTATTAAACACCACCTTTTTTTGCAAATAACCCGCGAATTATGCATTCTATACAGAATTATTAACAGTATAAGACTATTTAGAGCTCCGTTTAGAATAATTTTCTATAAAAGTATTCAAAATCCAGACCGGAAGTAACACTTTTCTTACAGGTTTATTTTAATATGGATATAAATTAATTTAAAATAACTTTTGTATATAAAATTCGGATCGCACATACGTATAAGAAAAAATTAGATGTGGGTCACATTTAGTTTTTTTTAAATAGTAACTGCCATCCCATATTATAATGCCGTATTTGAATTTAAAACACCCGAATCAACTGATTTTCTAAGCCGTCGACAGATGTCATTAATGTGATTTTTCCATTTCAAATGTTACTCTATATACAGTACTTCCACATCTCGATGCTCACCACTGATCGCTCATTAGAAGACATAAAGCAGCGGTTAAATGAGGAGTGTTTTGCAGAATTCAATGCTCGCAACAAATCTCATTTTAAATTCATTCTGACTTTTTACAGTTTTGAAATATTTTGAAAAAACCAATATTTGCTGATTTGAAATTTTCTCAATAACTCGATAACGCCTAATGCGATCGTTTTAAAATCTAATATTGTTGAAACTCTTTTTTAAGAAAAATGTTTGGACTGGTAACACTTACCCCCGATTTTCATTTGTTTCCAAGTACTTAGCGCTATCTTTTTTGTTTCTTATGGCGGCCATATTGGATTCCTAATTACTTAGATAGTCTTTAAAAATGGTTCTTCAATCATGTACAACATGCCTAATAAGTCTTTATTTATACGAGAGATATGAATATGTAAAATAAATTTCATTCTAGTACGAAATTGAAAGTTCAGATTTACTATTCAATATGGCGACCAAATGCATTAGCCTGCCACGCACTTCGCAGACAAAGTCCTACCGCTAGAGTCAATGAGGGCAACCTCTCTGTGTTTATTTCTGCCAAATTTCCTTTTAATAAGTTTCCATATCTGACGTGCCTTATTTTTGGACTCAACCAATAAATTAGCATTATAATTCTTTTTGGCAGTATTTAACATATACCTGTAGTTCTTCTTTCTTTCTTTATAAACAGCATACAGATGATCTTCATTCACAGTTCTGGCCAAATCAAATAATTCCTTCAAGGATTTACCTTCCATTGTAATTTCAGGAGTCACCCATGTCTTATTGATTACGAGTTCTTGTAACAATAGGACAGGTCACGCCCAGATATCAGGTAAATGTGCACAAGAATGCCCGAAACGCATCATAAGTACTCCCGGCACTGTACACACCATTCCAATCCTCCTCGGAAAGCATACTAACTAAGTGATTCATATTACTATCACCTGTCAATCTACATGTACGAACAACATTATTATCAGGTAGAGTGTCTAAACTGTTATGAATAGTGAGAATGTAAGATAGATGATCAGAGATATTTAGATTTTTGATTTTACATGTCCATTCCATGTCATGAATATTATGTAAGACTTTTGTGGATAGTATCCGGTACTTTCTGTTTGCCTAATAGAAAATAAAAATCAGTCCAGGCACTGTACATACAATCATATAATTTCTTTCCGTTTACGTTCACATTTCGCGAAACCTCATAAAAAGGGAATCGATACTGTTTCTGAAATATACTTTAGTAGTACGAAGGAGCATCTTAGCTTCTCTATATATTTAGACAGTCACTGAAGAGGGGCGTAGTTTATGTACGTCAATAAAAGCAAATTGCCTCAGTGATTGAGTTATTTTACGATTATGAACAAAAGTAGCACGATTTTCTTTTTTTATAGTTATAGAAAAATTTAATCAAATATTCAGTAGGTGTGTTATATTCGTGATTACTTCTTCGTGCGGTGTTATTGAACTACCCCGCTATGGTTTATCTGAAAAACCTTGAACCTAAATGTTCACTTTCCTATACTTTATTATTATTATAATGTTCTAGTTTACGAAATATAGCATTATTGTTGATTAATAACAAATAAAAGGATCAGCGTTACAGATGAATCAATAGTAATTAATGGCAAAATATGACCTTTTGGAAAGTAAGTCAATTAAATAGAATCATGGGAAAATCTTAGATTTATAAAAAAAAAATGATAACCAACAACATTACAAGGCAACAATGCCTACCTATGTGTTTAATGACTAACATAGAAATATGAAATAAACAAAATGTGAAATTAAACATGAAAATATAAACAATTAAGCATAGAACAGCCGCTATTATCTATGCAGTTACATTAAAAGATCTTAAATTTACCATAGACATTTAATGCCACTACATAAATAATACTGACTGTGAGTCAAAGATTTTATAATGTTGAATTGTGTGAGCGTATTTGAGTCGAGTCAAACACGCTCCAGAAGAAAATGAGGGTGAACTCATTGAAACGCCAAGCAACTGAATGAAGGTTCTTGTCGGAACCAGCTCTACACGCGGGAGATTATCCGAAAGAAGCACTTATATATGTATATACATCACTGAGTAATTTGTATTAGACATTTCTACGCTGAGAAAAAACGAATATTAAAATTATTTAAAATTTACAAACATATATGCATAACTATATACAGACTGATTCAATTTCAGATCTTGCCATAAAGATCTTGTTTATTCTTGAGAATAAAGAGTAGGGTTAAATTAAAACAACGAAGTTTATGTCGTGACAAATTATGTAAAAACTCTAGCACTATTATTGGAACTAGTAGGGAAAGACAAAATCTAGGATAATGAGGCCACATTTGCTGTTTCTAATTACTTACTTCTTAAGGTCGTGATATTGTAATATAATGACTTTAAAACAAGCAATTTTTTTTAATTTAAACCATTTTTGATATTATGTCTTATGTAATGTATGTATAGTGTATTTTTAGTCTTTCTCTACAAGTTTAAGTGAAGGTGTCAAAAACCAAAGACAATGAGCATTTTATTTTTCATAAAAAAATCTAACGTCATTTGTCACAGCTACATTTTTTTCGGGTCCACCACAAGAACAAAATTTATCAACTTTATAAAATTTCGAGATAACCTCTATTCCGACTGTACGGAAGATCACAATGGTGAACGCCAAAAACAAATCAGCCTGTAGGTACTGTAGTCAACATAGTAATAGCTACTGCGCTTGAATTAATATCTTTATTATAGTATTTTTCAATATAAATATATTAAGATACTTGTATTACCAAAATGACAATAAAATACGTGGCCTGAATATTAACCCTCTTTATTCAATATTATATAATGATAACTTTTGATTTTTTTGTATGCTGGAATAAATCTACTAAAAGATCATGTCTCATTTAGATTTAATATAGGATTTCCTTTTTTAATAAATAGATACTTTTTTAAATTAAAATATTCCAATTTAGTCATAAACAAATAGTTAAACTTTTTCCAGTGTTACGTTGACTTGAAGTGGTAGAAATATTCCTTGATGTCTTCTTAGCTATTTCTTGTCACTAAGGTATATTCTTTTATGTACTAAGCGAAAAATGCTATGGTTCCACATTTTAGCAAATACTACACCAGTTTATTAAGTTTCGTCCTTTCCTGCCGTCTATCTGGATTTGAATTATCTAACACATGAATGGCCTCATCGTTCTCGTGTTGTAACCTCTTTGTGACTTCTTACAGTCTTTTATATTTATTTCCCTGTGTTGGGTTTGCGTGAAGCCAATGTATTTTAGTGATGGACTGTAGAAGCGACTCCACACTAGTTTTCTAAAATGTTGTTAATCGAAGGACCAAAAGCTATTCGTAGATTCAATAAAACTGCAGCACTGTAGCACTAACTATTTATTTCAACTACACCTTAATTGACACGTTTGTTTAATTCGGATTCCTTGGTTGCAATCCATTGAGTTGTGTTTGTAATGATTTTAGTTGTACATTGAAACAACTGTTTTTGTTTTACATCAAGAATCAAATACTTTATTTTTAGTTTTAATGAATGTTTCTTAACAGTAAGGATAACTTCAAAATATGAGTTACTCTCACCAAATGAAATGGTATTGGCAGATCACCCTATTTCCCTGACGTCAACCAAAACATTTCTTTTATTAATAATAACGTACGGATTTGCAAGGTTCCAACGGAAATTTCTGTTAACCCTCTGGTTTGTACTTTAACTTAAATTATGTACAATAAAATGTGAAAAGATGCTGTCTCATTGTCAAAAAAAGCAAATTGTTATATGAACGGGAAAAACCGACTAAATAATATGCAAATATTTGCATCTTTTGACAAAGGAGCGTAAACTTAAAAGTAGTGTTCTACCAAAATTCTTAATTTCAAATATATGTACACGTGCGGTCATAAATAGCCGCCAAGAAAATCATTGCATATGTACCTTGCCGCGCAGGTATAGATATCGTCATCTAGAAACACAAATATATATGATACACTGTGACAAAATGAACCTTAAATATAATTGAGTTAGTAATAACTAGGGCGCGGACATGACCGGTTTAAGCTACGACGAAGTTACAACGGAGCAAAGAAATAATATAAACAACACACGCTTACTGAATAGCACTAATTCATATGGTGAACTGCAACATCTGTTAACGCCTGAGAAGTGCCGGATAATGAGAGCAAAAAATGCCCATAAAATAAGGAATTTATGAATAAAATTCTTTTTTCATCAGCGTAGATAGGAGCGTGAGGGGTTTTTAAAATTTATTATATTTACCTTATATTTAGCAAGAGAAAGAAAATTTTCATTCATACTTACGTTAGTTTCGTTCTTTCATTGTTTTGACTGTTAATTACGTATTTCGTCATTTTTGTAATAGTCTGTTTAATATCTATAATTATCTAGACGTAAGTGTGCACTGGATTTGTAACATTTAAGGTTTATTTTCAGTTTCACATCTTATATTTTCTGTTACCGTAACATGTAGTTTTGTACATGAGGTCTGACGATATTTCTATATTTTGCGTATTCTTGCATACCTATATATCTTGTAGGAGTACACATCAGCTTAGATACTAGATTAAATTTGGAAAAACTGAGGGTAGATTTGAAATCTAAGATAAAAAATCGTCATGTACCCCTTAAAATAACCATGGCAAAAAAGCATTACTCCCAAGGGTAATCAAGAGATTCCTCGTAAATTACACAGCTTGTCACTAATTTTAAATTTATTTCATTTCCAGATATTTTTTTACACTTTTTCATATTAAACGCACGCTCAGATATAATAAGGTAATCTCTTGAAATTCCCCTTCAAAGAGAGTATAAAGCAGTCCGAGCTGGGGTTTTATGAAAAAAAAATTCGGTGAGATGAAGATGCATCATTAGCGAAATGGAAAATAATAATACGGACAGAAAATCGGAACGAGAAAGAGAAAACAATCCAGGAAAAATACTCACCATGGTTGGACGAAATGGAAACAACGAAATTTACCCTTTGTAATTTTTACTTCAAAGAAGTAATATGTTTGAATGGCTTTTGAGTAATTACACAATTAGAAACTCAATATTCTGAGGCAGAAATTGTGATTTAATTTAGTATTAAATTGATTGTTGAATTAAATTAAAGCATATTAATTGAAATATAGTCCTTGTAGAGTGTTTCTATCACAAATTAAATCTCGACACAATTGAAGAATCAAAAAATATTTCAAAAGTTTCTGTTGTATTTGAATTGTGCACCAATTTTTCTTTTGTAAAAGATAGAGCTGAAAGAGAGAAACAATTTCAGTTTATGTACAGGTATAATATTATTAAATTAAATGATTTAATATTTCTAGCAAATTAGGGCGCTATCAAGCATTTGCAGAGCTAATATATTTATCAAAATTTGAAATAACATTATCTTTTCGTTGTGGTTTGTTAAAAGTAAATATGGTTGCAAATTTACGACGCCTTTTAAAGCATTGAATTTTTCAAGACAAATACCTACCTATTCGAATTTTAAAGAAAAGATAGTTAGTATACTCTTTTGGAAGGAAATCATGTTGTTTTGTTCAATTTTCATGAATTTGTAAGCTTTTACGCTTATCTGGAGTTGCTGGACATATCTAGTGTATAATGTGTTTTTGCAATAACTATCGGAATCACCGTCAATGGACATACAATCAGTATGACCCTCAATCCAACTCGCCATTGTTTCACGATGTATTTCTTGACGTTCTTCCATATCATAGTAGCATAAACAATGTTCTAGATCTAAATAAATGTATGCATATGTTATTGAAACTAAACGAAATCCAATGCACACTTACATGTAGATAATTGGGGGAAGTCGATTCAATAAAACGGAATTAAACAGGAACTATTACATAAATTACGAAGTACGTAATTAACAATCAAAACAATGAAAAAACGAAACTAACGTAAGTATGAATAAGTATATACATATATTTAACTTTATTTCTCTTGAGAAAGATAAGGTAAATATAATAAATGTTAGAAACCCCTCGCGCTTCTACCTACGCCGATGAAGAAAGGATTTTACTCATAAATTCCTTTTTTGATGGGCATTTTTTGTTGTCGTTTTCAATAACTTTTCAAGTAAACAACAGATGTTGCAGTTCTCCATATGAATAATGCTATTCAGCTGTGTATTCAGTAACTGTATGTTGTTTACATTATTTCTTTGCTCCATTGTAACTCCGTCGTAGTTTAAACCTGGGACGTCTGCGCCCTAGAAATAAGTCTTACACTCGATTATTAATTAAATCGCTTATAAATAAATAAAATCAAAAAATGTACACTCATATTAATAAAATGTTTTAAAATCATCACCGTCGAAGAAAAAAATTTTCACCAAACAAACGGGTGTAATAGGAAAATATGTCTAATTCCAATGGGTTTCAGATCATCAAGTCTGCCACCCAGGAGTTGCATTCTGTAGCTGCCTTTCGGCGTCTGCCCAAGCGTAAAGGTAAATTTTACTAGTTGAAGTGTAAACTTCTTTAGGCGCGTTGGGCTGATTGTAAGCAGTGAACAAGACTGACCTGCAACGCTCGGATATGTAACGCTTTTTGGGTAAAATCGGCTAAGGGAACAAGATAAATAAATATATCATATAGAGGTATTTAATTTCAATTAAATTGAAATTTAAATGAATAAATAAATTCATGTCCGGGAGCAGATGTAAACCGGAGCCGCCTGGGTGAGAGGCCAGCACTTAAGGGTCCTCGCTAGTGGATCTGTCAACAATGGCAAAATAGCGGATTTTAGAATCCAGATATTTTTGTTGATTTTAAAGATGGAGAAAACCTTTCAACGTCAACTTATGAAGAATTTAGTAAACTACCCGGCTGAAGAATCAAATTTAGAAAAAAATTATCGGATTACAGAAAAATAATTAATATATCAAAATATTAAAAACCAGTTTTCTCAAAAATCATTCGGAGGAAATTTGTTTGCTTGGGTTCACGTTATAAATTGAATAGAAAGCTACCCGGCTGTGCACTTATTTTTCGTTCAACTATTCTTTACTTTGTTTAAAATGAATATAAAATAAATTAAAATTAGGCAACCCACATTACAATGAATTGTTATTCTGCTATAAATATTTCCCGGAGTTACAAATGTGTAAATAGTTGGTCATAAATGAATTTTTATTCGCTTAGATATTGAGTTATTATTTCAAATATTTATTATATATTCCCTATGTGTAAAAGTACTCGGACATCCTTGGCTTATTAAATTATGTGCTATGCAACCAGTATTACATTTCCCATTCATTAGCGAGGATCCTTAACCATTAGACCAAGGGCGGGAGTCGAAAGCCAGTATTCATATCGTCTATTTATATAGTGACCGGCAGAAAGTGCGCAGCATATGGGAAAATGGTTTACCTTTGAATATAGCAAAATTATTTTATTGCATCATGTCTCGGCATGATTTGAGACCAAAATAGCACTCGCGATTTCTGCCGAAACTCTCATCGTATACGAGGGAGAGTCAAAAATACAAAATTACGCTAAGAGTAAAGTACCCCCATTTTTAACATTAGACTTTTCTTTATTAAGCAATAGTTCTTTGGTTTTAAAAATTAAAGTAAAATATCGAGTTTCATTCACTTTTGATAAAAAATTTCAGTTTACTGTTTATTCTGAATTACCCTGTATAAGAAATTGAGCGCGCTCATACAATACGCAAATCTTACTCTCTGTAGACATCGTAACAGAAAACCATAAATAATACGTCGCAAAAGTCAGCTACAAAAATAATATAGCTCTTGAAAATAAAAATTCAAGAATGTGAAATAATTTTGCTGCACACCATATTTTACGTTTTCAGAAGTCAAAAAATTTTATTTAACTGAAATTGTGTGATTCATTTTAACTTACTCATCTTTAAAATTGTAATATTTTTTCATAAAATTAGCAACACTTCTTTTTATTCAGGTTTTAATAATAATAATAGTAAAGATACATAATAGTAGGAAATAAAACTCAAAATACATTAACAAAATCGTAAACAAAAATATTTATTTACAAGTACATTATTTTTCTACGTGAGCTCCCCCATTCTCAATACATTTCATTGTCCTGTTGTTAAATTCTTGTGCTACGTTTCTTAAAAAAACCGGATTAATTTGAACGACACACTGCCTAATTGTATTTTCGAAATGGTCCAGATTTCTAAATGGTCGATGTTTGTATACTGGTTCTATAAGTAACCCCAGAGAAAGAAATCCATTGGGGTAATGTCAGGCGATCTTGCAGGCCAATGATTTTCTGAAAACCGTCCGATCCATTTTTGAGGAAATTGTTGTTTAAGCCATTCTCTTACTTGCAATGTAGAATGGATCGAAGCACCATCTTGTTGAAAATACATATTCGCTCGTAGATTTAAAGGCATATCATCTAGGAACTCGCTAAATTCATTCTGCAAGAATTGTAAATATCTACCTGCATTTAAATTTTGCCGGAAAAAATATGGTCCAACTATTTGAGTATTCAATATACCACACCAAACGTTTGTTTTAAATGAATATTGACTTTTACATTCAATTGTAAAATTAGGATTTTGATTAGCCCACCACCTACAATTTTGAGAACTTACTACGCCGTTGCTTGTGAAGGTTGCTTCGTCAGTAAATAATATTTGACTTCCAAAATGGGGATTATCTTCCTTCTTGCCTTGGAACCAAAAACAAAAGTCAATTCTAGCATCTAGATCTCTTTGTTGAAGAGTATGGGTGAATTTTGGTTTATATGGTAAGTACATGTTTTTTTTAAGAATTCTTCTAATCGATTTTTCGGAAATACCTAATACTTCTTGTCTTTCATACAATGGCATAGTAGGAACTTCATTTACTGACAATAACACATTTAAACTATTTTCTTCATTAGTTACACTTTTCTCATGGGGTTGCTTGTATATTTACTTTCCACCGAACCAGTTTGTTTAAATTTGTTCACAATTCGGCATACAGTAGAATCGTGAATATTTTTATTGTGTCTATTGTTAAAAATATTTGCTGTTTCGCGATAGCTATAGTAATTTTCACCACGAATTAGAACTATTTCTACATTTTCTTGTACCGATAACCTTTCCGCTTCCATGTTTATAGCAAAACTAAATGTCTAAATGACATTTATTGAATTAAGTTCATGTTTTTTAAAATCAAACACATGCAGTACGAAAAAACATCTGTCGAGGATTATGCTGAGACTAACTTTTTTATTTTTGTCGCTCTTTCTCGTCAAGCGTTTATTATTAAAACCTTAATAAAAAGAAGTGTTGCTAATTTTATGAAAAAATATTACAATTTTAAAGATGATTAAGTTAAAATGAATCACACAATTTGAGTTATATAAAATTTTTTGACTTCTGAAAACGTAAAATATGATGTGCAGCAAAATTATTTCACATTCTTGAATTTTTATTTTCAAGAGCTATATTATTTTTGTAGCTGACTTTTGCGACGTATTATTTATGGTTTTCTGTTACGATGTCTACAGAGAGTAAGATTTGCGTATTGTATGAGCGCGCTCAATTTCTTATACAGGGTAATTCAGAATAAACAGTAAACTGAAATTTTTTATCAAAAGTGAATGAAACTCGATATTTTACTTTAATTTTTAAAACCAAAGAACTATTGCTTAATAAAGAGAAGTCTAATGTTAAAAATGGGGGTACTTTACTCTTAGCGTAATTTTGTATTTTTGACTCTCCCTCGTATACGATGAGAGTTTCGGCAGAAATCGCGAGTGCTATTTTGGTCTCAAGTCATGCCGAGACATGACGCAATAAAATAATTTTGCTATATTCAAAGGTAAACCATTTTCCCATATGCTGCGCACTTTCTGCCGGTCACTGTATATACATGCGTCCGAAAATCTCCTTAATAATGCTTGCGGCCGAGGCAAGACAATCTCGAGTACATTAAAGTTTTTCGCGGACAAGATATACACACAATTTTTTGGGCAACCGTTAAATTTTTCAATCGATTTAATTTAAATTGAGACACAATTTAATTTAATTTAGTTCTAAAGGTGCTAAATTAAAGTGGTTTACTTGCTTTACATGCGTTACCATGGAAATGAGACGAATATAATAAACTACAAATACTTGATAGTTGTCAAAATAAGTCGTAGAATGTGTGATTAAACATGTGTCAAAATGTGTATTTACTTTAACGGCCGCTGCCATAGCAACGGCCGCGAAATTGTCTTTCGCGAACTGTGTTGCGTTCGCGAATTGGTAACTTCGCGGACGATTATTTAAACGTAATATAGAACGAAAAACAAAAGTTGTATTTCGTATTATTAACCTCGCCTTGATGAAGTTTACACTTCTGCTGTGTGGTTTTAAGCACACCCATTTTCTTGTTTTTACCACTGTGACACTGTACGCTTTCAATGCCCCGTCACGAAATGAATTAAAATAACCAACTCATTCATTTCTAGAATTTATATTTTTTGCCATAATAGTTTCTATGTTATCGCTATAATGATGACCGAATATATTTCTACACTAATGTTTATGTTTTATCTTTTGAAAAACCGGAAATCTAATGACTTGTCCCAAAATTCGCGAAACACCTGGACGGTACGTTAGATATTATATGAGGACCACAGATCATGAGAAAAATATGGCAAAAATTCCATCACTGTTAATTTCAAAGAAATTAATATTTAAAGTTAACACTTTAGATGTTGTTTCTCAGAATTACTGTAAAACATTTTAAAGGTTGGTTTTCTGGTCAATGGGATAACAATTTTGAACAACTATAACCAGGCTTGTAAGTAATCAGTCTTCTAATTATACCATTTCCAGAAAATCATTTTACGCTAATTTTACCTGAAAAAACATATGGCAACGTTGTTCTGAATTTACACATTATTCTCTCTTATTCCAATGGATACGGGCAACTCTAGTACCTTATCTATTGTTAGAATAAATCAGACGTGTTGTTAAATTTACCTTTACAAAAAGGCCAATATCTTCTAGAATTAATAATGTGGAATTTTTTAAATGTTTCTTCCGTGTTTCTTTATCGCTTCTTCTAACCGTAGGGTGGAGCTGTCAATTTTGGGACACGTTGTGTAAAATGAAAACTAAATGGTGTTCGTTGGCAAGCGCATCACTAGAGAATGGATGTTCCGATTTGGCTAATTTTTCTTAACAAAATGTTCGTAATATAGTCCGAATCGGGTTGTAGGGAAAGATAAATTGGAAAAAATGCCCGGAAAATTAAAAAATTCGGGAAAAACTGAAAGACCTTTTTCTATAGAATTTTTATATGAACTCAAGACCATACCTCACGATTCAAACGATGGATATGGGTAATTCTTTTTTTATTATGTTCGTTATGATTCTGGAAAAGGTTTCAGAAACAAAAATTACAAAGGAAAATCGCATAATTTACGAACACAGAAGCAATGCAATAAAAATATATAAAACTATACCAATCGTCTATACCAATAAGGATATGCTTTTGACTATATTTATTTATTTTAGTGTATTCAGTGTACGTGATTTTCAGAAATAGTACTAGATAGTTGGTCGCTAGAGCGCAACTAAAAAAGCATATATTGTATTTATTTTTAATTAGAAAACTCTGGTTAATTCTTCCCAAAATCGTAAAATTTGATTCTTAAAAAAATATATGGTATGTTCAGTACACACTTATTTAATTGAAAAACTTAAAAGCGAAAGATTTGCAAAAGAAAAAAGTTCTTTCTTTCATGTGAAATGTTAAAAATTTATTGCACAATTAGTAACGCCAGCAACATTTATAACTCCTGGTGTAATGGATACATAATAACACTTTTATTTTTATCTTGAGTTATGAATCTTGATTAGCACGCCGTATGTTATTACACAGATCGTTATCAATAACCCTTCTATAATTTGCTCACTTCCGAAAAAACTGATTGACTTTGCTCACTTGTAATTCAATGCGCTGCTTTTTTCACTGTTAGGCGTTGAACACAAAAACTTGATTTTTTTTCACCAGAAAATATTACTATATGATTTATTCTATTATTTGCAATGGGAAAGTTTTATTTCCTAATATCGCAGGTACCATGTTTTCAAACCTAGCTTATACTTCATCCACTGTTTTGGATAACAGGATAATGATTTCATCTCGACCTACATAAAGCATTTCTTATGCAGACAACATTCCTTAAAGTCATGCTGCTGTTAGACATCTCTTACATCATCCACTGGTTTCGGTTTCCATAGAGTAGACAAAATGTTTCAATCAATATTTATTTCATGGTGCTCCATGATTCTCTTTGATTATATCTTTACCACTTTCACATGTATAGATTCTAACTGGACACGACGCAACACTACACTACCACCAATTAGCAACACCATCTTTTTAGATGTGTTTTCCAAAATTTGTAATTTTTAAAAAAACAACGTTATATTCTTTAGCTCTAACGCTCATACTCATTTCTCAAATGCAAAACGAATTTCGGAACTGCTTCACAAACAAAGAACTACGTTAACTTTCAGCAACAACACCCTCAGAGTTGAAAACACAATCCAAGTACATATAACTTTTTAAGTTGAAAAGGTGTTAATTTTGGAAATTTCAATTATCTCAAATTACTTATAGAGAATACACATACATGAAATTAAATTGCTGTGTGAAACACGGTTAAATATGTATATCAGCTGTATAGTTACTTGTCGGTCTCTTCTGATAATATAATGTGACCTCGGCCACAACCATATCAGATCTGCCAAAAAGAAATAACCGTTACAGCCGTGATACACAAAAAATAAACTATTAATTGTGTTGCATTATTCACTCTGTTTTTGTATCTAGTGACTTCGTATGTTTGAAATTATTTTGAAAAAATGTAGGATATTATTATGTTGTTTCAAGGATTAGAAATACTCGCTGTGGATGTTTACACAGGGAAACTCTAATTAAGCGTTTCTGCCGTTCTGTGTCAATACGAAAAGCTGATTATGTTGACACAGTAACTGATCAAATCTGCGTTGAATTAGCAAATACAAAGTTTGCGGGAACATTTTATATTTTTGGAGTTTTTAGGGCTTTTTTTTTACCAAATTTATGAACATTTCAAACTTCCTTAATTCCACGACTAATTTAATTAATTTTCCGTGAAAGGAATATAAATTATAAATCGAGTCAGCAGAGAAAATTAAAACTAGCGAGCGTCCTACTCAATGTCTTTGTCGCATGTTTATCGTGTAGGATTCCTTTAACATCTAGCAAGAAAATCTTTTTCTTTTTTTCACCCAGCTTCACATTTCTATCCACTTGTTCCTTCGCATCACCATCGCCGAACGAAACTGGAGCAGCACAACATCCGCCTACCAAGAGGGAGGAAGAGCGAAGCGCTGAAACGCTTCGGACGTGAGTCGAGCGCGCTAGTCACATTTTATTTATAGTGTGCATTTTGGGGAAGAGACTCACTGCGCATGGGGTCACATCCAAACGGCGGCGCGCTGCTTTTGTATTGATTGCCGAAGCACGCGAAAGACGGTATTTGGATTTTATAAGTCGAGGTGTTACAGTTCGAAGAAGATCTTCGCGTTCTCACATTGTTTTTAAATAGAAAAGAAACGACAGAAAAGAACACCTTCATACATGAATGGGAATGTTTTAAAACGCGCCAACCGTAAGTTGGGTAGAACGCATCGAATTGTGAAAGTTGGTGGGAGAACACACACACACAGTCGTGAGGTATTTATACGCGTAGAGGGTGTATATACTACGAGAGAGCCAGCGATAATAGTACAGAGTAGGGAGCTGAAATTTTAACCCCCAAACAGTCTGGTGGTTGAAATCTCCTACAGTACTGTCCGAACAACATCACAGAAATGACGAACTTTCCGGAGATAATAGAGTTGAATGTCGGAGGGGTTTTTTACACGACTACACTGGAAACCCTCACCAGTCGTCCAGACTCACAACTAGCAGCAATATTCACGGGGCGAGAACCCGTTATCAAAGACTCTAAGGGTCGTTACTTCTTAGATAGGGACGGCGTACTCTTCCGGTACATTCTGGATTATTTACGCGACGGTACCGTCGTATTACCGGACTGTTTCCGCGAGAAAGACAGGCTGAAAAGGGAAGCCGAAAAGTATTCGTTGTTGGGTTTAATAGAGGCCATAAGCGAAAGAACGAAACAACCCGGCGTCATAACCGTCGGATATCGGGGAAGCTTTCAATTCGGCAAAGACGGCCTGGCCGACGTTAAATTCAGAAAATTGTCGAGGATCCTGGTGTGCGGCAGGGTGGCGTTATGTCGCGATGTTTTTGGGGAGACACTGAACGAAAGCAGAGATCCAGATCACGGCCAATCAGAAAGATACACGTCTAGGTTCTTCTTGAAGCACTCGTTTCTCGAGCAGGCTTTCGACAATCTGGTGGAACAAGGTTTCAAGTTAATGGGAAGTTGCGGTTCCGGCACCGCAGGTGGTGCGGCGGAATTGAAACCAGGTGTCGACGCTGAAGAAAATCGCTGGAATCACTATAACGAGTTTGTGTTTGTGCGCGAATAGTAGGGATAGACCTTCGTAGAAACGCGGATGAAACATTTTTCACGTATAACGTAACTTAATTTATAACGATTCTGTGTGAAAACCTACTCATTAGTTCAGACTACAACTTACATAAATCCTTTATTGTAAGTATGTTCGAATTAATACCTGTATTTTTTATTCTTACATATAATTATTATATTATTGTAATTACTTGCGGATTGCATACCGTTTATATACATCAACAAAGCTACAACTAAAAAAAATACTCAATAATTTGCAATTGTAGTGATTATTTATATATATACATGAGCACAGTCAACTTCATATATATTCTAAAATGTTATTTTGTATATAAAAACTTTACAACATTTTATGTATGAAAATATCGTAAATGTTGCATATATTTAGGAAATATAAGTTTATAGAACATTAATAGCATTTTAGTAGGAACATTAGAAACCAACAGCATCTACGTTAAATGATAGTTATAGTGTCGATTTTTGCTGGTATCAATAAAATTAATTTTGTATGTAATTAGGAGTTGTTGGTTACATTAAATAATATTAATTATATTTTATGAGTATTTTTGAATAAAATATGTGCTTTCAAGTAGAATGTTTATTATCCTGTCAGAATTACAGCAGACAATTTTTATTGAAGATTAATAAATATAAAAAAATACAACAGTATACATAATGACATTTATGATTATTATAGTTCTGATGCCCCAACGTAGTTTAAATATTTAATATTATATGGCAACTCATTCATTATATAGCGTTATTCTCATATGCTTAAAAGACCGTTCATATATTGTTAACAGGTGACAGGAAAGGAAGGTGTTTCTAGAAAGGTATTATATTCATGGTGAGAAGTATTTCTAAAAAAAATTTGTCACTAAACATACCAAATAACGAAAAAACGTAGCGATTGCCTACTCACACCAGTTTATATTTATAATGGCCGTGTAATATTTTCCTTGACCCTAAGTATCAGTAATGTTACATAACTGTTTCATAAAATCTCTGAAAGCAATTTGATAACTTGGATTCTATAAATGATTTATACAGTGTTCACTATTTAACTAATGTGTAGTAATAATAAAGAAACTTTCTAACTTGATTAATCATTCTATGTAAATAATTTTTATTAAATTAATAAACCTAGTAAGAATTTAATAAGTGCGTTTCGAGTCTTGTAGCTATTTGTAGGTTATTCAAACCATGAAGCATCACTTTCTTAACAAGTACATATACAAAGGCTGGTATAGTCTCATATAAAACCGTATGATGCTGATAACCTTTGTATATATATACGGTAAGCATGGCGGAATTAATAAATAACATTCAGAATAACTTAGAAAATCATAAATACTATACATATACCGAGGTCGTCATATTTTAATTTCTGATAGGAAAGTAGTAAGTGGAAAAGAGCGCGACGAATTAAACTAAAGATAGACATAAGCGAGGCTGCCACACTGGACATTTGTAAGGCGTGGGGGTCCCCCGCCACTCCGTTGCTCTCCCTCCACTGTTAGCAAGCAGGCATCGCTGCATATGTATAAGATCATCTTCTGCATATGATAGAAGTGCAAACCGAAATTAAAATTTGACGCTTACGGTATATAAATAGTAAAAGATCTACTGCCGGAAGGAATTTCCTATAACGTTTTGTATAATAAATTTCAAACTCACAATTGTATGGTTTTGCATACATTTCTCTTCTACTACTCCAGTACACCGATTTGTGTGAAAATCTAATCGGATATTAAGAAGATGAGTATCTTCTCAAATACAATATTTGGTATTGATAGCTTTAGCAGTTTGACCGTTACCGTGGTCACAGGCAAACATAGAGACAGACATTTTTCAAACCCAACTTTTTCGGTATCAGGAGACTTCTAAACGTGGATATCTGCAAAGATCTCAAAATCGAAAATTTTTATTATCATGCTCCTTTTTTATACAAGAAAATAAAACTAAAATCATAACGAATAAAATAAAAATAAAATAACATATGATTAACATACGGCATAAAGTTTGCACTGTATAGAATTAAACTACATTGCAATCATATTCGAAAACATGATTAAAAGAAAATATTAAAAAAAATAGGTTAGATGATATAACAGTACCAAATGCAAACTTGGAGTAAATGTTACACATTTACATATTTAAGTTGAAGCATCTTATTAAAGAATCGAAACGCCAAGTTGTTTGTATTTTATTAGTTAAAAAAGACCATTATTAAATAAAGACCAAATTAAGAGTAATTTTATTGATTTTTTACAAGTGCACTGCCTATCAACTACGAAATCTTTTATATATATAATCACAGCAAAATAGTAACAAAAATAAAACTACAGACTGTCATTTATAATTTGTTAATTTTGACCCGTACACTATTTGATACAGAGTTAAAATACAATTTTATCCATGTCAGTATAGTGACCACCAACACTAGTTATTATTATATTCTTTATCGCCAAAATGACCTAGAAATTTAAACATTAGATTGTAATATCTGTAAATTATTACTAACTTTTGTTTAAAAAAAGACAGCAACTGAAAAGAGAACATTATAAATGGTGCATACCTTGGATGACGATTATAGGGTTTATTATCTTACATGTATGAATACCTACTCCAATTATTTTTGAAAATATAATTATATAGTACATTTACAGTATTTATGTATATAAAAATAATAACAGATAAAACCACAGTATTATACTATGCCTTGTACAATCATATTGCCAGTTTTATTATATGAACAGATTGAGTTTATAAAAGCTTTTATTCATCAAGAATTTTAACAAAATTTAAAATCAGAATGAATTTCATATAAAGTGGTCATAAAAAAAAGATTTTGAAGGCGTGGATACATATGAAAATGTGGATTAAGTCATCTATAACAACAAAACATATGTTACATTTGACCACTTTTATACCCGACAAAGTGTGTTTTAAGCTAATATTTACATTTTATTTCTACGCACATCTTATTGTACCATGTACATATATACAACATATATTCATCCATACAAACTTTATGCTTTATAAAATCATAAATGTAATCAAGAAGTCTGTATGTTGTTAAATCAAACGTAGGTGCTTCCATAAATTAATAAAACTATTTTTATGGTAAATTCTCTTTTCTCGCATCTATAAAAGAAAAGTAAAGTGAGATGTTTACAAAATCTTCAACGCTTTATAAAAGCCCATGAAAAGCTCATAACGTCAAATATTTGCATGAAATAGGTTCATCAAAATTCACCAATCGCCCCTCTAAAACTAGGCACGTATAGAAAGCTTCAAATGTGTGACACTGTGTCCTGAAGTCTGAAACAACTGAAACGAAAAACAAACAACAATCCCTTGCAATAATAAACTTAAAATATACAACTCGTACGTATTTCGGCAACTAAGTTGCATACTTCAGCAGAGGGCATTTACGTTTAACGCTGTTTTCAAGTTTTCTACTCAAGATGGCAAATAATTGTAGAAATACGTATCTAGTATATTTTAATTGTGTTGTGGTTAAGTGTGGTTTTTTTTTCTTTTTTGTTTGATATGGGAAAATTGCAAGAGTTTTAGAAAATTGTAAAGTAAGTGCTGTAAAATAAGTTATTTATACACTAAGCCTGTGAGAACTAGGCCCATGATATCAAAACAATAGCATACAGCAACATAACGCGTTAGACAGTGAGCGTAATTCTAAATTAAATGAAAGTAAGATTTTTTTTCTTATAAGAGGTTGCGGAATTGTATTTGTACCTTTCTTTGACTTCTTAAAATAATGTCTGTTATAAGAGGACAAATAAACCATGAATCGTGCAAACTTAATTTACATATTAACGCTTACGAGTAGAATGATTTGGACACACGTGCAAATTCATAAATGCAGAAATTTCAAATACTGGAAGAAAGAGTTCACTGCATATGAAATAAATACTTTCTTTTCTAATATAGAAGCACATACATTCAATAGGCCAATAGAGTAGCTGATGATTTGAAAACAATGAAATATAATCTCACTAAAACTGACTCTCGCTTTCTAGGATCAATTACAAAAGGATGAATAAAATAGACAAAGCTTGCATTGCACTGCTTAAATTAAAAATGGCATACACGAAAAATCAATAGGTATGCTTGCCATTACATATCAACATCGAAGACTGTGTGAATGATTACATTGAATACTAAAAACGCTTATAATAGTGTTTCATGACCAATAATGCTAGAGAAACTCAGAAAAGGAAAATGAACGAAACCATAATAGGCATTATAACACGCTACCTGTCTAAGAAACAAGTAATTATTCCGTGCGTGGACCTATTTTGTGGAACATACTATACAACGAAGATTGAACTGTTCGGCTTTGCAGATGACATCGCCATAACAGTAGTATCAAAGAATGAAGTGTTAGAATGATGTCAAATTTTAAATTTTGAATAGCGCCCTCTACTCATTACATGTACTTTTGTGTATACTTCAATAAATAGTCTGTACTGAAAACTCGTAGAGTGCGTTTGCTTTTTAAGAGGTTATTGGCCCAGCGGAACCAGGTAGTTTTAATTAGTGCTGGTTAATAACGAGTTGTACAAGAATGGCTGTGAATTATATTTCGAATGTACCTAAACTCAGGGGAAGAGAAAATTACAGTGATTGGGCGTTTGCTGTTGAACATTTTCTCGTACTGGATGGTCTAAATGGCTGCATCACGGGAACCGAAACGGACGCTGAAAAGGTAGCTAAAGCAAAAGCGAAGTTAATTTTAACAATAGCGCACCTTTATACGTTCACATAAAGGAGGCTAAGGATGCAGGTGAATTGTGGAAAAAGCTAAAGTCATTATTCGATGATTCTGGTTTTTCCAGAAAAATTAATTTACTTCGCGCCTTAGTTTCTACGCGCCTCGAAGATTGTGACACAATGGCGTCATACGTAAACCAGATCGTAGAAACGGCTCAAAAGCTAAGAGGAACCGGCTTTAAGATAGACGATGAATGGGTTGGCTCATTGCTTTTAGCAGGATTACCTGAAAAATTTGCACCTATGATAATGGCAATTGAACATTCTGGCATTGACATAACGACCGATCGCATTAAAACAAAATTATTAGATATGGAAGTTAATGTTGATAAAGCAGGTAGTGCTTTTATCGGTAAAACAAGAAACTTGCATAGTAAATCTAATAATAAAGTTGGTAGTACTGCAAATCGAGAAGAAACTGTTAGGAATGTCAAATGTTATCAGTGTAAACAATTTGGTCATTTTAAAAATAAATGTCCAAATAGTCCTGAGAATAGTGCTTCGAAACGAAAAGTTTCAAATGCTTTTAGTGTAATATTTATGGGTGGTAAATTCAACAAAAACGACTGGTACATAGATTCTGGAGCTAGTGTACATATGACGGTAAATAAAGAATGGATAGAAAATATTTCTGAGCAGACAAATTTACAAGAAATTATGCTGGCGAATGAAATGGAAACACCAGTGACTGGTATTGGTGATGTAAATATTACCACTGTTGTACACAATAAAAGGTATGATGTTATAGTTAAGGATGTTTTATGTGTTCCTGAATTGACAACAAATTTATTATCGGTTAGTCAGTTAATTAAAACTGGAAATACTGTGAAATTTGAGACAAATGGTTGTAAAATTTTCAATAGGGAAAATGTCTTAGTAGGCATAGCTGATTTAGTAGAAAACGTTTACAGATTGAATGTAGAAAAATCACAGGATTGTTTATTGGCAGCAACAGCAATAGTATCTAATGATATATGGCATCGTAGACTTGGTCATATTAATTTCAATGATTTGAATAAAATGCAAAATGGCATCGTAGATGGAATGTCATGCAAAAATGTGACAGACATTGAAAGAAAAAACTGTATTGTGTGTTGTCAGGGGAAACAAACCAGATTACCATTCCAACATAAAGGTACGAGAGCAACAAATTTATTAGAAATTATACATGCTGATGTTTGTGGACCAATGGAGGTTAAATCTATAGGTGGTTCAAAATATTTTTTGATTTTTGAAGATGACTTTAGTCGATTTGTTTTTGTATATTTTTTAAAAACAAAAGATGAAGTGTTTGGTTTTTTCAAGGAATTCAAAGGCATGGTTGAGAATCAGAAGGACTGTAAAATAAAAACTTTAAGAACGGACAATGGCAAAGAATTTTGTAATGATGAATTTGAGAAGTATCTACGACGGAATGGAATTATCCACCAAAAGACAAACCCCTACACACCAGAGCAGAATGGACTATCGGAAAGAATGAACCGTACGATAGTGGAACGAGCAAAGTGTTTAATGTTTGATGCAAAACTGAAAAAAAGATTTTGGGCAGAAGCTGCAAATACTGCAGTATATCTAAGAAATAGATCAGTTGCTTCAGGCTTGGAAAACAAAACCCCTTTTGAAATATGGACAGGTAAGAAACCAAATATTAATAATTTAAGAATTTTTGGCAGCACAGTTATGGTGCAGATACCTAAAGCAAAGAGAACAAAATGGGATAAGAAAGCAAAAAAAATGATTCTTATGGGATTTAGTGAAAATACTAAAGGTTACCGATTATACAATCCAGACAAAGATGTTGTTATTACCAGTAGAGACGTCACGATTATAGAAGATGCATCAGAACAAATAGAGATTGTATTAAACACTGAAGAAGAAGATGAAGGCATAGTGAATTCAGTGGGGGAAGTTAAACAGAAGGAACTGGAAGTCGATACAGAATGTATAGATGAATCGAGGGACATTCAAGAAGAACCTGTGACACGAAAATCAGAAAGAAAACCGAAACCAAAATTGTTCAATGAATATGTAACTTACATGTGTACTACAGACTGCATAGACTTGGAAAGCGATCCAGTTACTTTCGAAGAGGCACTGTCGAGACCAGATAGTGAGAGGTGGAAGCAGGCGATGATGGAGGAAATCCAGTCCTTTCAAGAGAATGAGGCATGGGATTTAGTGGACACTCCAGAAAAGGGAACTATAGTGCAGTGTAAGTGGGTGTTCAAGAGAAAGTTCGGAAGTGATAATTGTGTTAGATACAGAGCAAGATTAGTTGCAAAAAGTTTTACACAAAAGCGTGGAATTGATTATGACGAAACTTTTTCACCAGTGGTCAGGCACTCAACATTGAGACTATTAATTGCATTATCAGTTAACTTAGATTTGAACATAACTCACCTCGACGTAAGAACAGCTTTTTAAATCGCATTTTAAAGGAAAATGTTTTTATGATGCAACCTAAGGGTTTTATTGTTGAAAATAATGAAAATAAGGTTTGTAAGTTGAAAAAGGCAATTTATGGACTCAAGCAATCCTCCAGAGCTTGATATAATAGAGTGGATACAATTTTATCAGATTTGGGTTATCAAAGGTCAGAATTAGAACATTGTTTATATATAAAAAATAAAGACAATAAGATAACTGTAATTGCCCTGTATGTAGATGACTTTTTTATTTTTTCAAATAATGTAAATGAAACAAATTTCTTGAAAGATAAATTAAGTTTGAACTTTAAAATTAAAGATTTAGGGGAAGCAAAGCAATGTCTTGGAATGCGAATAAATAGAGATAAAGATAAAGGAATTATAACTTTGGACCAAGAAAATTACATAAATCAGTTATTACAAAAGTTTAATATGGTAAATTGTAAACCAATCAGTACTCCATTAGAAACTAATTTAAGTCTTGATGATAATGATAAATGTGTTAGTAATAAACCTTATCAACAATTAATTGGAGGCCTTATGTACTTATCAGTTTTAACTAGGCCAGATATAGCATTTAGTGTAAGTTTCTTAAGCCAATTCAATAACTGCTATAATGATAGTCATTGGAAATGTGCTAAGAGAATATTGAAATATTTACAGGGAACTAAAAATTATTGTTTAGAATTTAAAAAAGGGAAAGTAGAATTAGAGGGTTTTGTAGATGCTGATTGGGCAAGTAATACTCACGATAGAAGGTCTTATACAGGCTTTGTGTTTAGGCTTTCTGATTCTACAGTTTCCTGGGAAAGTGTTAAGCAAAAAACGGTTGCTTTGTCTAGTACCGAAGCAGAGTACATGGCACTATCTGAAGCTTCCAAAGAAGCCATATATTTAAGGAATTTATTATTTGAATTGACAGGGAATTTGAATACTGTTATTTTATTCAATGACAATCTAAGTGCTCAGAAATTAACTGTTAATCCATTGTATCACAAAAGATCTAAGCACATTGATGTTCGTCATCACTTTGTAAGAGAAGCTGTTGCAAAAGAACTTGTAAAAATTTTATATTTATCAACTACTGAGATGCCGGCTGATCTACTAACGAAAGGTTTAAACTCTGTTAAACATTGTAAGTTTTTAAGAATGTTAGGTTTAACTCAAATTTGTAATGTTTGACATAGTGGGGGTGTTAGAATGATGTCAAATTTTAAATTTTGAATAGCGCCCTCTACTCATTACATGTACTTTTGTGTATACTTCAATAAATAGTCTGTACTGAAAACTCGTAGAGTGCGTTTGCTTTTTAAGATGAAGAGACTCACATAAATATATATGGACGAAAGATGAAGGACTACTCGTGGCACCGAAATAAACAGAGGAAGTTCTCTTAACCACAAAAAAAAAATAAGCAGCCCCCATAAAATGTCAGCTCTAAACAATTTACGTTAGTCTGAAAAGGGCAATCAAATATCTTGCGGTATGTCTGCATGAAAATCTAACGTTTGCTGAACATGTAAACAAGTCTATAGAGAAGGCAGAAAAACTATTACAGCCTTGTCTAACCTATTTCCCAACATTAGAACGCCAGGCTGTCTATAAAAAGGGTGGTAAAGTTTCTAAGGCATATTCTAAGACAAGCATGACCGTAGAATATGCACTGTGTATAGGATGATTTCTACGGAGAGGATGGGCGTCATAACAGGGTTGTCCCAAGTCGAGCTTCTAATAGAGTAAAGAAAGAAGAGATACAAATGACTCCCGCGGGATATAGCCATATCTAAGTTTATAGCCAAATGGCAACAAAAGTTGCGGATCGGGCCTAATAGACAATTGACATGGAACTAATATCTGTGTAAATAGACGGTATGAGAAGTAGATTATTATTTGACATAGACTCTCGCTAGATATGGGTGCTTTAGAAAGCACCTTTACGAAAGAATTAGAGCTGATATACAGTGTGTAAATAAAGTAAGGAATAATATTCATATTTTGTTTATTATCGCTGTTTGGGAGAAAAGCTCGGACAGGTGAATTTTATTTTGTTCCTCGGGATTTTATGGATGTCAATTTTTCGTCTTTGGTTTACTACTCTGGGACCTATGACGTCATCGACTTCTTTTTCATATGGAACCTCCTTCTTTTTTTGCTAGAAATAAAAAGTATATTTTTTTCTGAATTCAGCAATACCACATATGTGGTATTTAAAATTAATAGTAGTAATTGACATGTCAGAGTGCAGAAATATCGACCAAGAAACGAGAGATAATATTTTGGAAGAATTTCAACTCCGACTTTATCATTGCCAAGAAACGAATGGGTGGCAATTTGAACATTTATTAATGTAAAATTTTTTAATCTTCCCAAGAATAAATTATTACTATTTGCTCTTTTGATTTTCAAGTTTAATTATTGTTGTCATTTTAATACCTATGAGCCTCCGTATCTCTAAAACTACTAATTTTAAATACCACATATGCGGTATTGCTGAATTCAGAAAAAAAAATATTTTCTATTTGTAGCAAAAAAATAAGGATGTTCCATTTGAAAAAGAAGTCGATGACGTCATAGGTCCCAGAGTAGTAAACCAAAGGGGAAAAAATGACATCCATTAAATCCGGAGGAAGAAAATAAAATTGACCTGTCCGAGCTTTTCTCCCAAACAGCGATAATAAACAAAATATGAATATTATTCCTTACTTTATTTACACACTGTATATTGTTTGAGAAATAGGCGAAGCTGAACATAGTATTTTTGTATTCCCCAGATGGCAAAAAGCGATGTGGTAGTATTTCAAACAAACTGGATGAATATTCGACTCTGAGAATATGGTAAGTGGATTAGAGTATACAGCATGTGTCAATTTTCATTAGCCATAGGCGATCAATTCATGCAATACGTGACAACGTGGCACCCCTACTTTCCTCTCCAATGCCAGCGCGACCGATACATGCTCGAAAATATAAGTTACCAGTAACTATTGGACCACTGACTTGGGTGTTTGTAATGCGTTCAGAAATAATATTTACGAGATGCAAGGATTTGTTTTTCTTTTTCCTTTCAGTAAATGCAGAGAATTATTAACAGCATTCACGCTGCATGACACAAACAAAAGCGTAATTCTAATAAAATTAAAAAACAACCCTAATAAGGTAAATAAAAAAGGATTCTGAAAATAATAATAAACTACTAGATCCGGAGATCGCCGCGGCCATTTGATGTTTCCCGTTCCAGTAATAAGACGGCTTTTATTGCAGACTAGATTGCAACGTGTTCGCAGCTAAACATTGAATGTAAAATCTGGTGGGGAAAAGTGGGAAGATCGGAGAAAATCGTTGTGATGTCGATTGTTGCCGGGATTGGTGACGGACAGTAGGGGTGCCACGTTGCCACCTGTTACTTATGTATAAATCGCACGTAAACATTGAATCCCTATACCTAATGAAATTTGACACATGCGGTATATAAAGAATAAAGAAAGTCCAGATATTCATAGAATGAATATCTAAAATACACTGCTGGAAACTTAATTGAGACTTTGACTATATAAATAATACCTATACTAAAAATGGGTATTTGCCAGAACAGGTAAAGCTTGTATAACACAGCTCAAATTAATAATTGTATAAATTATAGAACAATAGGCGTGCTTTCCATTATATCAAAATGATTCGAATAAACAATACTTCCTAGACTCCCAACGATTTAAAAAGGAATCTTGTGGGGAATCAACACGTTTGTTGGAGAACTAAATCTATAATAACTGCTGTAATAAGTGTATTAGACTCATATCAATAAATTCATCGTTACCATTTTCTTTATATCTAAATCATGGACAAATAGAAAATGGCAATGATAAATTTATTGATATGAGTAAGACGTTTGAAATACTGGACCATAGTATATTACAGGAAAGACTAAAAATATAGAAATAGAAGACAAATGGTTGTATGGAAAGACATAAATCTCATATGGAGCACAAAATGTATTGGAGGTTGACAGTAGTGGACCCCTATTGGTCATTTATATTAACGATTTGCATAAATCCCATTCGGAGGATCACATGTCCATATAGATGAGAGCTCAATTATCACCAAACAGAAATTTTGCTACAAGCCAACATGGTTTGCTTCAAATAAGCTAAAATAAAACAGAGACAGAACAGTTAGTGGTTAAAACAAGTCTGAAAATCACATGACTGCCGAGTTCTTAGGCTTTACTGTGGGTATTAAAACGTAACAGCCATATAGAACAGCCGGTAAAAAAAGTATCTTTTGGAATGTATGCTTTCATTCCAATTAAATTTATAGCACACCACGCTGCATAGTAGTTCAGCAGCGGCAAAACGACGATTTTGAAAAGACGGAAATTAGAGTAGACGGAAATTTCACCATGTAATTGCAGCAATTAATAAATTAAATAATTAAAGTTTATCAAAGTATAGTATTTTGGAGAACATTGTATTTTATCACTACTTTTTGACTATTGCAATCACATCTAAAAATTCCCATTGGCGTTTATTATATAATCCCTATAATCTCTATTATTAACCCTATAAATTTTAGTTGCTACTTTTTACGAATTTATGAGAAAATTACATATAATGAAGTTTCAATATACATCTTTTGGATGGGTCTACGAAGTTTTTATATACATTTCACTCGATCCGCAAAAAATGCCACTAATAACCACTATGCGCGCAGTGCCTACCTAACTTTCTGAATTCCACAATCGCCTCTGTTATGATGTTCTGCTTTGAGGCACATGTGGCACAGTCTCCAGAATATTACTGTTGCAATAGTAGTGAGGACACTTTGCATTTTGCGCTGTGGAGAACCCTGTAGGGGGTACTTGCAACCAGTAATACTTACCTTAGTATAGCACGAAATCGAAAATATTTACAGTCACCATTATCAACAGTGATAATGAATACTTGGGGAAAATCTCCGAAAGATAATGAACACGAATTAAGAATTCATACATGTACGTATGAAATGAATGCACATCTGCCCTAGAATCGGCATTACAGCAACCAACGTACAGACACAGTGTTCTAGTCTACTATGACTTCGTTAGTGTGCGACGTAGCCCGCTGCAAAGCCGTCACCATTATGAATAAGAACAAAATGAGATGATACAACAGACGTGATAGCCACGAGTTGTTTATTTCCAGCTACAGGATTATTTGCATTATCGAGGCATCAATCTATTTAACCATTTTCCCTAAAATAAACGGGTATTGAATATACTAAGCTTTAGAAAAAATGGAATTAATACTGGTGGAGAAAGAATGAGTTTCTGAAGGACAATTACTTAGGAGGATATGAGAATGTTCTATTCATAAAGAATCTCTAGACTTTTCTTGTTAATTGTTAATTTTTCATGCACTTTCAAAACTTATGTTTTGATCTATATCTTTATCTTAGTTTCAATTATGGTTTTCTTACAGACAATATTACATAAAGAAAAATACAGTAGGTACATGATTTACTTTAGTGCCAGCTCAAATTTCTAAACATTTAACATGCTTGTGACACAAATTTAATTTCAAGGAAAAATAGCAAACATAATATGGATATATTAGCAAATTCTAGACTTGACTTTTAAAGAAAAGCAGCTATTTCTCTATATTGAGCGTATATTATATTATAAAATTATTTGGATTAAACCAAAAAGAGAGTGTGTAGACTGCTATTTTTATTGTATGTCTAATACTTATTTGTCATTCTAAATTTGAATATTATACGTAAGAATAAAATATGTAATCCTTACAGATTTTTTAAAATGAAATCAAATTGAAGATAACATGAAGTGACAATTAAGCAATGACTATTATAATATGTCAAATCTTCACTAATTAATATTCAAACGGTATCTGATTTTTTCAGTGTTTCTTCATATTAGTCAAGCGTAACGTACTACAACTTTTATAATATTTAATATACTATCTTCTTTTACCTACTATACCATCTGTAGATATGCATTTCAAAACTTGATTCGTACACTAAACAGAAAAATGTTTTTAATTAAAAATATATGTGTTTACCTTTCCCTCCTATATTGAATGTATATGAGATGGGTTGCGCGACATTTGTATATTACAGTTACATAAATTAACAGAAAATGACAAAGAAGTATTGGACAGACAGTATATGATTAACCGATTTAAATATCCAAAAGTCTAGATCACGTCAAAAACAAGAAATTAAATTTGTAAATTTTTTCAATTTGTATTGTATTGTTTTTCTTAGTATAAATTAATTCGTATGCATTCATTTCCCTGAACGATTTGACTGCTTTCATCAGTTACAATTTTCACTTTTTTTGCACGCAAATTTTACCCTCACAAACTACATTATGAGCTAATATTTCTGTACTCAAAATAATTTGTTTCACAAGCGACTTTCTGTATCTCCTTATACCGTACCAAAAACTGTTGGGTTTTATGCTATGTGATATAAATAATAGTACAATTGTCTTCTAGTGCTTTTTCGTAATTAAGTTAAAACAAGAAACATATATTAAAGAAAAAGGATATTCCAACATTGTCCAAAGTAAATGCGCCTACTGTTTGACCTATTAACTACAATATCACGTAGGAGTTTTCACAGTTCGTTAATTGATAGTCTTATGAAAGATTAATGAGCCGTGCTCTTTATTTATTTATATCCAGGGTATTTACAAGCTAGTGAATTCTGTGTGTCGCTTACAAAGGGAAAATATATAAGTTATATATTTTGTGTATGCGGTTTGTATAAATAGTGAGAAACCTGGAAGCTATAATATTTATTATTATCAGTAGTAGTAGTAGTAGAAAACATTCTTAACAAAATTCTAATGGGTAATTTTTTGCCATGATTTATTGTTTTTCATTTTCAACAACCAACATTTTTATTTCCAAAGTTAATAGTGTTTATGTTTCTCTTTACGACTATGTAAAAGTAGGTAGAAAATATAAATTATTACATAAAAAATACAAATTAAAATAATTTCAGACAATTTGTCACAATAGTTTACTGTGAAAAATGTCAAAGTTAAAGGATGCTTTGGCAATAATACGCATGTAGATATGAAATAAATGCGATATACTAAAACACAATTAATTGTCATTATTAACGTTTGTTAACGAAGCAGTCTGTATTTTCTTAAAATCATGGAGCGTTTGTCACATATCCAGTATATCGAAATATTAGTAGTTATTGATGGTAACAGAAGAAGACTAGACTAGGAGAGGTGTGTGAATTATTTAGTGCAGAACATTTTAAACGTGAACTCAGTACACCGTGTCTATTAAACGTTTATTCAAAATATCTTTCTTTCACTTTTGAGAAACCTCCATGTATATACATAAAGAAAAGTTTCAGCATGATGCAGCCCTACTATATTATTGCATATCACACTCGTCAAGTCAGCACGCATTACATGCAGGTGTGTACTTAGGTATTATTGACGTCATAGGAATACGGAATTTATCTTCTGTGAATATCCATTAGATGTTAGCATAATGTAGCTATGAAAATAAAAGTTTATTTACAAACATTGAATTGTTGGAGATGGCAGAAAATTTTATTTTCAAAAACAAACCCGTCCCGAGGACGATAGCAAACTGTCAAGAGCATAAGTTTGAGATTTTTATATACCGGGTGTCCCAACGCAGCGGTAAATTCCATTATTGGTATCTAATAATGTAGATAGCGAATAATTTTTAATACAAAAATTGTAGATAATCATGAGCTCTACAATCTAAAAATATTTTCATTTATACAGAGTGTTCGACAACGACGAACCAACACAAACTTATGTTTTTTTAAATGGAATGCTATGCATTTTTTACATTTTATGCAGATTCAATTAGTAATTGAAAGAAAATAAAATATGTTTGTATTTTGTATTAGGCCCTTTTATTATGAACAACTCTACCAAAAATTGTGTCCATCTAACACGTCGTTTTCGAGAAGTATAATTTAATGAAAACATTGAATTTTTCAGAAAAATGGTAATGAGTCGAAAACCTTAAATTTTAGACCTATACTATCTTATAACTTTTTGACTAAGAATTATACGGGGAATACAAAAATGAAATAATATATATTGTGTCCCATTTAAAAAACTTTTTTTTAAATGTGCTCCCAATGAGCAGCTATCACAAGAAAAAAAACCGCTTAGAAATATCTTTACTAGCACAGGCACAATCGGCCTTACCAGCGTAGGTGACTCACCCTGTATATTTTTTAACATTTTGAAGCCTATGCTTGATAATATACTTTTCCAGTATGTGCTACCCAAAGAAACAAAAATTTAAGCATAAAGAAAAAACAGCTCTAGCATTTGATGGTATAAATCATTGTATGAGATACCATTGACTACAAAATTGAAGACAGCAAACGATTATCTTATTATTTCCCTTTTATCAGCCACCATGATCCAAGACCGTTTTGATATTTTTTTAATCTAGTAATATAGTAATCTTTATATAAGGATAAAAAAATATTCAATTATAATAACACGAATTACAAAGGTATTAGTGGATTGTCAGTTGACGAGTCTACAAATCATATAAGGAGAGGGTGCGAACTATGGTATATATCTAACCTCAAGATCTATACAGTAAACCACAACATACTACGAATATATACTGAAAGGGGAATGTAGTGGGGATTGATACATTACATCTGACGGCCAGGCAACTATATCTTACTTGATCTTACTGACATATATATGTCATTCGTTTATGTGAGTTGTTCGTGATCTGGTAAGTGTCTGTTATAGTAAAATTATGGATATGGTGTATACAATTGATGAAAAGGTTCAGATTGTGAAATGGTATTTTCAAGGCCACTCACTGATGTCTATTATAGCTCTCTTTCGGGATACTTTTGGAAATCGACCTATTCCTTGTTTGAATACCATTCATCGCATCAAAACTAATTTTGAAAAATTCGGTTGTGTTTCGCCATCGTTTCATGTGAAACCTCAAAATAATGATAACCAGGATCTCAATGTAATAATATGTGCTAGCGTGGAAAACAATTATACTCTGACAACATCACAAATAGGACAAGAACTGGATGTATCACGTGAATCTGTGAGAAGAGCCTTAAGGAAAAACAAATGTCACTCTTATCATGTTCAGAAGATAAATGAAATTTTTCCACAGAACAATTATGATCGCATTCAGTTTTGTTTAGACATAATTGAAAAATGTGCACTGAATTAAGGTTTTATTTCGAACATCCTCTTTACGGATGAATCCACGTTTTTCTTACATGGCCGGCATAGTCCATAGCGATACTACGATATTGGTCCAGAACAAATAAACACATTGCGTATACTGCTCACACACAATACCCACAAAATGTAAATGTATGGGTTAGGATATTAGGCAATAATATCATTGGCCCATTTTATATTGATGGCATGTTGAACGGACAGAAATACTTAGATCTACTGCAACACAGTATTATTCCTTTTATACGCGGAATACCTAACATTGTAATGGAAGACATTTTGTATCAACAAGACGGATGTCCTGCCCATACAAGCAGGATTGTGCTGCAATATCTAAGAAATACGTTTGAAGACCGAATTATTTCAAAACGGAGCACAATCCATTGGCCTGCCAGGTCTCCTGATTTGTCACCAAATGACTTTTTTCTGTGGGGTCACATAAAGTCATTTGGACAACGTGCAAATAATTTAGAAGAATTGCGTATAAAAATTAGAAACTGTTTGTTAACAATCACCCGCGAAGTCTTGTCCAATGTACGGCGTAACTTTTATAATCGAATTGCGTATTGTTTAGAAATAGAAAGAGGACGATTTGAACATTTAATGTAGTACATATAATCAACCGAGAATTTTTGTTTATAAATAATTATTTTTATGTTATATTTATTTACTTAATAAGTATTTAATACCTTTATATTTTAATGCCCACCACTACGTCATCAGCGTGACCTTTCTACCAGATGCGTGCGCTGCCGACCGCGCAAATTTAACAACAAAAATAAGCCATAAACACGCTATCAACACAAAAATCAGGTAGCAGTAAATATGCAGTAAATGTTGGTATTATTGGTCACTGTTGGTGGTAAGGACAGCCGGGAAGTTTAAAAATTTTATACCAAAGCCGTCTATTGTCCTACTTTCTCTTATACCGAAATACCGTTGCTGTTTCTCTCCCGCGTAAAATATAAAGGTCCATTGAGTTCGCCCCACCTTTCCCCTATTATTGCTAAGCGCCAATGACATCACTGTGCATTTTCGTAGTTAACTGTGTAATACTGTATGTTACAATTTGAAAGTTATCAAGATAAAAAGATGAAGTACAAACCAAATATGAAATTTCTGGTATTGGATAAACGCTTATATTAGAGTTAACTGAGCGTAAGTGGGAGAAAGACGTATGCTTGTTTCCCAAAAAAAAAATACAAACATAAGACGCTCAGACGTAGTGATTATAATTACCACTTTCCTAATATGTATACTGGTTTGTGGAAATGAAATGATAATGGAATAGTCCACGTAGCAAGTAACTACAATGGTCCTAAAAAAGTGAAAATGAGACGTAGACAAAAAGATGGAACTAAAACTAAGTTTACAACACTTTCTGTAGTGCAAGATTACAACTTATACCTACCTATGTTACTTATAGAAATCTGACCGATGAGATTACAGTACTACAATTAAGTAAGGTAATTGCATGAAGACTTATAGCTCAGAAAAGGTGCCCTTTTACAAAGCGACGTACCCATTTATTTTGTACTTCGGAAAGGAAGGCTAAAATCGTATTCAATACCATCCGACGTAAGATTGACCAATAGATCACACAAGACAAAATTTTCTGTAAAAAGAGAAAGATGTGAAGTTTATAGCAAAAAAATCAGACGCTATGCTGTGTTCTATAATTATATCTGTTTGAGAACGTTATGGTATTTCAAGGTATATTCAAAAGCTTTTTAGAGAAAAATAAAACACTTATATAAACCTAAAGTAAGCCTATATTGTAAAAAAAAAAAATAAAAATCATTAATTTGTTTCAGTTGACATATAACAAAGGGTTAAACATTCGCAATTATTTATTTTTGATGAATTGGTGAAAGAGAACGCTTCGAGCGGCCAGCGCAAATTCGGAATTTTAATTATGTAGATTTTTATCTGCAGGGAGAAATTAAAAGTGTTGTTTACAATAGCCGACCACAAAAAAATGAAACGATTTAAAGATTCGTATTCCAAACCAAATAGGTGTAATATCGGCAGAAGTAATTGACGACTTTTTCAGACTGTTAATGGCAAATATTTTTGAAATATGCCGTGACAAATTACTGTTTGTAATTATTTTATTTAATGATAAAAGTAATAATGATGATGATGAGATAGGGGAATACAATACTTTTGTAATGAGACTAGACAGGCTCGTGTTTTGTCAACTGTCGGGGAAACTGGTAGGCAACACAGTGTTGCTCGATAGCCGACATAAGACGAGTCTGTTTAGTCGCACTGAAAATCTATCTTGCCCATCACTAAAAAGTAACAGCATGTAAATCTTCCCCGAATAGGAAATGTCGAACGTGATTTCCGAAAATTATGCTTATATAACGTTATGATACGTTTATATTAAAGAAAAACAAAAATACTATTAATTTGTGAATAAAATGTTGCTTGTCATTCGAAAGAAAAATAATGAGGTCATCTTATCATTTTATGAAATCGCAAAACAATAATGAATAATACTAACTCACGGCACAAATTTACTCATTAAAATTTTCTTAAATATTTGTTTTCTAGATGTGTTTTTTAATATACATTCTATAAAGATATACGTAACATTATACAAAATATATTTAATATTTCTTGGCAACTGCATCCCCGTCCTTTATCTCTACAAAAAAAATATAATTAACTATATGTATATCGGTTGCACAATATACCGGGTGTTAAAAAAAGAGTGTACATATTTATTGATATAGTAGTATGAACCAAAATAAACAAAAAGGTCTTTAAAAGCATGTCTGCAAAGCAACGCTTTCCGAGATAAGTCTATTTTCTTTTAAAACATTTATTATTTACTATGTACAAGCAAACAAAGGAAGTTTCTAGCAAAAATATAAAACAAAGTTATATGAGATGTTTGAAGTGTACCCTCTTTCCATTTCCAAACAGGTTGAATATCTTAGTCTGAAGGATAAATGAACAATTTCTAAAAAACCTGCATTAGCTCGGATTTGTTAGCATTTTTGATTAATTTCTAGCTGCAGCTCTTCGAGGTTATTTACAAGAGTACCATAGACCAATGTTTTTAAAATGTTATTAAGTATCCCCAAAGAAAAAAATCTAGAGGGGAAACAGATCCACCCCTTCCTATCCATCTACATATTGCTATAGCCTTGTTTTCAAATTAAATATAATAATTTTGCACCGACATAATTTAATCAAACTACGATAATACAAAGCTGCGTAATTTATTACGAATGTAGAGATAACGTTGTTATGGAAAAAAAAATTTTTTATTAAATTTATAAGTTCAATCTCCATCAACATTCATATATTTCTTGTAGGTTCTAGCAGTGATATTCCTTCTGTTTTTCCCACAACATTTCTTATTTAAAATTAATAGGATAAGGTTACTAATAAAAAAACTAAATCTCATAAAATATTTATATTCAATTTTAACATCTCATAATAACATCATCGAAGAAATAATTCTCTTGCCACATGTGGCCGTAAAAAGAAATTGTCCTTTTTACTTTCCAATTACAAGTAAAAAAAAACAAACGTGTATTTTATAAAGATACGGAAAACACATTACATTACAAATATAACATATAGATTTAGAATAGATATCACTCTTTGCTATATTCGTATTTTAACATTATATACGAGGGTAGTCTGAAAAGTTTCCGACCTAACAAAGATATAAGACATTTTTCCTACAACATTATTTTTATTTCGCTACAGTCTCCTTGTAAGTCTATACACTTCACCCAGCGATGTTCCCATCTCTCTAGCCCGTCCAAATAGTACTTGCCGTCTTTCTCTGCAAAATAGTTGTTTACAAAGGTGGTGGCCTCCTCATTTGATGAAAATCAACATAACAATCTCTTACTAATTTATGTCTATTCATGATGAAAGATGTTTTCATCTCGTAAATATCTAATTTCACCTTTTTCATATAACTTTACGGCATTCAAATGACTAACTCTTTTGACTACACCATCTTTCATCATAACTCTCTCTCTGTTATTTATTCTTAATACGTTATTCATTTTAAATAGTGGTTTATTGTTCAAAATATGTAATGCGACTCTCACACAATGCATAAAATTTGGTTCTGTCTTTGTATATTGAAATTGCATCTTGTGCTCCTCGTTTCTATAAATATAGAATACATGAACTTTATTTTTGTATTTATTTTTATACCTTTAAAATAAATTTTGTTACAATTTGTAATTGTCATCTACCTAAATGTTACGCCGTTGCGGTTATGCAACTCATGATACATCTTTCTATAATTACACTTACCACTAATAAATTATTTACTTATTCTATTACATAATTATTTATTTATCTTACAATGCCTGATCAATGTAGGGATCACGGCAATATGTGTAAAAATTTGATGGAAATGCTCTCTAACGGTAATCGAAAAGTGGGCTGGGGCATCAGCATGCCGACACCACATTTGTTGCCTTTGCTCCAAAGAAATGTCGCCCAAAATATCATACATTGCGTTCTGCGAAAATTCTGGATAAGTAGCGCTTGTTAACCGATTTGGTAAAACAACATGACCTAGAAACATGTCGCCAACAATACCCATCTAAATGTTAAATCAAAAACGTGCCTGATATCCAGAATCCATTACAGCAGGGAGATTCTCGTCGATCATACATGCGTATCGTAAAAATTAGCAACTCCAGTTCGTGTGAATCCGAGTTCATTCGTAAAAAAGAATAATGATAAGAAAACAGGGCTCTTCAGCATCATTGCATATAAACCAGCGACAAAAATCCATACGTTTTTGATAACCATGTGGATTTAAGGCCTGCACTCGTTGTACATGTTACGGATAAAGCAGCTGCTCGTGTAAGGTTCTCCAACCAAGAGGACCACTAATTCCAGCCTCGGCTGATATTCTTCGCACACTCGTATTCGGATTATGCTCTAGGAGTAGATACCGACCTTGGTCTTCCGGATAAATAGCACTGTTTGCTCAATAAACCAGTATCACACAATTTTTGTTGAATTCTTCTAAACATACGATGTGAAGGAATCTGACGGTTTGCATAAGTTTCAATATAAAGACGTCACGCTTCGATGGCAATCCCATTAGCACAGCCATACATGAAATGCATGTCGGCTAGTTCTATGTTACTGTAAACAGCCATAGCAAACGAAAACTTGTGCACTTACAACAAACGTCAAATACTTTGTGTTTATTTCACAAACTATCAGCCAACTATGAAAAGAAACTGCAAGTTTCTGCGAATTAAAAAAAAATAGGTACACTCCTTTTCTAACACGCGGTATATCTACCTTTGATCTTTAATGAATGTGCATTAGTAATAATATAATATTAGCTTAATAATTACTTATAATCAGTATACATTTACAAAATTCAATGTACGTAACCACAAATATCACTCGAAATACACGAAATATTCATATACAATGCGGTGTGTAATTGTGTTGAAATGTAGGAATTTGTGTGTTATCTGATTTCTGCCAAAATGGATGTTACGAATTAATGTAGGGATGCTTAAAATTCTTTTCAAGTTCTTGAATATGAATGTTTCGCATTGTACTCGTTTCGTGTGGTCTCTTTTTATCGTATACATTATGAATACGTATCACTACATTAGTATCACGTAGTAATGTCTCCTTGCAGTCTTAAAGCTCTGAAAGTTACAATTTTAGAAATATCTTTGAGTAGGGACATATTGATTTATCTTTGTTTAAAGATAAGCATCAGAAGGTATACAAATAAGTAAGGCATTTTACAATCAAAATTATTATCGGCATTAATTTAGTTACGATTGGAATGAACAGAAGGTTAAGGTTAATTTATTATTATAAAATAGAATATGTACAACTATGCCCAATAAGAGTAAAAACAACGATATTTATTTGGAATAGAATTAAAACCGCATCTGTATTTCTAAAATCATTTCGTGTAGTGTTCTTTTCACTAATAACGGTGTAGTTTAAAAGTAGGCAAAACATTTTTCTTTATGCGCAAATATTGAAATAGTTAATTTGACACTATTAAAGAGAACAATTTATTGAGTAGATAAAAACCATTTTTTCTACTCCCGTGTTTAAAATGCCATAACGCTAAGTGACCTTTTAAACACACCTTGACAAGCTGTGGCTTCGTGCACTTTAGTCACGAGCTGAAGTTAGCTCTAGGTCTTTTAAATGCAAAAATTAAGTGAAATTCAATCAAGATGGTTGACACTTGTCATCAATCTGTCAAAATAATCCGACATGTTGCGACAATACACAAGCAATTTTGTATTATTTTGATTATTTGTGGTCGTAGAAAAAGTATGGTATGAAACTCGTTTTATAAACTCGTGACTAAAATGGCGTTTATAAAACTTGATACATAATATACTATTATGAGTTATAAAAATAGAAGAATAGTAGGTAAACCTTTCTTCATTTCCAGTATTGGTGCAACTTGTCATGATGTCGAATAGTTCTTGCCGACTTAAAAAAGTTTAGTTGAGGCCGTTCCTGTAAATAAAAATTAATAAATAGTTACATATCTAAAATTGTGTTAACTTTCGCAAAATACAATGTCGGCAAAATAATTAAATATTCTCGACATGTGCAAGAAATTGTAACGTCTGAATAATATATAAAGGGCAATTATTAAAATAAAACCAAAACGTCATCTAACTTGATATATATATTTATATATATAACTATTTTCAGACATACTTTTGCAAATATGTACAACTGAGTATATATTTACATAAGCCATTATTTATAACACTTAATATAATCTAAACACGACAATTTATGTTTTGATTTTTTGACCTGTTCCTGGTAATTAGTAATTAGATATCACTCGTTTTTTGAAATAAGTAGCTGCTAAAATTTCGTTATTACACCTTAACCATATACATCCAAAGTTTTCTGTACCAGTGTTAGAATTTCATATTATATTTCAACATTACTGTATTGAAGCTTTACTGAGACATCAGATACCCCCGGACTACCAAGTTAAATTACATTTTAAGGGTGGGCTTTCCCTAAGAAAAATTCTCGAACGGCGTATGTCGGGTTGCCTGAAATATATTGAATATATTTACTGAGTTTAATATGCCTGTACCTTTTACACGATGAAGGTATACGACCAGCAACATGAAGCGACGCCTGGTCAACTGGAAAGCAAATAAATTTAAGATATTTGTCTCCTGCATTTATTGCATGAAAATATTGGTGCATCTCTTTTGTTCGAAATTTGTTTTTGCTATTTCTGAATATTCTTTTGGCTTGTATTTATTTAGTTTTATTAAGACTCCCGTTTTATGTAATTTGTAATTATTTTAATAATATTTGCCGGAATTAATTAGATATTAAATCTTATTCTGCAATAAATATATAGTTTTATTACTATTATTTATGATTATTAATTATTTAAGTTGTACTTTTTATTATTTCTCACCATGATTTGTATTTACTTTACATGTTGAGGCTTTGTAATATGAGTAATGTTTTAGAGAAAACTAATGTCTGATAAAAAAAAAATCTATTGTAACAACAGTGCCGGTGTGTGGTTCACTTATCTTTTTTTCCTACTCAACATCCTTAACACTTTTTTCGCTGGTCCTTTAAGTTTTCATATATCATATATATACATACATATTAGAAATTTTAAATAATTTTTAAAATTTGTTTTTCTCAAAGTAGAAACGTCTAATGTGATATTTCTGCTTTGCACTGAGTAATTAATTAGGTAAGTTTAATTAGAAAAATTACCCAGGGTGACACTCTAACCCACTCTTCCTAATTGCTAGTCTGGCGCGCTACCATTGCGCTAACTGGCCCTTGTGAGTTTGGGTCTTCTTAATCGTCTTAAATCTCCTCAATTAACAGATGTATTTATATGTTCGTCTACCATCTGTTACTTGAGGAGATTCAAGACAATTAAGAAGACCCGAACTCACACCGCCCAGGTAGCGTAATGGTAGCGCCCCAGACCAGCAATTAGAAGGCGCGGGTAAATTTACCAAATTAATTACTCAGTTCAAAGCAGAAAAATCATATTAGATATGTGTGTGTGTGTTGTTTTGATATGTGGCTAGCTACGCATATTTAACAATTTTGTCTTTGATTTACACAATTCTATATTATATATCTTTATCAGTATTATTTATGTGAAGTTATTAGATGTTAATAAAAGGTAAACCTAGACCTTTTGATTAAGCCACATGAATAGTATACGACAGCTCTACTCCTTATTTTCACATTACTCTTTTAATTATACAATTAGCGTCGATATTATTTGTGTAGTGGAATTAAATGCATATCTATGATAGATCAAGGATCTTTTAATAAAACTGCATAGATAGTAGCGGCTGTTCTTTACTTAACTGTTCAAATGTTCACTTTTACGTATTTCTCATTTGAATTATATCTTGTTAGTCAATGAATTAGATGACAGTTTTCTGATCATGTTGCTATTAATTACTATTAAATGACGTTGCCGCTAAACCAAGATGACTGATTACTTTTAATACATTTCTTATATCTATTATATACATGTATAACACAACATTTTCGGAAATATATACGCATCAGTTGATAAAATGTCCAAATGCCTGGTCGCAGAAATGCACGTTATCATGAGTTGTTAATGACCCATTAACTTTAAGGGCGATATTAAGAGCCAAGAGGAAAATAGGCGATATCATTTAAATGACAATAACTTTGTTTATACATATAATACGCATGTATTCCGCATCGTCTCGTATACAGACGGTTATGCCATTACCATCTGTTTTCAAATATATACACACACTGGCTTGTCGGCGAATTTGTTGATCCATACCAAGAGCCATGTAAATAATTGATGCGTAGTTAAAATTATACACAATCTGCGTCAAAGTTAATTTACCGCACAACTACCCAGAACCCAGGACGATATATGGAAAATAAATTTTGCAAAGGTGTCTGCTGTTGATACGCCGAAAGCATAATAAAAACGTATGCACAACAGAGGGGCCGTAAAATTTGAAAAAAAAAATGAAAAACAATCAGCTTACACTTTGCTTATGCAGGAATAAATACCATCAAAGAAAATTTGCTGTATTTCTGTCAAGAATACATAACAACTTTCCGTATTTAAAATACATGCATATTAGTGTCCATGCTAATATCCTTTGCTGAATACCAATTTATATACAGAAGGAGGAAGGATTTAACAGAAAACATCGCTATATCGCTCTCACATTTTAATATTTAAATGAAAATATAAAAAGCGCGGTCTCTATACTAAAGTTTTTCCAAATTAAGTTTTAAAAATGTTTATGCTCTTAATAAATTTGTGCAAAATGCCTCATTTGCGGGATATTTCCAAAAACTACTTTCTAATAAAAGTGAGTGTTACTCGCGATCAGAATTTTGATAAAGTTTGTATTATTATTATATGTATGTTTCTCGATAAAAATAAAGGTGCTACTGCAGATCCAAATTTTGGATTCTGAGTTACTGATTTGACTGAAAATCTGATCAGATTGTAAAGGAAGATTGTACTCTTAAAATTAGGTTTACTTTTGATAACTTTGATTTTTGACTGATATCGTGCTGATATTTGCAAACAAACGGCTTTTGGGTAAAAATAAAATTCCAAATTTCGAAAATATTTTTCTAAAAAAAAATATGTTCAACAAGAGTAAAAGAGTTTCTTTCTGCAGAGATATTGACGAACTTATTTTTCAAATTTACTTTTGAGTACTTTTGTTTCCTTAGACATTATTTAACTTAGCAGTTGTTGAGATATTGGTGAAATTTGGTTGTTTTCACTGAAATAAACTACTAAAGGTTACCGATTTGACTGAAAATCTAATCAGATCGTGAAGTAAGATTATTAAATCTGCTTTTGAAAACTTAGCTTTTAGCTGATATCGTGTTGATATTTGCAAAAAAAAAAAAACTTGCTTTTGGGTAAAGAATTAAATGGACTTTCTGTCAGAATTTTGCAAATATTCTCTCACAAGAGCTGTTGCAGATGAACTTCTAAATATTTTCATACTTTAAGTAAAGTGGTGATTGTGTAATTTGTGATATAATGTCAAGAAACTGTTTTTCGATACGAGTAAAAGACCAGCTTCCGGCAGAAATTTTGTAAAACTTCCTTAGTTATATTTTCTCGAATACACTTTTAAGAAATACTTGTTTATTGATATATTTGTCTAAACTTAGTAGTTGACGAGATTGTTATAATTTGATTTTCTGGACTTATAAGAAAGATTATGACCTATGGATAAAGTTTAGCCGCCATAGTAGATACACACATAAACAGACAGACATAAAGAGAAGTGAATAATTCACCGTTGTTAAATTTAAATATTTAAAATCAACTTAATAATTCTTATAGTTATATATATATATTTATAAATTGTTTAATTTTATAATAACAGTAAACAATCAGTTTTCAAAAATTTTTAATATTATTAATCATATTGTTATGTATATATATATTAAATATTACATTAAAGATATAAGTTACTCCCGCTCTTAACCTAATGTCACAAACTCCCCCCTCTTCATTTAGGAAAAGACATAAATAAGAACGTCTACAAATATTTTGTATTATAATATTCATCACCTGATGAAGCCCTAGTAGGGTGAAACAATTGTTGTGAATTAAATAAAACTGTTTTGAACTCAATTTGAATTTATTTCAATTTTTACTTATAAAGAGATGTATGCAAAAATCAGTTTTTCGTTGTCCGGACACGTCAAAGCATGGATGCAAGAATCTTGAGGTCGAACATTCCTATTATCACAATACTTCCTTATACTACGTAAAAGAAAGTAAAAAGAGAGATATGGAAAAAAAATCTTCCAAATATATTACTATAATATTTTTCTTACTACACCACAGCTAAATTAACAAAATGTTTATTTTAAAAACAAATTTGATTAAATTATATACAACAATAGAAGAATTCGGTTTATATTCTCGACATTTTTATTGTATTTCGACGAGAAAAAAGCAAGTGACAAATCATGTTCTGATTGCTTTCAACAGGTATTACATACGTATATATACGTAAAATGTCGAAAGTAAATGACTGAAGGAACGATGCTGATGAAGTATGACATGTGGGGACGCATAGAGTTGTGAACAATCGATGAATCGAGGGTGTATTGATCTCACGAATGGTACGAGCGCTATCAATGACTCAGGGACCATATATTACTTACATACATAAATATTCATGATTGGTGCTCTGTTTGAAATCTTTATAGTACTAATTCGTAACAAAGCATGCCATAAAAAGACAGCCTCTTTTGTCATGTTACTGTAACATGTTCATATAATAATATATTGGCCAATGTATGTAGGTACTCTTTTAAAAGTTCTTGGATTACCTTTTGACGTTTAGCTTTATATTAGAAGCCATACTATCGAGAGAGAAAGAAAATCTAAGTAGGTTAATACGGAGTAGAAATTATAATGCAAGTATGATCCGGCTGTTCGATTTTGTATGTATTTTGAGCAATAAGCTTAGTAATTACGATGATAGTTTCCATAAATAAAACAAAAGTAAACTGTTATCGGCCCCTATCAATATTCTTGCCTCGCTGCGAACGTACTTGGGGGGTTTTCTAGACTTAACTGAAACTTTTGAATGTTTTTCTCGTAGTATAATGCTAAAAAAATTAGCATACCATGATGTTGAAGGCATCAATATGTGGATAGCGGTTATGAATCGTCATCGTCAAGGTCTGTTTGTACGGCGTCCTTTAAGGTTCGGTATTGTCACCCACATCTTTATTATTTGCATTAATCATATTAACGAATACTTTGTCAAGGAATTTATATTAATCAAAGAATGTGCGCAAACACTGACGTTCTTGCTAACCACTTATCAACAGTCCTTCCTACACATCTTAAAGAAAGCATTTAACATTTTAAAACATTATTAATGATATATTATCTTCCATCTTGTCATGAGTTCTGCTATTTCCTGAATTGTTTAATAGATTGAAAATGTGTTCGTTTTAGATGGCTTTGTTTGTGTTTTTGGAACAGCTGGATGCATCACGGTGCTATATCTAGCGTTTACAATGGATATATGAATATGCCGTAATACCTTCCTTTTCTTGGCTTCTGGGATAATGCCGTATCATCTCTTTCTCTGCTACCGATATTCGTCAGCTATATTAAGCAACATTTTCAGGACTAATACATCTTCCAAGCCGTTGCCAAGAATAAACACCAGACCCGAAACTCGTTTATATGGCAGCGTGAACTGAACTGACTGAGAATAAATGGTGTACGGGGGGGGGGGGGTAAGGTTATTAGGCTGGCTGCATTTCAAAAGATTGTCAGATTTTACTGCTGTGATAATGGGACTTTTATGGAATTGACCTTAATCTGGTGACCGACTTTCGTACCATTCTCAGTAAGACCAAAGCAGGCTATGCTCAATAATCAATTAGAGCGTCCATATTCAGAAACAGGTTTGTTGACAAAATGGTTTATTATATCAGCGTATGCACGAATATTGTTTTCTGAAAACTTTTTCTTGGACAGTAGAAAGTAGGTCAGTTAGTCCTGAATGGTGTTCAAATATTTTTTATGCTGTAATTGTCAAGGACTTTTCTGATGTTATTAATAACTACTCATAATGAGTAAGTGTATCTATCAGCATTAATCTGCCAAGGTTTTTAATTGTTTATTTGAAAGGGGATTTAAATATTAATGAATGATTCTATGTGTATTTGGAATAGTTGTTTTGAATTGAATTAAGGCTACATAAGAAAGGTCATAATAACGTGCGTTGAGATTAGAAAGGGCAATGGCTTCTTTTAATAAGAGGTAAGTAACCATTTGTCTTTGGGAAAGATGGTGATGGAATTGGGCGTTGAGATATCTGTTATGTGGGTAGGTTTGCGGTATATGAAAGCGAGACTATGTTATGCTCTGGGCACACATAGTTCAGCCTCACTTGTGGATCAACTTCACGTTGGGCGTTCATTCATTTAGTTGACAATCTTTTTATATCTATTTCATACATTTTGACATAAATTCTTGGTAACATCTGAAGTTCAATAAACTGATAGATGTGAAATCAGCTAAAAGTGATTTAAAAAAAGATATTTCAAATTATATTTTCATATTGTTTATAAAACTTACTAATACTATTTTTTGACGAAATGTTTTTTATAATTCTTGTCTTTATATTAAAGTTAACAAGTTTCTTCAAATGACGATTTATTAAATGCCTCGTATATTAGGTATCACCTAAGCTAGTGCTCTTGGTATGTATCTACCGCATGCGGTATTTAACTTTGTTGTATATTTAACGTTATAATTTCACTCAAAATTGACAAGTCGCTGCTACATTATGTCCCTAAGGAATCAGACAAATAAACCTTTAAAATTATAAAACAAGATTTACACTAACTTGAGTTTCAAACACCTATCGTCTCAATTTATATGGAAAATGTTAAGGCCCAGCAATATTTGTTCTAAAAATATAGTGTCTATACGTTTATTGACGGTACATCCATTATTGAGTGTGATTTTCTAATAAGATAGTTTTGCGAAATAAATTCAATAAACGGTGGTCCTGTACACTATCTTTTCTCCGTTGTTGGTGAGAATACAATAGCGACGTTTATTTGAAATAAAAACAAACACGACTGGTATTGATTGTATGACTGCCGAGATATTGAAGCTGTGCTGCTATTTGCTTTACCTTACATAACGTACATCATAAACATATGTCTGATAAACCATTATTGCCCGTTTCTGAAAACACATAGTTGTAATTCATATTTCTAAAGATAATGAAAATTAAATGAAGAATTTGTACTCTATGAGTCTATTATCTATAATGTCTAAACTGCTCGAAAAGCACGCATTTAAACAAAAACACAATTATACCTGATGATTTAATACAGAATAAGGACAGTGGTATGTTATCGGTTCCGGCTTTGCTAGACTTTCATAAGGCTTCCAATACCAATACCATGTCATGATGTTATTAGTTTCATCATACGTCGCGTAATGAATGTTTGCCTTTTTACTATGTTTACAGGATACGCGATTATATTGCTTATTTCCTTTACGTACCTATAAGGAATTATAAGGAGTGTGTAACTCAGGAGCAGAATAACTTATCAAAATACAAACTTCTATCCTAATTGAAGAGAAGGAGAAATGTGGGTCTAATTATAAATATTGATTTTAAAATTCATAGTCATATACCAAAATATATGGGTGCAGTTTATCTAAACTTAAAAATTATGTCTGCACAGGCATTGCCTCCCTTCAGAAACAAATAAAACTCTTTATGACTTGTTACTCTTGTCATATTTCTTATGGCAATGAGATTTGCGTTCCTGCTTACCTACTGATTCTTCCGCTTCGCATTTAGAGGATGCAATACTCCTGGTAAGTATGACCATATACAGTGACCGGCAGAAAGTGCGCAGCATATGGGAAAATGGTTTACCTTTGAATATAGCAAAATTATTTTATTGCATCATGTCTCGGCATGACTTGAGACCAAAATAGCACTCGCGATTTCTGCCGAAACTCTCATCGTATACGAGGGAGAGTCAAAAATACAAAATTACGCTAAGAGTAAAGTACCCCCATTTTTAACATTAGACTTTTCTTTATTAAGCAATAGTTCTTTGGTTTTAAAAATTAAAGTAAAATATCGAGTTTCATTCACGTTTGATAAAAAATTTCAGTTTACTGTTTATTCTGAATTACCCTGTATAAGAAATTGAGCGCGCTCATACAATACGCAAATCTTACTCTCTGTAGACATCGTAACAGAAAACCATAAATAATACGTCGCAAAAGTCAGCTACAAAAATAATATAGCTCTTGAAAATAAAAATTCAGGAATGTGAAATAATTTTGCTGCACACCATATTTTACGTTTTCAGAAGTCAAAAAATTTTATTTAACTCAAATTGTGTGATTCATTTTAACTTAATCATCTTTAAAATTGTAATATTTTTTCATAAAATTAGCAACACTTCTTTTTATTAAGGTTTTAATAATAAACGCTTGACGAGAAAGAGCGACAAAAATAAAAAAGTTAGTCTCAGCATAATCCTCGACAGATGTTTTTTCGTACTGCATGTGTTTGATTTTAAAAAACATGAACTTAATTCAATAAATGTCATTTAGACATTTAGTTTTGCTATAAAAATGGAAGCGGAAAGGTTATCGGTACAAGAAAAGGTAGAAATAGTTCTAATTTGTGGTGAAAATTACTATTGCTATCGCGAAACAGCAAATATTTTTAACAATAGACACAATAAAAATATTCACGATTCTACTGTATGCCGAATTGTGAACAAATTTTAACAAACTGGTTCGGTGGAAAGTAAATACAAGCAACCCCATGAGAAAAGTGTAACTAATGAAGAAAATAGTTTAAATGTTTTATTGTCAGTAAATGAAGTTCCTACTATGCCATTGTATGAAAGACAAGAAGTATTAGGTATTTCCGAAGAATTCTTAAAAAAAACAAGTACTTACCATATAAACCAAAATTCACCCATACTCTTCAACAAAGAGATCTAGATGCTAGAATTGACTTTTGTTTTTGGTTCCAAGGCAAGAAGGAAGATAATCCCCATTTTGGAAGTCAAATATTATTTACTGACGAAACAACCTTCACAAGCAACGGCGTAGTAAGTTCTCAAAATTGGAGGTGGTGGGCTAATCAAAATCCTAATTTTACAATTGAATGTAAAAGCCAATATTCATTTAAAACAAACGTTTGGTGTGGTATATTGAATACTCAAATAGTTGGACCATATTTTTTCCGGCAAAATTTAAATGCAGGTAGATATTTACAATTCTTGCAGAATGAATTTAGCGAGGTCCTAGATGATATGCCTTTAAATCTACGAGCGAATATGTATTTTCAACAAGATGGTGCTTCGATCCATTCTACATTGCAAGTAAGAGAATGGCTTAATCAACAATTTCCTCAAAAATGGATCGGACGGTTTTCAGAAAATCATTGGCCTGCAAGATCGCCTGACATTACCCCAATGGATTTCTTTCTCTGGGGTTACTTAAAGAACCAAGTATGCAAACATCGACCATTTAGAAATCTGGACCATTTAGAAAATACGATTAGGCAGTGTGTCGTTCAAATTAATCCGGTTTTTTTAAGAAACGTAGCACAAGAATTTAACAACAGGACAATGAAATGTATTGTGAATGGGGGAGCTCACGTAGAAAAATAATGTACTTGTAAATAAATATTTTTGTTTACGATTTTGTTAATGTATTTTGAGTTTTATTTCCTACTATTATGTATTTTTACTATTATTATTATTAAAACCTGAATAAAAAGAAGTGTTGCTAATTTTATGAAAAAATATTACAATTTTAAAGATGATTATGTTAAAATGAATCACACAATTTCAGTTAAATAAAATTTTTTGACTTCTGAAAACGTAAAATATGGTGTGCAGCAAAATTATTTCACATTCTTGAATTTTTATTTTCAAGAGCTATATTATTTTTGTAGCTGACTTTTGCGACGTATTATTTATGGTTTTCTGTTACGATGTCTACAGAGAGTAAGATTTGCGTATTGTATGAGCGCGCTCAATTTCTTATACAGGGTAATTCAGAATAAACAGTAAACTGAAATTTTTTATCAAAAGTGAATGAAACTCGATATTTTACTTTAATTTTTAAAACCAAAGAACTATTGCTTAATAAAGAAAAGTCTAATGTTAAAAATGGGGGTACTTTACTCTTAGCGTAATTTTGTATTTTTGACTCTCCCTCGTATACGATGAGAGTTTCGGCAGAAATCGCGAGTGCTATTTTGGTCTCAAATCATGCCGAGACATGATGCAATAAAATAATTTTGCTATATTCAAAGGTAAACCATTTTCCCATATGCTGCGCACTTTCTGCCGGTCACTGTATAACATAATATGAAAGAGCTGAATTGGTTGAATATGTTGACACGTAGGCAACTGCTATCGACCAGTGTGTTTTATAAACTACCACTTTATAAGTATTTACGATCTTATTGGACAAAATTATGTTCAGAAAGGATGTGCATATGCAAAATTTTAGATATACCCGGCTACTCCGCCTGCTCACCGAATTGGTCTATATGGGCTTTCCTCTTCTTTTTTCTTATTGCGAAAGTGTATAAGGCCTTGCTGTAAGCTTTGAAAGACCTTCCGGCTCAACTCTTCAAATTAAAACGACTCGCTCATGACTAAGTGAATGAATGGGAGATGGTTACTTGTTACTTTATATCTGATATTGCCTTGTTGTATTAATTACATTTGTTACTACCATTTATTTACAGTAATTTAGTATTATTTATTCTTACTATTTCCACTGGTTAAATTGACAAGTCTGTCAACACTTTCTGTGGAACACACACATGGAAGAAACCCAAAAACTCCGATATTTTGCTGAGTTCTGTTATATAAAAATGTATGGTCTCGATCACGTATTACGATACTTTTGTATAAAAAAAGAAACTGTAGGGGTGTCGTATCTGACTACCTAAGAGACAAATTAGCAACAACACAATATATGATAGTCAGAAACTTTAATGTGTGTATGAATCCTGAATTGATATAAAAAAAACATAGGTATAATACTTTAAACATCAAACACTTATTTATATTTGGTTACGAATTAGCAATTATTTTGACACAGCCAAAGGCCCACAATTCCAACACTGTTTCCAAACTAGAACAAAGCATGCCAAAAGGAAGAAACAATAAATATGATAGATAGATGTGTGACACGGTCTTCAAAATTATTTCTTAGGAGCTGACCTTATATCTTGACAAACGTTAAATTAAAAAAAATATTACAGTAGCTAATAAATGCAAATTTGTATTAATTTTGTTTGAATGTCTTTATTTCTTAGGATAAAAACAGGCAAAAGGTACTTTGAGCTGTTTTCCTCTGATAAGCTATAACTTGATTGCAATTTATTACTTATTTTGCAACTTTATTGTTTACATCTTCTTTTTATTGTAAGTACTATCATTTTCAAAAATTTCTGTTTTCCTCTTGACCATCGATTGTTCAAATAGTGACGATTATTTTGATAACTGATAGCGTGAAATTGTTTACCCGTCTTCAATAAGTCCATGTTCCCTTCCATTTTCTATGATCTTTCCTTTCTTTATTACTAACTGGCCTTATATTGCGCAGATAAATTACAAAATATTATTAATTTTCAAAAAATTTATAGTTCAGTCCCTTATGGGACAATTAATAATTTATAATCAAGCAAATGTCACTTATGTGTGCTAATGTCAAAATATTTCCTAAATAATCAAAGCAAGCATACATACATATAACACAGGCATGAATGCCTTTCTACCTACATACCTATGGGTGCCTTTGAAGTAGAATTTATAAAAAGGAACTAACTATAATATTTAAATTCTGAAGTACCTATAATAGCAAGAATTGTGAATATGTTTACTGCTATTTTTCCCTCCAAATTAAATATTTAAACAAAATAAAGACAAAACTTTAAAATTACTCTTACTTTCTTTAAACACGAATATCTATGAAACCGTTAAATTTTGGAAACTAACACAAATAATAAAATTTACATAATAAATGTCCATTTGTAAAATGAAGCAAAACAAAAAACAATGATGGATCCTCTTTATTCTTTACAAAAGTTTTAATTTACTCTACGGTACTAGTTTCGACATTATGTCATCATCAGCCGAGAATCGAAACAAAAATTAACCGTTTCAAAATTTACCACGAATAAGTATGTATAAAAATATCAAATGCAAAAATTACACGTGTATGATACTCACAGTCAAATGTTTTTCAAATTATCTCTTATCATAAGTTAATGTATGCAGATACAACTATGGGTTTAACAGGATCTTTCGAAAATACTTGATAGGTGGTTTTCATATTAAAATAGGATGATGATAGATAAAAATTTTTAGATAAAATTACACGTAAAATATTAAAAACACAAGTCACGTGACATGGTGGACAATGCACAATATAACATCAAGCAAATAAAATACCATACAAGGTCATGCACGCTATTGATAAAACATAACAATAAATAAGTTACTATCAAATAACAACAAACTAGAAATCGCATAAGTCAGCTTAAAAATGTAAAAGACGGCAATCCAGGCAACCAAAGATGCAGGACAAAAATTTTTGGTGTTATTATATAGTTTCTAAAAATGAAAAGAGTGGTTTGTCATGTGTATATACTTGATCATTTAATAAATTGTAACGATGTTTGTGTCTTTCAATCTCTAATGTTTCTAACAAGTTAAGTTTTAAGCCTTTAGATTGTCTATGTAAAATTGAAATATTTTGAAAGTCAATATTATGTCCAGTTTCAAGTCGATGTTTGAAAACATTTGAAGTTAATTGATTTTTGTGTTCATACAATCTGTTACATAATTGTCGTCCAGTTTGCCCTATATAAATAGAGTTACACTGAATACACTTCAAAGAATAAACACCACTTTCCTCTAGGATGTTTTGTTTGGGTTTTACATTACTTAAAATGTTATATAGTTGAGTATCTGTTTTGAATGAAAGTTTAATGTCAAATTTGTTAAATATTGGTTTTAATCCAATAGTGATAAAGTTATATGGTAGAGACTTATATTGTATATTATGTGAAATATTGTGCATTGTCCACCATGTCACGTGACTTGTGTTTTTAATAATTTACGTGTAATTTTATCTAAAAATTTTTATCTATCATCATCCTATTTTAATATGAAAACCACCTATCAAGTATTTTCGAAAGATCCTGTTAAACCCATAGTTGTATCTGCATACATTAACTTATGATAAGAGATAATTTGAAAAACATTTGACTGTGAGTATCATACACGTGTAATTTTTGCATTTGATATTTTTATACATACTTATTCGTGGTAAATTTTGAAACGGTTAATTTTTGTTTAGATTCTCGGCTGATGATGACATAATGTCGAAACTAGTACAGTAGAGTAAATTAAAACTTTTGTAAAGAATAAAGAGGATCCATCATTGTTTTTTGTTTTGCTTCAATAAAATTTACATTAATTTTAACACTCTTTCAAATAAAAAACAAATAAAGGCGATCAAAAAAATTTTTTTCATCGCAGCGCCATCTATATCTTCACATAATAAGACACAATTGTGAGAGCAAACTAGAGTCGATCACATGCTTTAGGAACTACTTTTTACAAAATTCAAATATCTTCATCCGTTTCCGAGATATTTGACCTGGGAGTTTTAAGTGGTACATCCTGTATATACAGGGTGTAGATAAAGTCTGGAACAAAATTAATATTTCTGTTATCTTCGGTTTGATGGAAAAACCCTGAAATAGGTCGATTTTGTTTTTATCCCGTGCACTTTATAACATCGTGAATTTAATTCTGTCGTCATCTGGTTGCGCGCGGGCGTGACGTCATTAGTTTTTTCAAATGGTAACCCGCCACATTTATTACCCCTTGTCGTTAGGTATTCCATTGTGCATGCAACGGTATAAAAAGTTTGGTACCTTACATAACAATTTTTGGGAGAAAAATGCTTTCGAATTTCAAAAAATTAAAATTTTATTTCTAATGAAAAACTAATCAAAAATTATTTGAAAAAATCAGATAAATTATAATCCGAGGTTTATCTCGGATTGTCGTCAAACAAGACACCAAAAAAATGTCAACGGAAGTGTTCAAATTGTCCGCCATTGGCCATTTGACACTGGCCGAGACGGACGTACACGCTTTCTACGACACGTCGTATTGTCTCTGCACCAATATTTCGCATTTCCTCGCGGATACGATGTTTTAGATCATCCAAGTTATTTGGCTTATTGGGAATTCCCCTAACAGGGAATTGTATTCTAAAGAACATTTGAAACATGGAAATAAATCGAGAATTTAAGTACTGAAATTTTATCTTTAGTAATTGAGCCCATAACAGGTCTTTCATCATTAATCGTTATTACATATTAATTTTTAGAAAGTACAATTTTTAACAAAAAATCACCATATTGGCACTGTTAAAAATCGAGTAATACAAGGTCTTAACATGTAAAAAGCCAACTAGTTCCATTTTTGAAACACAAGTTCAATTTGGTTCGATGTTGCCGAACACTCTGTATAAACGAAATATTTTTAAATAATGGAGCTCATGATTATTGACAACTATGAATTAAAATTTTGCGCTATCTACATTATTAAATGGACTACATCGCATCGCAGGGACACCGGTATATAGCCAGCGTTCATCAGCTACTTTCGGAGGAAATTCTCATATTAATTTTGGATTATCGATTTTTGTGAAGGTATAGGATACAATAAAACCCAAGAACGCAAGAAATAAGAAGTTCCCAGTTTTATGCACATCAATAATAATAAACATTCATTGTTTACTAAAACTAGGTCAATTTTAACAATTTGAACAATAACTTGTGATTTACTTTGAAACAGAAAAAAAGACAGTATTTGAAATATCTAAGGTTTGAAAATAAATTATTTTAGTGAACATATTGTAACGTTTTCGGGTTCCAATAAACAACTCGTGCAATTATTTATTTAAAACAGTCTGTATATTTATATACTTAAAATTATATAACAATATAAAATATAAAACTAACTTATCACACTTAAACTACTATTAATAAATTAAAATTAACACTTATATTTATTTCTATTACTAATATGTCCGTATTTATTTATATCACAATATTTATATAACACGGCACTATTTAATTAACTATTTCTACCGTACGACGTATATTTATTTCTTTGGCTACCACTATTTATTTACACGCACTCGAGACTACCCAAGGACTTTCTTTCCCGAAATTATTCTGCGATTACTCATCCCGCAATGAATCCCGCCGCCTTATATACACATGCGAAGATTACTAGAACATACCAGCACAGTCCCGCTTTTTCTCCACATGTACGAGAAACGTTCTCGTCCCTTTCGCTATGCAAGCCATACGGCGTGGAGATGAGTCATCGACTTGTTTACATATCGTTTTTATACGTCGAGCCGAGATGATTTATGGTCTCTTTTTGTACGTGTGACAATTTCGTTTTTATCGCGCCGAGAGGTCTGCTTCTTTTATTTAATGTAAACTCATTTCGAATGTCTGCTGGTTTCGTTACAATATTAAATGAATAATAGATTTCTATTTTTGCATATAGCTAAACATAAAAATTACAATATGTACTTTTAAATAAACCGGTAATTAAAGTAATTGGTTATAACTATATTTTTTCTTTGTTTCAGAATTGGTTCACCAGACAATCTTGAGTTACGCCAACTACTACGTTACCAAGAAATTCCCCCAGAAACAACTTGTTACTATTTTACAGCTCGCATTTACTTAATGCGTACGTACATACATGAAAGTCAGCAAAAATTAAAGAGAAATTATGAGACCAAATACGATATTAGAAAAATATATGCTGGCCTGTATATTTAAATATTTTAGGGTTTTTACTAAAAATGAGAAGAAGATATTCTCTGGGATATGTTAAGTAATTCAATTTTGTGTACCTAACTCTTGTGAATTTATTGTACAGTTAACTGAACTGAAACATGTGTTTGTCATATTTTATTTTCCGATTAGATAATATATCTATTTGAATTTTATACACATTTCTTATACAGTTAATTAATTTCTATTTATACCTATTCACAAAAAAAAGAACGCACCAGCTCCAAGCGCTCTCATTTAAACTTGAATTGTAACAAATGATATGTCAAATTAAATATTTAAAAAGGGCTATACACTCATTGCATTTTTTACATGTTTATCCTTTTAAGGGTCAAAAGTTAATCGGATCTTCTCAAATTATAATCCTCATTTTTATTTTAATTCAGGGATATATCGTAACCTGTATTTCCAATTTACTTTAGGTTAATAAAAAAAATTACTAGAGATTATTCGACTAATTTTAAATTTAATTTTGAATGTAAACAGAAATTTAAAATTAAACAATTAATTAATGTGATGATAAATTAAAAAAGTTGCTTGTTTTCTGATTATCCTTTTTGTTTAAACTTTTTAAGATGAGCTCCATTGGTTTATATAGAAATCTTGTACTGTGCAGAGTGTAATTTACCAACGAAAAACATTTTAATCGGAGTGGAGAAATCCCACACAGTGACGGATATACGAGGGGGGCAAGCTGCCGCGGCCGCAGGGTTAAGACAGGGCTCCAAAATGGACAGAAATAGTAGACCATATCCATAATGAACTTAGGAACAAGTTTCATGTGTTACAAAATATAAACAATTTGTTTGGGTTTTTACACGGGGCTGAGCTGCAGCCGTTAATGGACGATGACATTAAAATCCGGGCAACGCAGATGGCTGATATATTTAATAATGACCTCGATTTAACACCAACCATGAAAACAGCAACTCCTGCAAAAATCTGGACCTTAATTTGCCAAAATGAACTACAGGATGCATATCCAAATGTGACAACGGGACTTAAGATTTTTATCACAATGCCTGTTTAAGTTTCTTCGAATGAAAGGAGTTTTATTAAATTGAAACTAATAAACACATATTTAAGAAACAGGACGGCACAACAACGCCTCACAAACTTGAGTATTGTCAGCATTAAACATCAGTTAGCGTCTAAGATCTCATACGATGCTATTATCAAAACTTTTGCTAAACGAAAAGCTCGTAAAATTAAGTTTTAGGTTACAATTCTTTTTCATTATTGCTTCTTTGTTGCAAAAAATATGTCGTTTTTATTTTTTCATTGACAATTCATCTAAGTAGTGCCCTACAGTACTTTTTTTTTATTTAAATAGTACCTGTTCTGTTCATTAATAGTAGAACTTAATGCGACCACAATTTTGTTTGTCTATACTGTGCCTTCAAATGCTTTCCTCATTAGAATAGGCTGTTTTCTAAGTAATTAAGTTATCAATGTTGGTGCACATGCGAAGCTTTTGAAAACTTCAAATTCTGACAGTTGTCATACTTAAATTCAAATTATAGACGCTTATTATTATTATTTACATGACATAACCAAACTATCAAAATTATGCGTTTGTGTCTGATTACATGCACTGTCACCAACCATTAAAAAAAAGCATGGCCGTCTATAATGAGGAAAGCATTTGAAGACAACATCTCATACTTCGTCACTGTGGCGGTGAATCGGGGGGGATATCAGTGTTGACCGGTGCCAGGCAGCCTACATCCGTCCCTGAATCCCGCATATTGGCATTGAACAAAATTTTTGAGCAATGGTGCATATCGTTTACATACCACCAGGTACGAGTTATTAGTCAATGTCCACTGACTTCGATTTATTTTTTTAGCATAAAGTAGCTTTGATATACTGATTGAGAAACATCCCTGAATTCATGACGAAAATATCTAACAAATTATGAAAAGTAAAAATAAATGGGGCGGAGAGAATAAACAAGTAAAAATACGTTTAACAATAAATCTTTTAATTTGACATATTGTTTATTATTAGCCGACTTCAAACAAAAGTGCTAGAACTAAGAGCGTTTTTTCGTGAACATACAGTATATCATTTACATTATTTTTCATATAAATTTTTGCATAACCTTCATTTTGTGTGTGTATGTATGTATAAGAAACTGCATTACTGTCAAAGATCAACAAGATCTTAAATTACTTGTACCTATTTGCATTCCATATGCCCGAAATATGTAATTTGTAGAGACTATTGTAAACCAGATATGTATATAAATATATTAAACACTAAAAATATTACATAATATATAGATTTACTGTATTGATAATAGATCCCTTTTATATTTATAAAGAAAAATCATACTATTTCTAATTTTAAACCATATAAGAAAATCTAGTGTTGTTGTTCTTTAAGAGTAATGTACAACCAATTCAAAATTTGTTTGAAATTGAGTGGGTAAAATTATTTAAATATTTGTTTTAATTTATCATAGGTATGAAAATAAATAAAATTGTTTGTGTTATGACAAACTTAACCTCGAGCTAAAATCTAATACATTTTCCCTTGTATAATAAATAACTAATTGCATTTGTAGGCTTCGCCATCTAAAATTATTTACAGTTATACAGAGAGTTTTGTTTGCGCGCATCCACCGGCAACTTTAAAATTTTATATAAAATCCTATATATTATTACACGTTTGAATTCCTTAATCACTCTAAGTTTGTATAAAATGTTATTTGTCTACGTCTATTCGTTTTTAAGATTCTTTCTTTTATGCGGACACACACGTAGTTAAAATTAAAAAGATACACCAAGTTTTATATTTCAAATTTATATTACATTCGCCATTTAAATAGAGATCTTATTTGAGTATGAAAGTCTAATTAAATAAATTTGCTAAATGTAAATCAAAAATATCTTTGATTTCGTTTGTTTTTAATATGTCGGGGAAAAATATTTTTATTATTATTTATACTGATGTATTTTTTATTAAATAACTCTATTAGGCGTAATGAAATGAAATTGAAAATTAACCAGTATAAAGTTACAACTGCCTGGGTATATTTAAAGGTTTGCTGATGTTTTGGGTTCTATTAATTATGAAAATTGAACCGATTGGTACTCCGAATTTAATAAAAATATATACAGAAATTACACCAAATCTAGCTCAAAGTACTTTTATTCTCTTAATAAGTCTTGATAGCTACATAATTTGAGAAATATTTGCAAAAAAAACTACTATTCGGTTAGAGCAAAAGTGTTACTTCCGGTCCAAATTTTGATATGTTTTATATACAAAAGTTGCACCAACTGGAGTTCTAAATACTTTTGTATTTTAGAAGAATCTGTATAGAATGCATAATCTGCGAGATATTTGCAAAAAACCGTTTCTCAATAAGACTAAAAGAGCTACTTTGGGTAGGAATTTCGAAAAACCTTTTTTATAAAACATTCTAAAATTTACTTTTTAGTACATTTGTCATCTTTAGAATTTGTCTAAACTTATTAGTTGCCTTTATATTTCTTTACTGAAGTAAACTACTAATTCCGGTCTAACGATTTTATTGAAAATCTAATTAGATCTCAAGAGGAAGATTATACTCATGAATATAAAGTTTGGTATTGGTACCTGTTGTCATTTGGCCGCTTTCGTGGTCACACATACACACACACACACACACGCACAAAGAGAGAGAGAGAAAGAGAGAGAGAAATGTTTGCAAAAACCACTTTTTCGGTATTAGAGGACTTCAAAACGTGGAAATCGTCAAAACTCTCGAGGTCGAAAAGTTTCATGATCACAATACTTTCTTATAAATTATAATAAATGTTCAAAATCTTTTCCATTATTTACCAAATAAAAGCCATATTTACTATATTCATTTAAATAATTTCTTATAATTCGAAGATTAGTAATTTTTTTGAAATACAAAGCATTAGTAAATTGAAAAATAAAGTCTTTTATAAATATTTATCGATTATAGGATTTTTCTTTCATTTTTAACACTTGTATCTATTGAAATATAACAATTCTTGTGTAAACAAGTTTCAGTTTTCATAATTAATATAACGTGATCGTCAGCAAATCTTTAAATATATCCGTGCAGTTGTAATTTTATATTGGTTAATTTTCAATGTTATTTCCGTCTCACTTTTTTTTTTAACAACTGCTAGAGTGACTACTAAAAGAAAGTTCGTTTATTAGAATGTACTATAGGATGTGGGGGTAGTACAAATTAATAAGGGGGGAAGGACTCCAAATTTATTTGCACAAAGACACTCAAGTGCTAAATCCACCACTTCACTAAACACAAGAAAGCATTAATATTACATTACAAGTATAAATTAAATATAAATATTGGTGTATTTTCTTAATTAAAGCATATTCTATTTGATAATCTGTAGTTGTTCATAGGCTTTGTTTTAAGAAATGGTCATACAAAAATAGCTAGATAATAGTTATCCCTCCTGAAGAGCATATTATGCTCTTCAGGAGGGATAACTATATACGAAAATTGAAAAAATAATTATAATATAATAGAAGTGCATATGTGCCTTATTCAATCAAATAGAAAATTAAATTTTGTTTCCGAATTTCGACTAATGGTTAAAAATATTTTTTTTGAATTATTTCAAAAGAAGAAGATTTATTAAGCATTTTGTGGTACATATTAAATTTCTAATGGGTTTACAATTTCAACTAGCGTTGAGTTCCCTCTAGCGCTACATAATACTACGATCTTGCAATGTTTCGTAATGAAATTAGATTGAATTGACGTTTCACTGAAGATTGTTTCCAAATAATTTAAGAATTAAAAACATATGGATATACACAAATATTATTTCATATAAACTTATATTAAAATGACACAAACAATTCGAAAATGTCATAATTTAGAAGTTGCTCTATTTAAAATATTAAAGTAGTCTATGGTTTCATGCAAACAAAATATCTTTGAGTGACTAATTTTAAATTGTCGATCCTATAAATGCGAGAAACTTTTGTGTCAAAATACTTTTTGTATTTTCCATAATAATAGAGATGTAGAAAAATGACTGACTAATGACTACGTTTATCGCAATTTCATCCGATTTCCTATTTTAAATCGATGAACTGAAATTGTCATAATGGAAAAGATAATCCAGGGAATACAATTATCATGTAAGCGGAAATTTCAATTCTAATACTAATACATACTAATAAGTTATGTATGTGGGTATACTTTAGTGTTTCAACGCCAATAAACATCATTCGAACTTCTTGTAAACAATAGTTTAAGTAAATTAAGTAATGGATGTTATATTTAGCCACCAATTAAAAACAATTAGAGTTATCATACTTTTATATTCAACACATTCATTTTAAATGAAATTTTATATAACAGTATATACTACACAAATAAACACTATACTTTGAATATAACAATATAGCAAGGTTAAATTACATATCAAGGGCAGAGGAAATTTTGAAATTTTTAATAGACCGTAACACAGCCATTAAATATTGAGGGGGTTGTTGGACTCATTTATGTTTTTGAAAAGTAAATAACATTTAAAGAGAATCTTAAGGGGGCTTACGCAGAGGTGCCGACTAACTGCCGTAAGGTAGGACGTAGGAGGGTGGCGCCATATGCACTAATGTAAATTTTAGACTTTACAAGGTTTCGTTAAAACAATTGAACCTCTTTTATTTACGAAATATCAAAACGAAATTTAAAACACAAATAAACAAAGGCTCAATGCATGATCGACTGGAGCTAGTTTTTAAAATAAAGTTTCTGAAACTGTGTTATGATGTTGTAAATTTTCCCAACTTTGAGAGTGAAATGTAGGAGTAAATAATTTGAAATATAAGAAAGTACTTCCAACAAAGCCTTAATTATTCCTTTGTATTCAATTTAATGCAAAAATATAATAAGAAAAACAAAAATGTCTGCTGTTTGTTTTATTTTAATGAATACCTTACATCGGCGGAATTTACATTAGCGCATATGGCGCCACCCCCTTACGTCCTACTTCACGGCAGTTAGTCGAAACCTCTGCGTAAGCCCCCTTAAAGTAAAAACCTTGCAATAAATGTTTTATCAGCAGTGAAAAAGAGGTTAAAAATAAATTTTTCAAACGTCGATTTCAGTGTCGATTAGGTTAATTATGAACCGGTTAGTACAAATTTGTGTTTTTTTTTCAGGTTACTACTAAGTTGTAATTTGTAGCTTGTGATTCAAGCACATATGGTGAAAACGCGTTACATTCCGTTACACGTCATACTAGATCCATGACGACTCGCCTTGTATATGTTGCCGGATCTATTTTTATTTCTGTCAGTGACATTTGATATAACCAAAGAAAAAAATTATTCACAATACAATAATTATAACGTAATATATTTAGTAATTGAAATGCTCTAAGACTTCAGCCTTTCTCAACTTATTTATTATATTGATTTAGATTGTCGAAAACCCTTAAATGTTTCATAACGTATCCATAATAAAATTTAAAATAAACATTACTTACGCTATTCTCGTTAATCAGATGATTATAGAAAAGTTTGTAAAAAGCTTCGACTGTTTACAGAAACCCTTCGGCATTATATTCAATGGACGCAAATAAATAATAAATACACTTCTAAGAAGCACTGTTTTTGAACAATTTATATCAACGTAAAAATAAACGTGAAAAATTTGACAGGAAGAATATACACAACGCACGTCTTTTTGACAGATATGATTTATCTGTCAACACCGAATTGAACTATTAGTCTATTAAAAATATGTAATAAAGAAATTTAATATTGAAAAGGAAATTATGTGTTTATTTGTCATGAATGCGTATATTACGATCAATTTATAAATCTTCTATTTAAGCTAATGAAATAAATGCCCTCAAGTATAATTTAACAAAGTAACTTTTTTGGTTTCTCTAATAGAGTTATGACAACATGTAAACGTCATCGATGACGTGCAACGGAACTTAACGCGCCTCCAGTATTGGTACTTAATAAAATATTAAAGTGATTCCGGCGTCATACGCATGCGTGTACGCAATATATAGCGACTAATACAATAACGACAATAACGACATTTGAAATAATTAATTCTTATAACCTAAAAAATTTAATTTTTGTTATTATTGACAACGCCTATGTTTAGGTATTATTTCTTTGCTGCTTTTTTTTTGTAGGTAATTAATTATTATCTTCATCAGTGAGTTAGTAATATGTTGCTGCTATAAAAAAATACATGTAGGTAATTTTTAGCTTATCACAACCAATTATACAATTAATTAACAACTAAGCTAAGGCGGACACTTTACACTTTACGTCCTTCTGACTATGCATTCATATATTCTATTTCGGAGTATTGTAGAGTTTGGATAGATAGTGTAGGTGCTCGTAATATGGATTTATAGTTAATTGCAACACTAACGACCGGTTTTGTCACCTCTGATTAGAATAGCGTTATTGTAATCGTTCAATAGAATACATATTAGCAGAAATTTGTGTTTTTGCAACACCGGTTAACCCAAATCATTGATTATAAATGTCGTTAATAGAAGAAATATTAAAGGCTGTTGTAGTTTTTGGCATTAATTAATAATTACTTTTATCAGTGATTTAGTATTATTTGGTATTGTATTGCATCTTTTATAACTGAAATCAGCAGTGACTAATTGAAAATATAGAAAACGTCATATTTATTTGCCATAAAAGAATGCATGTAACTTTCAGTACGTATAACTGATTGATAGCTACGAATACATTATTCTTTTTGATAGGGATAATGAGGTTTCCAATTTCACTACAATTCGGGGAATTTGTTATAATTCGTAAAGATCTTAAATATTTTACGACAATTTCTGTTTATGTTTGGTCTTTATCTCTTTGTAAATGCATTTAACAGCATAGACATCATTTTACTCGAACATACCTTAAACACACTTTAGATATGTCATTATTATGATAAACTACTATGCAAATATGGACGATGTGCTACAGAAGCTGACAGCATATAGGTACATACACTCTACGAGCTTCTAGCTGGATTAGGTTTTCATAAATAGTGTAAATAGGTATATACATGCTTCCAAAGAGTATGTATACAGGCTGTCCCAGATAGTGTGCTCACCATTGGGATCTCGTGAACGGTAAGAGATAGAGAGTTGGTTAAATGAGACAAAATGTACGTGACACCTGGGTTTATTTTTTTAAGCAAAAAAACTTTTAAAAAAATGAACGATACGTGCGCTATAGGGGAAAAACTAAAAATCGGCAATTTTAATTTCGTCGTTTAACTTATTTCATGTAAAAGATACCTAAATACTATTTTGACATTATGAAGGTACTTTTTTACGCAGAATTCAAATTTGGTATTGCAACCTCTGAAGCTTTTATACGTTTCGAGATTTTTATACAAACTTTCTTATTTTAAATACAAATCGTAGGCGGCTTTGACTGTATCAAAAAGAGCATAATTTGCTGATTTCAATGATGTATAACACTTTGGGTTTATTTGTAGAAATAACAAAGTTATAATGATATTTGTGCAATTTTTGGTATCCTTATGAATGCATAGGCTATACATCAGAGGCAGCATTGAATTATTAAGACAATAAGTAGCATCTGTCAAATTTATTTACAAGCAAGTTACGTATCGGTTTATTTTTGTGTTATTTAGTCTGCTCTTTTGTTCGTTTATTTAAAAATCACCGCATTTGTTGTTTTGGTTCGTTTTATTACTTGTTTATTGTTGTTCACGTTATGGAGAAATTTAATAATGAAGAGAAATATGATATGCTTCAAAGTTACATATTGGCTCACAAAAATTCAAGGAATGCAGCTAATCATTATTTGGAGTTGTACCCAGATCGACGGCAACCACACGAAACTTTATTTCGAAGATTAGAAGTAAATCTAAAAACATACGGTGCCTTTAGTAAACCGAAAAAAATAGAAAAAGATTAGATGAGGAAACCCAAGTTATTGTATTAAATCAGGTGCGTGAAAATCCAAAAGTTTCCACAAGAGAAATAGAAAACAACACCGGAATCCCTAGAACATCAGCCCATAGAATATTAAAAAAGCATCGATATCATCCTTACAAAGTCCACATTAGCCAAGGACTCTAACCAGGAAACGCAGAGAGGCGGACTCGTTTCTGTCATTGGTACATTAATCAGAATAACAACAATGTTACATTTCTGTTTAATGTGTTGTGGTCAGATGAATCTCGATTTACGAACAATGGGTTATTTAACAGAAATAATATTCACTATTGGGGGACAGAAAATCCCCATGCTCTATATGAAGCTCGACATCAAGAACCTTTTGGGTTCAATGTGTGGTGCGGTAATATCGGCAGAAGAATAGTTGGACCTATTATCTTCAATAACAATTTAACGAGTGAACGCTATTTGAACTTACTTCAAGGTGAAAAGAAGAATATGTATTTCCAACAGGATGGGGCACCAGCACATAATGCTCACATTATTACGAATTACCTAAATAATAGATTTGGTAATCGGTGGATTGGTAATCGAGGACCCATTTCATGGCCTGCACGTTCCCCAGACTTAACCGCAATGGATTTTTTCCTTTGGGGTTACATAAAAAATAAGGTGTATAAAACACAATTTAATAATGTGGAGGAACTGCAAGCTTGTGTTTTAAGAGAGTTTCATCGGATAAATGGACGTATTTTAGAAAAAGTGATTAATTCCACACTAAGAAGAGCTCAGTTATGTATCAATAACAATGGAGGACTTTTTGAACATTTCATGTAATTTATCTATTTACTAGTAGTAAATAAATAGTTAGGTATGTGAAGTTAGTGTTTTATTTACTTTTCAGTCATTTTTGTATTTTCTTTCCAGGAATAGGTAAGTATAAAACAAAAAAATATGCTAATTATTCTTGTAACTTTGTTATTTCTACAAATAAACCCAAAGTGTTGTACATCATTGAAATCAGTAAATTATGCTCTTTTTGATACAGTCAAAGCCGCCTACGATTTGTATTTAAAATAAGAAAGTTTGTATAAAAATCTCGAAACGTATAATAGCTTCAGAGGTTGCAATACCAAATTTGAATTCTGCGTAAAAAAGTACCTTCATAATGTCAAAATAGTATTTCGGTATCTTTTACATGAAATAAGTTAAACGACGAAATTAAAATTGCCGATTTTTAGTTTTTCCCCTATAGCGCACGAATCGTTCATTTTTTTAAAAGTTTTTTTATTTAAAAAAGTAAACCCAGGTGTCACGTACATTTTGTCTCATTTAACCAACTCTCTATCACTTACCGTTTACGAGATCCCAATGGTGAGCACACTATCTGGGACAGCCTGTATATGTATATATATTATCTTCTACGAAATAAGAGAAAAGAAGACTTCTTATTTCTTCTCCTCTTCAAATTTCTTTTTTTCCTGGCCGTTGTTACATAAACTATACTTAAATCATGGGAGGTATCGGCCTGTATTTAATTATAGGTAAAAATAAAAATAAAAAATTCTTCTACGTTTCGATATTATATATAATAAAACTTTTTTTAAAAACTGTAACAATTATGAGTATATTAATTAACATTATATGTAAAATAATTCTGAATTAACTTACGTCATGTATTGAAATTGTTCCTACATTTATTTACAATTCAATAAAAACACATATTAAACTCTCCAAAAGATTTTCCACTTGCACAAACACCTGCATATCTGTTTTCTTATTTTTTTCCTTTTTTTGAATGTTATTATAAATGTATACATTCTTTTGGTTTTTTAGTGTTATCTAAAATGTTAAATACTTTTCAAAATAAGTGTAATGGATATTGAACGTGTACGTGCTCATTGAAAAGCAAAGATGTTTTAAACGTATACATATAAATGTATCTTTTAAAATGTGTTTATACTATACACATGCACTGATGGTTTTTAATGCATTTTTATTTATGTTGTATTTGAAATATATGCTTAAAGGAAACACAGCGTCGTACTTATATTTATTACAAAATGGAAAAATAAATATTTGACAGGTTATTAATATCTGTCCTATCATTTATTGTGTTTTTGTTTTTTTGGATGTGGATGCTTTCTAAGATGTTCCTGGCTTTGTAGTTTTTTTCTGTTGTTATAATTGATGTATTGGGATAGTTGAAGGAATGATTTGTTGTGTTGGTATGCTTTTTGAGTGCAGTGGAGTTATTTGAAAATTTATGACCATTTATTCTGTCTTTTAAATGTTGAGAAGTCTGTCCTATGTAAATGCCATTGCAATCATTACATGGTATTTTATACACTATGTTGGTTTTTTTTAACGTGGGGATTTTATCTTTGAGAGGGGTGTATAAAGAGTTGAGGTTATTGTAGTTAGTATGTGCTATTTTTACTTTATATGGTATTAGTATCTTGTTTAATTTTTCAGAAATATTTTTTATATATGGTATTGGCACATATTTATACGAGGTTGGTTCCTTTACTCTTTTGGGTACGTTCTGATTATAATGTTTGTGTAGTTGTTGTTTTAGAACCATATTAATTTTTGATAGTGGATAATTATTTTTTTGTAATGATGTCTTTATTTTTGCTATAATTTCGGGTCTACATTTTGGAGAAGTGAGTGTTATTGCTCTGTGAATTAAATTTGTAATGACATTGTTCTTCAAAGACATGGGTTGGCATGAGTTATAATTGAGGTATCGGTCTGATGCAGTTGGTTTATTGTTAAATACAGGCCGATACCTCCCATGATATAAGTATAGTTTATGTATATATATATATATATATATATATACCGGGTGTCCACACGAAAACTTTATATTGAATTATTTCTGGTGTTTTTGAAGACAAAAACTTGAAATTTTGGATGGTTGTTCAGGATATAGGGGGACAATGAATAGTGTATTTCATACCGCCCCATCGGGTCACCCGCCGCCGCCGGCCACCCCCACTCCAATATTTTAAATGACACCCTGTATTTTTTTTGGTGGTTTTGAAAGAACACAATTTTCTTGATATTCCTATGTGAAAAAACTAGTAAGACACATTATGACATTTATGAGATATTTAAATTTAAAAGTTTCAGATATCAGAAATTATTAACTCCGAAAAATCATAAGTTAGTCATGGAAATAGTTTGCTTTAAATTAGAATTGTCAAAATTGTAACTTTTGTGTTTCATTAATATTAATACTTGTAAAATTGTTCTTAAAGTTTCGGCTTTTTCGCTGAAATGGTTTATACTCTTGAAGAGAGAACTGAAATAGTGATTTTGTATGGGATTGCAAACAAAAATTATTCCCAAGCGGCGACGTTATTCAATGAAAACCATCCAAACAGAAACGTACTATCTGTTGCGTATGTCAGAACGCTAATAGAAAAATTTTTGCAAACTGGATCTGTAAATAATAAAAAACGGAATACGAATAATTGTGGTGTACTAAATGAAGCTATGCAACTAGCAGTTCTTGGGCATATTAATTTAGACCCAGAGCTTTCGTTGAGAAAATTATCCGAAGTTTCGGGAGTGCCAAAATCAACCTGCCATAAGATATTAAAATTAAACAAAATGCACCCTTATAAAATTCAACTTCACCAAGAGTTGGGTGACGGTGATTTCGACAGAAGAGTCGAATTTTGTGAAATAATGACAGATATGATTCGGCAAAATGGAAATGTTTTGCGAAGTATTTGCTTTAGTGATGAAAGTTGCTTTTACTTAAATGGTCTTGTGAATAGACACAACTGTCGATATTGGAGCGACGTAAAACCCCATTTTTTCCGAGAAGGCAACACACAATATCCCCAAAAAATTAATGTATGGGCTGGAATTCTTAATAACCAAGTAATTGGCCCGATATTCTTCCAGGAAAATTTAAATGGACCTAAGTACTTACAATTTTTGGAAAAGCTAATACATCCTCTTATCATACAGTGTCTAGAAGAAAACTTGAATGAAATAGAGGAGGAGCAATTATATTTTCAACAAGATGGAGCTGGGCCACATTACTGTTTAGACGTTAGGAATTATTTGGATAATATTTTCCCAGGACATTGGATTGGACGTAGGGGCTCTACTGAATGGCCAGCTCGCTTCCCCGATTTAACTCCCCTAGATTTCTTTTTGTGGGGACATTTGTCTGTTGTTTATAAGACACCGCCACAATCAATAGCTGATTTACGTAATAGAATAACAGAGGAATGTCGAAATTTAACGCCACAAGTGTTCGAAAATGTTAGAAATGCTTTTGAAAATAGACTTTATTTGTGTTTAAATGTAAACGGTGAACAATTTGAGCATTTAATTTAACTAAAATGTTGTGAATAAATCTTGTTTTAAGTATTTCCATGACTAACTTATGATTTTTCGGAGTTAATAATTTCTGATATCTGAAACTTTTAAATTTAAATATCTCATAAATGTCATAATGTGTGTTACTAGTTTTTTCACATAGGAATATCAAGAAAATTGTGTTCTTTCAAAACCACCAAAAAAAAATACAGGGTGTCATTTAAAATATTGGAGTGGGGGTGGCCGGCGGCGGCGGGTGACCCGATGGGGCGGTATGAAATACACTATTCATTGTCCCCCTATATCCTGAACAACCACCCAAAATTTCAAGTTTTTGTCTTCAAAAACACCAGAAATAATTCAATATAAAGTTTTCGTGTGGACACCCGGTATATATATGTGTAAATTTGAATTTTAATTATTTTTAAAATTCTGTGTTCGTGTGTTAGATATATATATATATATATATATATATATATATATATATATATATATATATATATTGTACAAGGATTTTAATTTTTCACAATACTTTCGTTTTTATCATTAGGAGTAATCAATAGATTTGCTAGCACTCAAGTTTGTGGCTGTCTGGCCTTTTAATTCGTATTAGAATTTAAATAAGTATTATATATATGTACCATGTACACAGAAGTCACAAAAGAAATTCCTAATTATACGCAAAAAGCACAAAGAACAAATTCAAATGATGAAATGACCCTACTATCTACTATTAGAACAAATTACAACTGCAATATGTAATTTAGATAAATTGCTGTAGCATAGGTATAGTGATGTCTATTTTGTACATACAATAGATTTCTAAACACCAATGAGATTAATAATGTATTTTCTCGAATTGATAAATCCCGGATAGAGAAAGTGAATGTTTTGTTGTAATCGATGATTACTTAATCGAGTATTTTAATCAGAGTTAAAAAACCGGCCCCCAAGTATATGACAATTACCCATTGAAATGTATTATTGTATACTTTCATATATGCAAATCGGGTCTAAGAAGGACGTAAGTATAAGCAATGTATTCCGCATGTGTCAAATATCATTAGGCATAGGAGATCAATGCATGTAATACGTGGCAACGTGGTGGTCCTACTGTCCGTCCCAAATGCCGGCGACCATCGATACCACAACGATTATCTCGCAAATACAAGTTAGCAGTAACCATTGGACCACCTACTTGGGTGTTTCTAATGCGTTCAGAAATAATATTTACGAGTTGCAAGGATTTGTGTTTCTTTTTCCTTTTAGTAGATGCAGGGAATTCTTAAGCTGCGTTCACGCTGCATGGCACAAACAAAAGCGTAATTCTAATAAAATTAAAAAATAACCATAATAAAATTTTAAAAAATAACCCCAATAAAATAAATGGATTCTGAAAATAATAATAAACTATACAAGAGGCTTAAAAATACCTCATAAATTAATTTTACTGAATGCTTTTATTGTACACCGCAACGTGTCCGCAGCTAAACATTGAATGTAAAATCTGGGTGGGGACAATCGGATCGGAGAAAATCGTTGTGGTGTCGGTTGTTGCCGGCATTGGTCACGGACAGTAGGGGTACCACGTTGCCACATATTACATACATAAGTATACCGATTGTGTAATGGGACACTTCATCCCACATGCTGTATATGTACACAATTTTTAAAGCAACAATATTAATTAATTATAATTAATTGATAAGATTTTAACCTATGTAATTTTTTAAAATATGCAATTAAGTATTATTCTTTATACTTCAGAATTTAATCACTGCAAAATGTAACAACAATTTACAAATTACCATTAAAATAATTTTCCTAATCTTTTTCTATCTCATATTTTGATGTTAGCTTCTTACAAACTTGAATACCGAATAACACAGCAGAAATTGTCTGTTAACAATAGAAATTTAAAATGTTCAAATAAGATTCAGTTCACTAAACTATACCTATATACACAATGTAGACATATTCCACCTTTTCATAGATTGGCCGATACAAGTCACTTGAGTTTCAAACAATTTAAAACCTGTCTGGATAAATGTAGTAAGTGACAATTCTTTTCTCTTAGCAAATGTAAAATTATCAGAGGAATAGTAATCGATAATTGAATTTACTTGTGGTAGGTAGGTACCTATTGCTGCTATTTTAAAGTATATAGAAATATACGCAGTTACATTAAAAGTGTTACACCTAGAAGGAATACTTTGTTAAACTATATTTTTTGGCAATGTTTTACATCATAAAACAAACGATAACATTTGCAAGAAATTTTACTAACATGTAATACGAAAAAAAATAATAATAATGTGTTGGGCGACCCCGTAGCGGAGTACACTCCTGTACACGTCTAGGCATCGACAAAATGAGTTGGTCGAATCTTCTTGTGGCACCTCATTCCAAACAAGTTTAACTTCGTGGATTGCCTGAGTCTGTGGAGGATGGTGCAAAATGGACAGTCTCGCCTCCCCATGATATTCTACACATTTTTGATGGGGTTTAAATCTGCTGAACGGGGTGCCCACGGCAAAACATTAACGCCGGCTTCTTGGAGGAAGTCCATAGTTCGACGAGCCATATGGGGACGTGCGTTGTCTTGCTGAAAAGGTACGTGTGGACGGCCATCTAGATAGTATATAGATAAGGTAGTAAAGTGGCTTGTAGGACATCATCAATATAACGCGCATCTGTCATTCTGCCTCGAATTAAGAGAAGTGGCGGGCGGCTACCATGGGCAATAGCCCACCAAACCATTACTCCAACAGTCCTGTATGCATGCCTCTCAATAGCAAATCGAATATTACGTCGCTCTCCACGCCGTTACTCTTCTACGACAATCGTGCATACCTAGACAGAACCGCGATTCGTCGCTGAAGACGACATTATGCCATTCTGCCTCCAAATGCTGCCGTTGTCTGCACCAGTTCAAACGTTGACGACAGTGGCCCACAGTTAAAGGAAGCACTAATCGTGGACGGTATGAAAAAGTTCAAAGGCTTGAATGCAGTGATATAGTGTATGCATAGTAACAGGTCTACCTTCTTCTCTAAACCATTGGTCAGCGATTTGACGCGTAGTAGTAAAACGGTCTCGTAAAGCTGGTTGTCTGAATCGCCTATCCTTGGTTGGTCTTCTTCGTGTTCCTCTACCTTCTTCTGCCCACACACGACACACACGCATTACCGTCATTCTACCCCTGTCAAAGTCACTAACATGGTGATAATTTTGACGTCTTTGAAATCGAGGCATTTTGTTACGCTTAACACTAGTAGACGGAGACGCAATAACTAAACATTTATATGTACTGGTCGGCACGCATAAACAGATTTCTTAAAAAAAATAAGAGATAAAATTCTTCTATCGCAAAAAATTATCAGAGATAAACAGTTCACATTGTTACCACAGCATGCTTTTGAACAAATTAATGTCACTGAATATAGACATACCTACCTACATACAAGAACTCAGTTTTGATAAAATAAAAAGTTTTAGTATTTACAGGTAGAAAACGTGTTTTAATTTTGTCTTTAATTCAGTCACAGTATAATTTTAATACTTATACTTGGGTATACAATAATAAACCATCAATAAATCAAATACATCCATTATAATAGTAAATATTTTTTTACTAACTTATAATATTATTTTTCTATTTATTAATCAAATACTACAATTAGAAACTTCAGGAAGAGAATTTTAATAATAAAAACTAATAACAGAATTTGAAGCATAATAACAGATACCTGCAACGGAGTTTGGCTCCAATTTGTTAAAATTTCCTTAACATTTTATTTTCAAAGTAAAAGCCTTTATTTTACAATTTTAGCTAATCACTTTTGACAAGCTAATAATCCGACAATTATTTCATTGTGAACGTTCCAACTTACACCCTTTTTCCATACTCATTTTTAATTACTTCGTGTAGTCATTTGTGAATAATTGTATATGAATACATCACTTTAATTTATTAAAACAGCAAACAGTTATCACAAAACAAACAATTTGATGTTTCCGTTTATCAAATCGGGAGAATTGAAACATTATTTCACGGAAGTATTAATAAATATCGAATATATCCGTCATTATCCCCACTTATATTATCCCTAAGTAATCTTTTCCAAATTTAAATTACAAGTTTACAAAAATATACAAAACCACATTTCTTGGTAGGCAATTTATAATCATTGACAAACGCAATTATATAACTCAAGACACACGTACAGGAATTAATTCGGAGATGAATGAATATTATTTCTTTTCATAAATATGTGTAAATACAACTTTTTGTTCTTCTAATATGACAGAAAATATTATTTCTCATCCAAACAAACGGCCATATTGAATTTAAAAGTCGTTTAACTGTAAAAAAGTGTATCAATACTTTCAGCAAACTTTATGCCACAATGCACAATTATTTCATACTTTATTTTGCAAATATTAACTTACATCCTAACTATGCTGGAAGAGAAAGTGTTCACATTTCAATTGAATTGTGTCTAAAATTTGCAGATAAATTATACTAAAAATAAAAATGAGAACGTTTTAAACATTTCAGTAAGTTTCTTCTTTGAAAGTAAAATATACTTAATTCGTCAACACAGTGATACATATATACAAATATACATAAATATATGACGATAATCTTATCTAATAATAAACTATTGTACATGTCGAAGATGATATTTCCATTGTGGAGGAAAATAGAATGAGTGTATGACATTCATGGGCAGTTCGTGTAGACTTCCAAATTTAAAAAACTAAATGAACTGTACCAATCGAACAAAATTCTTGTTAAAAAATATATATTTTCCTGTTATAAATACCCAATTGTAGAAATAAATACAATTTAAAACCAACATGTGTGTTTTAATTTTCTAATTCTTTACTTAACCACCAACTAGCAACAAAAACACAACTTTTTCATGTAGAATTTTAGTTTCTCTTATACTTATCGACACGCATTAATGTTTTTTAGTTGTGACTCTTGACTATTACCTATCACGTCTTTCTAAAGTTATTTCTGACAAGGGTAAGTTAACACATTCTTTAGATTTGTTCCAACATACAGTTCTGAACGGTTCTAGAACTAGTGCGCATGTCATTTAAGAAAAAGACTGTTCGGACCATGCAGTTCTGAAACTACAAATTCTGAGAACTAGTAGTTCAATGTTCGGTCTTTCAGAACGCGTAATTCAATAACCGTTCTGAATTACGAGTTCTTCTAGAACTGCATGGTCCGCAGTCTCTTTTTAAATGATATGCGCACTAGTTCTAGAACCGTTCAGAACTGTATGTTGGAACAAACCTTTTGATAAATTTAGGTAAGAATCATATTAATGATGTGTGTAAATCCTGTACGAATACCTATAGACAACTATTAACCAATTGCACGGATTTTGAGATTCGTGTTGTCATGTCTGCTGTCTCAGATCATGATCTCCATCCTATGAACTAATTATGGAAGAATTCCTACATTGCATTGATTCACTTACTGTAAATGATAGAAATCTTCCAAATATAAGCCTGGTCTTGGTTGATTGGTCACAGATTACGGAGGGGAGAGACAAGAATAAGAACTGTAATGTGTTCTCAAACATGCTAAGACAAAGAGTAGAACAGAGTTGTCCGATAAGGACTATCAGACGTGAATCGAATAACATTAAAAAAGGCTGGATAACGGCTGAGCTATATTAAAGATTTTTGAAAGAATAATATACGACAGATTATATAGCTGCTCTTAAACACGAAGACATTTAGCAGCATGCAGACTGGCTTCATGCGAAGAAGAGATACCAAAAGAGCAATCTACCAAGCAGTGAATGAGATAGTAACCGGCCTAAATAACGCAGAGCAAACGGCAACTTTGCTCATGAATCTAAGCAGGGCATTTGATGGTGTATAACTTTTTTTTATACAAAACTTATTCAAAATCCTATTATAAGTACTTCTATTCTCTTAATAAATCCTATATAATGCATACTTTGCAAGATATTCGAAAAAAAAGTGCTATTCGATAGAAGTAGCACTCTTACTTGCGGTCCCAATTTTTAAATTATCTTTATACAAAAGATATTTAAAATTATGTTTTAAATACTGTTATACTCGTAATGTACCTGCCTGGAAAGCATGATGACTTGCTAGATATTCGCAAAACGCTGATTTTCAATAAGAGTAAAAGACCTACTTCCGGTAGAAATTTCAAAAAACTTCTTAATACAATTTTTCTCAAATTTATTTCTGATTATATTCGAATTCTTTATAAATTTGTTTAAACTTAGTAATTGACGAAATATTGGCAAAATTAAATTTTTTCACTGAAGTATACTACTACTTCCGGTCTACCGATTTTACTGAAGAACTAATCAGATCTCAAGAGGGAGATTATACATGTAAATACAAAATTTGGGATTGATATCTACAGCGGTTTGACCGCTATCGTGGTCACACACGTGGACATCTGCAAAAATCTCGAGGTCGAAAATTTTCGACATCCCAATATTTTCCTTATACTAAATAAAAATTGGCGCAGCACCAATTCAAACCGATGTATTCTTGATAAGTACATAATTCTCTACATGAAATAGCTATTTGCGGATTTTTTGGTCGATACTGAACATTTTTATTATAAAAAATTGACCAAAATCGTTAATTCTTATCAAACGTGTTCTTAAACAAAAACGACCATCCAAGCCGGAAACCATGCTAGATATCGCATTGATTTTTTTTTTGTTTGAAAGCAAATTCGTAAGTGCAGATAACGGTATTATTTCCATTTTGCATAATGTAATACTTTTTTCGCTGAGTTTGACGTAGTATTTTTTCAGTATATTTCTGACTTGCTTATTTGTAAAAATATATGTATACATGCAACGAACAACTTTGAGAGAAAGATCTAAATTATTTTTAAAATAAAAACAAATGTCATACAAACTTTAATTAATAATTTTTTTGTAAGCGCGATAGGGAAATCGCTTGCACGTCTCATAGTCTAATGTGAAATGATTTTGTAGATAAGAGATATGTAGATCTTTGTGAATTCCGTAAACAAATTATTGTAAGATATGCAGTGAATTATGTGCGACATTTCCGTTTCGTCTGATAAATAAATGTGTTGTTCATAATCGGAGGCAGCAAGGGTTAAAGACAAGTATTTCTACTACGCAGATGAGAATGTAGAAAACGATACGCGCTTGAATAAAAATTATTAACCTTTGAATCAAAGCTGGTATTACATTTGTTTTTGTTTTAAAAATAATATCCCTTCTCTCAAAATTGTTCGCTGCATGTATAAATATATTTTTACAAATAAGCAAGTTAGAAACATACCGAAAAAATCACTACGTCAAACTCAGAATGAGATATATGTTTTTTTTCCAGCGGAAAAAGTATTACATTAAAAAAATGAAAAAAAAAATGGGAAATAATACCGTTATCTGCGCTTATAATTTTGCTTTCAAACAAAAAAGAACCAATGCGATATCTGACGTGGTTTCCGGGTTGGGCGGTTTAGAATTAACGCTTTCGGTCCATTTCTGACAATAAAAATGTTCAGTACCTGTCAAAAAGTTGTAAATAGGCATTTCATGTAGAGAATTATGTAGTTAACGAGAACACATCGACTTGACTGATTCTGCGCCATTTTCCCCCTTCAAAACGGAGCGTCTTTTTGCCGATTTCCTCTCCACCAATCACGTCTAGGTCTACTCGAAAAATTACATTTTTTGACATTGGGTTGGATTTGATGAGAATTTCATTTGCGAGTCTTTTTGACACGTTTCAATTGATCTCAAAACAGAGAAGAGTTAAAATGTCAAAGATTTATTTATCGAAGAACGGTAAGCATTTTTTATAGGGCATCAATGTTTCTATAAAAGACTTTGCGACGGCATATTAATAAGAGATTCAAAGGTAAACGCCAAGTAGAAAAAATTAAAATATTTGTGTTCTCATTTCAACTGACGCGAGACCTAGATATAGCGGTTCATTAAAAGTCGACAAGCGAAAATAAATGAGGAATCATTTTTGGTGTCACTAATGATTATTCCACGGCATTTTCTCTTACTTTTTCATGAACGTGTTTTATATATCATAGTACGTTTGCGAAGACATGGTAGGCAATTCATAATTGAAAAACGCTCTTCCATTTGAGCAAAACTTTGTACACTGCACAAGTTTCGAAAAACCTACGATGCACGTTTTGAGGGCAAGCGTTTGTAGTAGATATTTAGCCACACTCAAAATAATTTAAGCATCTCCTTGAAAATGTTGACTTTTACACTAATATACACATAAATAGCATAGATTACCATAACAAAATCATTAACTCACAGTTTTCCCGGGGACACCAAACATTATTTTGAGTCTAATTACTATGTACATTACAACATATAAATAGCAAAAACTACAATAACACATAGACACCGTAATCATAATGACTTCCAGGTGACTAAATATTTTAAAATCTCTTACCACAGGTTCATTTATCCCCATATCTTTCGAGCTATCAAGTTCAATGTTAGAATACAGTTTTTCACTTGCACCACACATCCATGCATTTAAATACAAATTTAGAATTCAACCCATTTCTCAATTCTTTAAAAAAAAAGCATGTTAGTTGAATTGCATCCATATGGTGACTTATGGACTCCAAAACTTTTTAACTGACGAATTCAAAACAAAATGTCAAATATTCTACGGTCTTCTATATTTGTGTCGCCATTATCGTTCATGGTTTCTTTTTCTACAAGAAAATTATCTTCCTTAGCTTAATTTTTATTTGAAGCTTGTCATCGCTAATCTCGGACATCGACTCACTATTGTTGGAAATATTTTAGCAACTGTATGATTTGTAAATTTGTAAATACTGCCCAATGTCTACAGTTTCGATTGTCATATGTACTTCCCATTATCTTGTGAGTTGCCTAAACAGATGTGTTTAGGTTTAGGGTTTCCAACATTAACCCCTTCAGGGAATTATAAATCAAGAGACCCAACAGCAAACGCGTATGTATTAAAAACGGACTGTAAGAAACGTAACCCACGATGATTCCTTAATTTGTAAGAAAAAGATTCTAAACCGGTAATTTAATAGTAATAATAATTAAATACGGCTACCTTCAAGTACCGTGGGTTGAAAATTTGAATATATCCATAAAATAAATCGTCAAATACATATTTAAATTCTAAAATCTCTCATACTCACATATTGGTATATGTACTTATTTAAACTAAATCGAATTAACAAATATCAAATTAAATTAAATTGTAGACTAAAAATTATTTATGTGGTATTTTGATTTTTGATTCAACTTACATACATACTTTTTTTGTTTTGTTGATTTTTTATAATAATTCGATTTCCGCTTGCCCATCTGTTATATACACTCCAATATTATAGATATTGCATTTCTTTTTTATTGCAAAAACTGTCTGTCGTTCGAATTCAAGTCTGCAATATATTATGTAAATATTATGGTATTATGTACTTAGTTAAACTAAATCGAATTAACAAATATAAAAATAATGTAAATAAAATTGTAGACTAAAAATTACTTACGTCGTATTTTGATTTTTTATAATAATTCAATTTCCGCTTGCCCATCTGTTATATACACTCCAATATTATAGGTAGTGCATTTCTTTCTAATTGAAAAAACTGTCTGTCGTTCGGATTCAAGTGTGCAATAGCCGACCGACTGCGATAGATTTGCGCCTTCGCTAGGCCCGATAGAGATACCGTAAAGTGGGGATAGACGATGGGATCGCTTCGAAAAACACTTGCGTGAAATGTGTGTGACAATGTTTAGTATTTTCAATTTTTATCTTCAAATATACATAATTACATAAATTTGATTTTTTTTATATCGTTCATCAAATGTGCAGCTGGCACGTAGAGGTTATTTTTCCTTTTGTGTACCATCCTTAGTAGACATTAATCAAATCTATACATTTTTGTAGTTATTTCTAAAACACATAACTTTTTTAATAAAATAAATTAATACAAAAACTGGCCTCGACATTATAAATTTATGCCTTTTGCATCGCTAACCCAAATTTGAGATTCTAAAATTAAAAAACAAATTTTAAAAACGCAAAATGGCGCTCCTCTTATAAGTCTGAAGAAGTCTTCAGTTTTATACGAACTAAGGATGATGGAACGCCTATTTCTTGCACTTTAACTATTGATCAAAATCAAGTCAACATTACAAAATATTGTAAACGCATTTCTGACATTCTCTCTTCAATATACAGTTTAGTTTTCCGGTTTCTGATGATGATTGTAAATTATGTACCCATTGCTTAATAAAGTGTAAAAAGAATCAAGAGATTTTCAATATGAAGAGTAATTTGTTGTTCCTCCAACATAATTCATTCAATCTCTAGATATACAGGTGTTGCATCATTTTCCTAATTATATTGGCCGATAAAATGGGTCATGTGCTGTCTCTTAAGACCTCTCCAATAACTCAATATTAGTCCCACGGTTTTTTAGACTCTAATATTTATTTTTCAAAATCCCATAATTTTTGGAAGAGGTAAAAATAAAATTTAAACTCAACTTTACATTACAATAAAAAAAAATAACTGAAAGCGATCGTTAAGTGAGAATCTCAAATCAATTCACTTATGCAATAAAAGCAGGGCTTAAGTTCTAAGATGTAACATGAGTTGCTTGCATTGATATCAGATATCACCATCATCATACTAAAGATGCTCATCTTTATATTGAATCAATGGTTGTATGTGTGGGACAGGCAAATACGTTATATACAGGCATGTACGCGGAAAAGGTAAGTAACCTATTTGTTATACAACCCAAACATCGTATTCTGATGCCAGTCATTCTAAAAAATCATCAAGGATAACTTATATCAGCTTAATAATATCAAAATGAATGTATTAAAGAAACATATAAAATTAATTTAAAATAACATCTTGACGCAGGTCGTATTGACACATTTACTATATGTGTCAATTTAGTTTCCAGTATGTAGAGTTTGTTACATTGAAGGCTTTGACTTTACTGTCTATATTCTTAATACTATTCCATACATAATAAAACAAAAGTATATGATGTGATGATTTAAGAATTTGTTTACTGTAATTACTTCGGTATAATATTTGATAAAATATTTCATTTTTAAAAGAATCTGAATTTAAGAATCGTAAAAGGTACATTCACTATTATATGATCCTTATATAGATTATTTAATCAAAAAGATTAAAGTACTATTAAATATAGACTTAAAGAATCTAATGTACTGTAATTAAAAAATATAATAAAAATTGTTCTTGGAGAATGTTGAAAATAATAAAAAAAAATAATGTAACGTGTATTACTGGTTGCATTTCTCTATTTTCTTCTCACAACTAATGTACAACTGGTTGCCTAACGTTAATTTGATACGATTCGCTGCCTGGATGGGTTTTAAATAGAGGTGGGCAGAACGGTTCATTTCATTTACCCGGCTCACTCGGTTCAGCTCCTCATTGTGAGCCGGGTCCCGGAACCGGCTCATTTGATCCGTGTGGATCCGTAATAGCATACCATTCCAGGAACGTGTAGGACATTTAATACTTGGCGCCGTCGTCGGCTCAAACGAACCGGGATCATAATTTAAGGCTGCGTGCACACCAATTATACAAAGTTTTGACAAACCATTTATATGAAGCTATAATGCACACAAATTTGACAAATTATCAGATTGTTGTACACAAATTAAGCAAAATATATGTAAATAGTTATTTATGTAACAAGTCAGTAAAGTGATACTTTATCGAACGAGTCTGATTTACGAGCCAAGCGAGTGAAGCGAGCGCGGCGAGTAACAGACGAGTTCGGTAAAGATACTTTACTGACGTGGTGCATACAAAATTTTATCGCCAACCGTGAAAATTGTTAATTTAAGAAATAAAGATATAATAACTTATGACAGTTTATGACAGAGACAAACGATTTATTTTTAAAGTCATCAGTCATGGCTACGCTGACAGATATTAGCGGCAGGTAAAGTACTTTATTGTACAGTACGATAAAGTGTTTATTTACCTCCGTAAAACGCTATGGTAACGCATCACTTTAGTGACGGTTGGCGATAATAGTTATTTATGTAACAAGTCAGGAAAGTGATACTTTATCGAACGAGTCTGATTTACGAGCCAAGCGAGTGAAGCGAGCGCGGCGAGTAACAGACGAGTTCGGTAAAGGTACTTTACTGACGTGGTGCATACAAAATTTTATCGCCAACCGTGAAAATTGTTAATTTAAGAAATAAAGATATAATAACTTATGACAGTGACAAACGATTTATTTTTAAAGTCATCAGTCATGGCTATGCTGACAGATATTAGCGGCAGGTAAAGTACTTTATTGTACAGTACGATAAAGTGTTTCTTTACCTCCGTAAAACGCTATGGTAATGCATCACTTTACTGACGGTTGGCGATAAACTAAATTATACATTCATTTGGTGTTTATAATTATTGAAGAGAATGCCATTCGAACAAAAAGTAATTAGAACTAGAGCATTTCATAATTTTCATAGCATTATTAAATGGCAGTTACGATTATGATGCAGGTGTAATAAAAATATTTGTAGGAATTTTGTAACTCGCAGACAACTAATAAATTAAATATTTTATTTTATTATCCAAAGGAATATTTTTGAGAACTATATTACTACTAAATGCTGTTATGCGTCTTTGACCTACATAGAACAGGCAAAAGAATTGAATTTGATAAATACCCAAATGAACCGATAATCAATAGACATCAAGATCCACTAACATGGTGGCATCAAAGAAAAGATATCTATCCCAGAATTTACGAAATAGTAAAAAAACGTTTATGTGTCTTGGCTACATCTGTTCCGTGCGAGCGCATTTTTAGTAAATCTGGGAACATTATTACTGACAGGAGAAGTCGATTAACAACCGTGAAAACATCACAAATAATTTTTTTAAATTATAATTTGTAAATTATCAATGTAGAATTTAGATTTATACGTAAGCTGTTTAGTTATTTTTACATTTTGATGTAGTATATTCATTTTATATATTTATACAATATGCTGTTATGTTGTACAAAAATAAATATTTTAGTGCGTAGTGCGTACCCTACCTGTATCATATAATAATATGTATATTAATTTTTATTTTTCAATCCATCCTGCGACCGTATTCCAAGTATAATTTCCAAATTATTCAGTCGATACTCTGCAGCCAGTCGTACAGTAGGTTCCTTTATGGTTTTGATTTTTGATACGATCGCGACCGAACCGGATAGTTACCTGCTGGGATTCGGTTCACTGAACCGGTTCGTTCGCGAACGACCCACCTCTAGTTTTAAACACAAAATTGCGCGTATGACTCATAAAAGATTGTAATATAATAATATTGTGAAAATCTTTTTTAATAAAATAAGCATTTAAGTATATGTAATAAGTACTTGAAAAAAATATAATAATACCTATTAGGTATTACAGACAACAATGTTCCATTATGGTATTCCTTTTCCCTTTTTTTTCTTAATTAAAGACAGATACAATATCTGTTTATAGAAGGTACCTATTTAAGTTATGTTAGAAAGACAATAATAGTTTTCCATACCTAATTTCTTATAGAAATCTCATGGAAAGTGTATACTAGGTACAGTAATTACCTATTATATTTGCAGGTGTATTTACAGGCAATAATTTGGAAACCGGTTTTTAAGCTTATTATTTAGTCATTTATAGCAACAGTTACTTATTTCCAAATAATTTATAAGTTTGGATATTTATTTTCCCTCATTCTTATATTTACATTCGCATTATATCGCTATATCAATTTTTATCTATACCTTCACTAACACAATTTCTACATTGAAATCGTAGATACAGTTATAATTAAGTAATTCTATTTTACTGCATGTTATAACATGTTTGATGAAGCTAAGAAAATGCTTGCCAGCGAGTGAAAAGCTTTTAAGGTGGAAGCAGTGTTTTTAAATACATTCTTAAACTCAATTTAATGGAACGCTATCTTTAATAGTAGGTAGTATTTATTTCGTTGTAAATTAATATAAATGTTCGACCTCCTCGTGACAACAGCTTTGAATGAATCACTTTTTGTTTATTATTTTGAAAACCTTTTTGGTTAGGTGAGGTGCGTACGCTACCTATTGCGCATGCACATTTGGTTGCATCATCCACAAATTGCATAGCCTGCAGCCTGGGTTCCATACAAATAACCTTTCAATTCGGTATTGTTTATTGTAATGTAGGGTTACATTTTCATTTAATTTTTTTTATTAATCTTGTGTTGCACCAATTGTGTTCATACTTATGTACATAATGATAAAGCGGTACTTATAAACATTTTAGCTATAATTAAAGCGAATTATGTGTCTTGTATTATTTCAGATTTAGCTATGGAAACAGATATTATATATAAATATATTGTAGAGCAATTGAAAGACAAAATAAAAGCAAATGTTGCCATTAGAAGTATAAAGGATAGATTGTATCAATCTGATTTGATTGATACAAATCAACATTCAAATATTGAGAAGGTAACTTTTGTTGCCATTGTTAGTATTGTGTAAATTCATTTTTAAAATTATAGCTATCAAATGAAGATAACGTAGATATTTTGTTTAAAAACTTATCACAAAAGCAGAATTCAACCAAGAAATACAAGGACTTTGTTAAAATTCTGCAAGATGAATATGACTTTCTTCATAAGAATATACAGAATTATCTGACAGATGAAGAATGGTTGCAGAGCATTTATGAAAGTACTCTCAATTATGGCGACTTCCCTCGAAAACCTGCTCATTATGTGGAAAGGAGCGATAAGGTATGAAATGTCTAAATTCTCAAATAGTGTTTGGAATTAGTGTTTAAATTGTGTGTATTCTTTATTGCTGCTATTAGACATGGATTAATAGAGTAAGTAATTTAACTGTTAGCTAAAAGCATAATTTATTCTGTGGGCTTAAGAGACCTTATTGTCATTATTTTCAGATAAAACAAGTACAAGAGTGCTTGATCAAACTGTCTCCTGTTGGAAAACTTATTTTGTGTGGCATGACAGGGTCGGGTAAAACAAGTCTGGTAATAGGAACCATGACTAAAGAGATGGTTTTGTATGAATTTGCTGGGAAAGTTTTTTGGATAAATGTTGGTGATATCGATGAAGATCAATTGTTAATATTATTATTGAAGTATGCCATAAATACTGCACATATTTGATTTTTTGATATTTCCATATTTTGCAGATTTTATCTGAAATTATGTGATCCAAAAACACAAGAAAACAACATTAATTCCTTTAATTCAATAGACATTTTAAAAGACAAATTAAAAAAGAAGATTAGAGAAGGAAACAGTCACAAGCATATGCTCCTTGTTTTAGATAATGTTTGTAGTGAAAACGTTATTCATGCATTTGATATAGGATGTAAAGTATTAATAACGACTCAGAAAAGAGATGTTTTTAATCACGATCATAACACACAAATAATTGAGGTATAAGCAAGTAAACAGTTTTCTAGTTTTACACTTGATTGACCAATTTGAATAACTTGATCAATTTGAACAATATAAACCATATGAGACTTCTCAAGAAGTATTTTTACCATGAAATTGGCCAATTTTAAGTGTAAAACTAAAATTTAGGCATATCATTAAAACATCATTTTTAATATAGATTGATGGATCATTTAAATATGATGAGACTTGTTCTTTGTTTGCAAAGTGTTTAGACAAACCTATAAGTGATCTACAGGCAATTCCCGAAGTGAAAGAAATTCATGATTTATGTCAAGGCCATCCTTTTAGTATTGCACTATTTGCATCGCAAATAGTCACTTTTAAAGAGAAGTTATTGGATAGCCACTCAAAAAAATGGAAACATTTTGTGAAAATGTTACGAGCAAGTTATGTGTAAGTACTTGACCATATCTCACATAACTCATTATTGTTGTGTGTATTTTTTAGGAGTCAACAAAATAGTGTCATTACATCATGTATTGAAACATTAGATGATAACATACGTAATAAATACTCAGATTTTGCAATATTTCCTATAGATGTTAATATCTCTTCAAAGGTTTTAGAAATATTGTGGGACCTTGATGAGTTTAAAGTTAAGGAAATCATGACGCAATTAGAGAACAAATCTTTAATAGTATCTTACTACAGCACTGATCAACACAATTACATTTTTGGTATTCATGTTGTATTATTAACATACTTAAAGAATAGGTACAAAGATGAAATGAAGAAGAAACATGAAAGACTGATTCATGCCTACAAAAAAAGTTGTGGGAATGACTTTTCAAGACTGATTGATGATAATTATATATATCAGTATATAGCTTATCATTTGAGACAGGCTGATTTTAAACATGACTTTAAAATATACTTTGACCTTAAATTTATTGGTGCCAAAATAAAAGCTACAGGTGTTGGAGACATACTAAAGGATTTTGCTATTTATAGGAATGATATTCAGGTAATTTTCTTATTTAGATTTTTCTTGACTTGAAATACCGCGAGATCAAAAATTACATTGATAAAGGTTTGCTATGGAATGTAAAACGTCTGTCTTCAGTTATATCATTAAGTGTCATACTGTCATTAATATTTGTCATTATATTTTCTCTCTGACATCTTGTAGTTTTTCAATTATGGTTTACACCACAGCACACAAAACTTACATGATTGAAGCGGATTTTAGAACAGGTGTGCTAGTTAATGGTATTTGGGAATACAGTAAGCGTTTATGTTTGGATAATTTTCGTGAACACTTCCCAAATTTTGCAGTATAGTAGAGCAAGATTTTTATATGTGCATCGCACATAGTGTTGGTGTATTTTGCAAAACTGGATCTGTTACTCATAAAAAAATTTGCTGGTAGGCCAACTATTCGTACAGAAGAAGTGATTATTGACGTTCGTAATCGTATGGAACAGGACCCCACAAAATCTTTGAGACGCCTGTCCCAAGAAATTGGAGTTTCTTATGGAACATGCCAAACCATTGTAAAGGAGAACTTGAATATGCATCCATATAAGATGCAATCATATCAAGCTCTTTTGCCAACAGTCCACCCCAGACGTCTTGCGTACTGCCAATGGTTCGTCAACAATTTAATAAATAACGACCTGCTAAACTTAACACTTTTTCCTATGAGGCATGGTTTCAACTTACGGGGTACGTAAATTCTCAAAATATGCGAATGTGGAGCACTAATAAACCGCATTTTTTTGTTGAATCTCACTACATTCTCAAAAAATTGGGGTTTGGATGGCAGTCTCCCGTAGAAGGATAATTGGGCCGTTTTTTTTTCAATTTCACCATCAATGCAGAGAGGTACAGAAATAACATTTTGAATGAATTTGTTCAACAACTACACGACGATGTACTTCATAATGGTTATTTCCAACATGATAGCGCAACAGCACATACGACACGAGAACCTATAGCCTTTCTCCGTGAGTTTTTTTGATGATTGACTTATAAGTTTGCATACGCAAGTTGAGTTTCCTCCGAGGTCACCTGGTTTGACTATTATGAACTATTTTGTGTTCCTTTTCTGCAAAAATAGAATTTTCAGATCTCCTGTACATAATTTGCAAGAACTGCAACAAAAGATTATTGAAGTATGTGCAACCATAACGCCACAAATGTTGCAAAATGCTTTTGATGGCATGAAAAGGCGCATAAACGTGTGCATCGAACAAGCCGGGGGTCATTTTGAACATTTATTGTAATTTGAATTATCTCAAAAGAATGATACCTAAGACGGACGTTTTACATTCCATGGCAAACCTTTATCAATATAATTTTTGATCTCGTGGTATACAGTGAGCTCAAAAAGGTTGGAATAAATTCATTTAAAATTCAACCTTTAATTTTTTTAAAAAACACTGGGACCCGTCAATTTTTATTTTTAGATGGGCATTTTTTAAACTAATTTTTGTTTATACAGGGTGACTCAAAAAAAAGATTTCATTTGACACTTCAATTTTTTTTAATTGAAACACCCATTTTTTATTTTATTTTCGAAATATACGTAAAATTTCAATTACATTTCATGTATTATAACCTAAGTCTAAGTTAAGTTAGCTTATTTCTTTTCATTTAAACTGCACATATTAGGAGTTAAACATAATCAAATTTACTGAAACTGTAAACATTTAAACATTAATACCATTTTTATCTGTTACCTAGGTTATTTAACATTGACGTTGAAGTTCATTCCCTGTCAAAAGTATTTAAACATTTGTATAAAAGTTCTAATAAAAGTCTTTTTTTTTAACTGTAAAATGGCACGAGTAAATGAAAGGGAGCGCATAGAAATACTAATGATGATTGGCTATGGAGATAGGATGCGTACCCAACTGGAAGTTTCCGAACTGTTCAACAATAAATACCCAAACAGAGCGCCTATATCTCAATCAACTATTAGTAAAATTGAAAAAAAATATGGGGATTTAGGGCATGTGAGAGATAATTATGTAAAAGGCCGGCCCACTATCTCAGAAGATGTGCAGTTGAATGTGCTATTATCCGTTGAAGAGAACAACCATAAAGTTAGTCGCGCTATTGCTGACGAGAACAAAATTAGTCAAGGATCTGTATTAAACTATTTACATAAAAATAAATGGCTTCCTTATAAAGTTCAGTTAGTTCATGAACTAAATGAGGACGATCCAGATAGAAGAATGCAATTTTGTGAAATAATGATGGAGAGATGTATTGATGATCCTCAATTTTCACGAAGAATTGTGTTCTCGGATGAAGCAACGTTTTGCCTAAACGGAACCGTGAATAGGCAAAATTTCCGTTATTGGGCTACAGAAAACCCGCATTGGATTATGGAGTGTCACACACAATACCCTCAAAAAGTAAATGTTTGGGCTGGGATTATTGGAAACAGAATTTTGGGTCCCTTCTTCTTTGACGGCACTTTGACTGGAGAAAGATATCTAGAATTTCTAGAATTCGATTTGATACCTGCGCTTGCTGTAGTGTATCCAAATCCAGAAGATCCTGACATTCCCAATGATAGCTTATGGTATCAACAGGATGGAGCACCAGCCCATTTTACTCGCCCGGTGCGTGAATATTTAGATAGTGTTTTTCCTGGAAGGTGGATTGGTCGACGGGCCAGCCAGATCCCCTGATTTGACCCCGTTAGACCATTATCTGTGGGGCTACCTAAAATCTAAAGTGTATATCAACAGACCGAACAATATTGACGAACTTAAATCCCGAATAAGACAATAAATGAGACTGATAGAACCTCAAATAGTGCACAATGTTTCGCAAGAATTCGAAGATCGCCTCGGATATTGCCAGGATGTTGGTGGTGGCCAATTTCAACATTTATTAAATTAATATTTCACAATTTAATTACGAATCATTGAGACAATTATTATTTAGAATTAAATAATTTTTTTTTTTAAATTATATTGATTATTTTAGAAAAGAACTTAACTTAGACTTAGGTTATAATACATGAAATGTGATCAAAATTTTACGTAGAATCCGAAAATAAAATAAAAAATGGGTGTTTCACTTAAAAAAAATTGAAATGTCAAATGAAATCTTTTTTTTGAGTCACCCTGTATAAACAAAAATTAGTTTAAAAAATGCCCATCTAAAAATAAAAATTGACGGGTCCCAGTGTTTTTTAAAAAAATTAAAGGTTGATTTGTAAATGAATTTATTCCAAACTTTTTGAGCTCACTGTATACAGATATAGGTAATTTCAGTGTGAAAGTTGTTTACGGAAATTTATAAGTATTTATGTCCATCGCTAACTCCACTCTATACTTATACCATATAGTCCATCACAATTTGCTTACCTATAATTTGGTTTTAAGAAAGTTGGCTGGAAATTGCCGCCATCTATTAAAGTTTTCATGGGTTTTTTTGAAAACATGATTAGTGATTTTCTAGAATCAGTTAATTTTTCTTAAGAGGCGCGAATACAAATGCGACGCATAAAATAGGTTTGTTTGAACCCCCAGTTCTGGAAAACGTTCTAGATAGTTCAGGGGCGGGACTACGTGTGCTATCGACATAAATGGACCGTTTCTACAGTAGATATCTACACTTTCAGACGAGAGATATAAAAATTGGTACCATCTGTGTCTCTTGCTTGACTATCGCTTGGCATTCAGTTAGGTTCGGTTAGTTATTATCTTTTCTAAAACTATTGACTCAATTTTAAGTACATCCTTTAATGCTATTGAATATAAATGTTTTACTTTTTCTCCACTTTTCTATAACTTCACTACCATGTAGTAAACTATTTAACTGTCAACGGACATGATGCCACATAGTTTCCAAATGCTGCATTGAATTTATTTGTTAACAACACTGGATATTTTTCTGCAAAATCTAGGAATGCTTTCCAATGGTCTTGTTTATTGATTAACTAATTAACTTATCTAATTATGATATCGAAAATACCTACAAATAAGATGAACAAATATATAATTCTACAATACACATTAGCACCATAAGTTCATATAGTTGTCTTATTACTTACCGGGAAGATGTAATATTTACCAATTGAATAAACATTTTCGAATACCTTTAGATTTTTACTACCTATCACATCATAAAACTATTATAATCCACCTTTTTCTTTTGTGGTTACATTTGAAATATTTTATTACCGCCTAAGTCCCTTTATTTATCTCGCTCTTATACATGTGTATATGCGCACGTGAGAATGTTTCTCTCTAAGGCGAAACCATCGATGCTGTCGCTTGTAAGCCATATACTTAGGCGAGAATGAGTATAGCTTTCTATCATAGATATGCACACGTAGTGCCACTGCTGATAGTAATGCACATGTCTGGCTAAATTCTAGTACTGAAGTAGTTCCAAATCCTAAAGGTACGAGCAGTTTTATAATACCAACATTACTAATAGAAATATTCAAAAACACCAAACTAACATAAACAAATATTAATCAAAATAGATGAACGACAGGATTTAAAAAATAGTGAAAATATTGTTCATAAGAAATAAATTTTGTCATGGATATTTCTGATACGCTGGCTAAATAAAACAAATATTTTTCATACAGGCATGTATATCAAATGCATACACACACATTAATAAATATTACATAACTACAGAAATCAATAGTTATAATGACTCAAACAAATAATATAACAGTGCGGTTTCAAGATTCAGAGCCAGCGCCTTTTCCTTTCATTCAATTATTTATTTTTATTACATAATTTAAAATTGAGACTTGTTGGTACCTAATTGGAATTGTAATACTTACTTCATTTAGTAGTTACATTATCGATGGAATAGACTTTATATTTTTCGTGGGAGAGAAACGGTATTGATATTTGGGAATAAGTGAAGGTAGGATGTCACTACCACTAACAATTCCAACAACTACTGTCAACCGACTTTTATGTTGACAGCGTGTAGCGTGTTTGTGGTTTGCGTTTTACTCGTATTTTTTACTTTTCTAAACATTTTTTGCCTCTACATGGATTAAAAATCAGTTGTTTTCCAAAGGGGTTGATATTGCAAGGTTAGTGAAGTTCTTGTTATTTTCCGCGTTAATGTTGTATTTAATGTATTGTAGTTAACGGAGTTCGCGCGACCGGCAGCGCGCGCACGTCTTAGAAAAGGTTACCCTGGTGACGTCATGGTGGGTGTGAAAAATATAAAGTTTTATTAGACTCTGATTGTGTTTTGTCATACGAGTGTGAGGTCATGTTAAATTGAAATAAATTTCAATTTTGATAACAGGACATGTGACTTGCTGCTACAAATATTATTATTAGATTCTTCGGATGTCTATTTCACTAAAGTAAGTCCTACATCAAATTGCCTTTCTGTTATAGATAATACAGATTGCTGTCTGCAGAATGAGAATTGAATAGATTTTAATGTAAATCCAGAATAACAATCTCACGTGTTCATAACTTCGTATAATTATACCATATGTGTACTTCACCCTTATAGAAAGAATCACTTGCTAGACTTGAGAACATGGCAGTAGGTGGAGTGATTTTTGAAACTAGTTTATTTTTCAGAAATTACCTCACCTACTACCAAAATCGAATAGATTTTAATGTAAATCTCCAGAACAGCAGTCTAATTTTTCACATGTTCATAACGTCGTATAATTGTACTATTATGTGTACTTCATCCTTATAGAAAGAATCACTTGCTAGACTTGAAAACATGCTAGTAGATGATTTAATTTATAAAGCAATAGACTGCCATTTAAACAAATTTGAATGTTTAATTATATACTTACACTCGGATTCAAGAAAGATGATCCCTGCTTCACTAATATATAATTCTATCAAAAAATTATGTCTACATCCATATAAGAAATAGAATCTACTTGTATGACAAGGATAGCATAAGCGAATGCATGTGTTTCCAGTACGATGCAAGCACGACATACGATTCATGCAATTTATTTGAACAAGACAAAGACGAAGTGATTACATGCGCTGTATTATTTCAACATTTCCGTTTAGCGTTTTGACACAGCTTGGCTTTGACATTGACGTTTTGACATTTCTAGTAGTTTGATTTCGTTTTACAATTTGTTTATTTGATGGTAAATAAATTGTATTTTTACGTGGGTACACGTTATTTCTCAATAAAGTTCTATTATTTCTATTTTGGCATATGTTAAATATATTAAATTAAAAGACTATTGAGTTTATTTTACATATTTTTAATGAATGATAAAGTTAAAGGTGAGTCGCTCTCGCAACCGACATGCGCCACTAAATTAAAATAGCGTCAAATTTGAGATGTTGCAAAATTTTACCTGTCAACCAGTATAACCTGCAAAAGTCATATGAGGACTGTCATAAATGATAATATTCATACATTTTTTGACATTTGTCATAATTATCTTTTGACGTTTGTTATAATTTTCATCTAAATATTTTAAATTTGTCAACAATGCTTCTCTCCTAAACAGTATAGCCAAATGTTATATAAAATATAAGTGTAGAAAAAATATTCAATAGCTTTATTTATAATATTTAATTTGTAACTGGCTTTCATGTAATAGTATTTTAGTATGGGAAGGTATATATCCAGAAATATTAAATTATTAGTTTAATTTTATTGTATTGAAATTGTTCCGCCCGATTGATATTTGTAGTGATATTGAATCGTCGTCTTTAGTTCGTACTTTGGCCGTGTCGGTTACCAAAACGACTCGACTATAATGCATAATAATATGCATAACCTAAAATTAGATCGATCAATCTAACCGGAAAAGGTAGATTGTCATCATTATAATTTCCATGTTCATTTTGTAGTGTACTTATCATGATGGCGAAGTATTGATTTGAATCATACAATATTAAAAAAATGGCGCAGGGATCATTTTTGCTGAATTCAAGTGTAGAGCTGTTTACTTCTGCTATTACAAAACTGAAAATGAAATTATGAGAGTAAGTGAAAACAAGTACAAAAAATAAAGGAAAAATAATTTCAATGTAACTGAATCAAAACAAATACTTTAATAACATCAGAAATTAAAATACAAGAAAAACCAATTATTCAAACTACTAAAAAATAAAGCTAACCTAAAATTCGATATAAACATACCCAGAAAATGCGAAAGCTAATTGGAATGACAATTATGCATGTTCGGGATTTATCAGAATTTTAAATGCCAGCCCATTGGCCAGATATGTTCTGAACAGTTCATCGTTTACCTTCTAAAGGACCGAACTCTGAACAAATTGTTCTCAAAATGTATAGTTCCAGAATTGCTTGGTCGGAACAGTTTTTTTTTTTTCAAATGACATGCGCACTATTTCTAGAACTGTTCAGAACTGGGGAGTGCACACAAACCTAAGGAAAATTTTAAGAATACATGGCGTGCGAAATTGGCAAATTTAACGAATCCAACGTAAAGAAGGCCTTAAAAGAAGACTATTTTCTATATAGCACTTCTTGCGGAAAAGTACCGAAAAGCCACAATTTCAAGAAAACTTAACATACCTTGTAGGTTAGAACTATCGCATATAGTATCACAATTAATTTATTTTGGTCATAAAAACACCAGTGTACAACATATTCATCAACACTAAACGCAGTAAATGACCATTATTTATATAAATATACAAATTTCGGCCATAATTTTGTGATTTGATAATAAAAAACTTGAGGGTTAAGTTAGTTTTGCATCTATCAATAAATTGAACTTCAAATTGACAGATGTAAAATGAGCTTAAGATACATTTGTTTGACATATGAATGTTGTCGATGATGATGTGTTTCAATAGTTTCCTAATTTATCTGTGTTTCATATTTTATTGGTTATCTCTTATTAAAGGTTTGTTTGTGTTTAATAATACGAACGGTTCTAACACAGTTCTGTTACTGCGCAGAACTACAACTACTATATAAAGCATAGCTGACTCGTCCGCCATTTTGGAGATAACTGCGTCAAAATGTAGCCTATATGAGAACTGTCAATCTGTCCGCAATGACGTCATTGACAGCTAAAGTGAGCATACCGGTATAAGTGTATCGTGATATGAACTGACATTTATCTCCAAAATGGCCGACGAGTCAGCTGTCCTAAATATAGTAGCTATACGCAGAACTGATGCGTCATAGTACACCATTCGGAACGGTTCCGAACGATTCGATGCCTTTAGCCCGAATTAGTTCGACAGTTCTAGAACGGTTCCAGAACTGCCAATCACAAACCAAAACACGACGTTTTTTTGTTCCAGAACAGTTCTGGAAACCCGAACACTTAACATAATTCTGCGCATGACGTGAATTGTTCTGGAATCGTTCTTAGCGAAACAAAAACAAACCTCATGATAATGATGCTTTTAAATACATTTAGGTTGATTAAATAGTTAAGAGTGAATAGCATAATTTACTTCTCTTGGCATTTAATATATTCTTTTCACTAAATCACGATATTTCAGGAACACATGATTGGACACGATAAAAATATCGTAATAGATATAGAGAATTTTATTAAGAAATTTGGTAATGATTTACATAGACATGAAGATATTAACATTATACAGTGTGCATTGACATATCCCAAAGAGAGTTATATTTACAAGTCGGCAAACGAAACAGCTTTATCTGCCAATGCGTCACTTTATTTTAAAATTCAGTGAGTCATATATATCTAGCCAATTAACTATTAACTATTTTATTAAACAATGTATTTTTTAGAACACCTACAAAGAAGTGTGACAACGATGAATTGGAGTTTTCAGTACCAGAAAATTGTACTTACGTGTGCTTCGCAAAAGAAAAAAACCAATTGCTTATTGGTACAAAAGAAGGAAATATTGAGGTAATAATAAACAGGGAGGATTGAACATCATACAACATATAAGTATTACAGATAGGTATTCCAACGTTATTACGGGAAAATGACGTATTGCATAACTGCGGGTCTAGTTTTGGAATATTCAATTGAATCAGGACTATTTAAGGTAGTGAGAGACGCGGAAAATAAATAAAACATTAAATTACTCCTATCCAATATATTAAGGAGACCTATAAAATTAATCTGAACTGTTGTCTTGATGTAGAGGCTTCATTGATAAATACAGTAAATTAATAACAAAATAACAAATAGAAAAGCAGGCTGCCATTACTAGCTTCTGTCAGAAGATTCTCAGTTTATTAGGGACAACAATCAACTTCACCACATGGTAGACAATACTGACCTACGCATTGAATGACCCACTATAGTCCGTCTCAATCCCATTATGCAGTACAGGCTTATGGAAATTGATTTCGTGGTTACCAAATCATCTCATTGTATGTCATTACATATCCGGTTCATTATCCGACATTCTTTGCAAACAAAACATAACCTATACAACTGTTTGTCATTCAATTGAGGCATACTAACAATTAATAGTAATATGAAACACTAAGGAAAGAATATATGGGAAGACGGATTAGTTAAAACAGGATTGTTCTGTAGAAATTTATTTAAAATCAAACTGAATATAGTAAGCCATAGTAAATAAATTAATGTTTCAAAGTAATACCTAAGGTATGCAATTTTCTTCGTTACATCTTAATCTACTATCCACTATAAATTTAGACAAAGTTAATACAAATTTATAAAAAGAATAACAATAGCCACATATACACATACTTTAATTTTTTTAATATGTGACATGACTCTTCTAGTATTATTGAATATTAATATTTTAACGTACATTCCATTATACATTTAAAGACACAAATTCTTCACAAATTCATTTTTCAAAAATATACTTTCCCATTTATAAGAAAAGTAATATATTATATATTATATTATAATAAATACATGATAACATTTATGAGAAAACTAACCATGACCATACAAAGGAGTAGGTACACATATTGTTTTTCCAATAACAAGGGTGGAGACTGTGGCTAAAAATCTGAAATAAAATGCAAAAGGAAAAATCCCTCACCACAAGAAATATATATAAAATCTAAATACGCATATCGGCAACTAAGTTGCCATCTTCAGTAGATATCTGTATAAAAGAAAAAAGAGTGTCAAACTTGGTATTTTTGGCTAAGGTGTAACCTTAGAAGATATGCTCTTCACCAAATCACCAGTGGGATAACACTGATTTCTTAAGAAACGACATCTCTGTACAGGGTGTTATAAATTAAGTCGACACTATTGCTAACTTTGTCACTAATGAAGCTACAGTATCGGTTAAATTAGCAAAGTAGTGGTATTTTTATCGTGAATAATGATGGCAGAACCGAAAAGACAGTTGAACTTCTAATTTTCTTCGCCCTATTTACATGAGTTATTTTTTTTTAATGGAACACCCAGTATATTTTTGCATAATACGAAAGAAGGAATTATTTTAAAAAAAGAAAGCTTTCATACATTATTGGCCAAAAATAAAAGTTGCGGCAGTTATTATTTTGTACAGCAATTCCTATCAATAAAATCAAGATAGATATGATAAAAAAAAAACAGCAAATATTAAACAAGCATTGTGTATTATGTATATTTCTTATAATAGATGTTCGAAAACATCACCGTTTAGTCCGATACATTTCCGAATTCGTTTGTGTACATTGCGAGTTACTTTTAAAATCCATCTTGCGTCTATGTTATTAACAATAGTAATTATTTTATTTTGCAACTTTACAACGTTTTCATATGAGCCGCAAAATAAAATAATTACTATTGCTAATAACTTAGACGCAAGATCGATTTTAAAAGTAACTCACAATGTACATAAACGAATTCGGAAGTGTATTGAACAAAACGGTGATGTCTTCGAACATCTATTATAATAAACGTATGCACAATGCTTGTTTAATATTTGCTGTTTTTTTATCATAGCCATCTTGATTTTATTGATATGAATTGCTGTACAAAATAGTGGATAACTGCTGCAACTTTCATTTTTTGTCCATAATATATGAAAGCTTTATTTTTTAAAATAATTTCTTCTTTCAATATATGCAAAAATATACTGGGTGTTCCATTTGAAAAAAAAAGTAACTTTTGTAAATAGCGCGAAAATTAGAAGTTCAACTGTCTTTTCGGTTTTGTCACCATTGTTCACGATAAAAATACTACTACTTTGCTAATTTAACCGATACTGTAGCTTCATTAATAACAAAGTTAGCAATAGTGCCGACTTAATTTATAACACCCTGTATAGGAATATCGTTTCTTAAGAAATCGGTGTTATCCCACTGGTGAATTGGTGAAGAGCATATCTTCTAAGGTTACACCTTAGCCAAAAATACCACGTTTAACACTCTTTTTTGTTTTATACAGATATCTACTGAAGATGAAACTTAGTTGCCGAAATACGTATTTAGATTTTATATATATTTCTTGTGGTGAGGGATTTTTCTTTTTGCATTTCATTTCACATATTTTTTATTGTTACATTCTGATGACCCTCCACAATTAATCGTTCAATATTTCTTTGTTTGAATGACGTATTGTGCATTTTAACGTAGTACTTAACTTATGCCCATACCATTTCAATTGGGTTTAATTCACAATGATAAAGGGAACCCGAAGAACTTAATGCCTTTTATTTTTTGCAAATTCATCAATTTTGTTTCTGTCATACTGAGACCTAACTTCTGACACACAAGCCAGTAAATCTCTTTTTAACATGTCATTATCTAATGATATATTCTTTGCGGTAAGCCATTCAATAATTTGGTCTTTTCTCCATGCTACTGTTGGAACCTTTTATAATATTCTCGTACAATGTGAGGCATTATCGAGAACAACAACCGAGTCCTCTGGTATATTTGGAAGCAATTTATTCTTGAATCTTCAATGTATCTGTATCCATTTCGCTATGAACATCAGCAGTATTTTTCTTACAAAGAAATGTACATTCGGCACCAACAACAAAACCGTGTTCTCCTCCAGCATGGAGTACTGCAAATCAAGGCCTAAGACCACTTGGTGATTTTAAACCAGTGCTGAGTCGTTGTGTAAAAACTTGTCGACTGCTTTGAACAGTGGTGTCAGTCCAATTTTTATTTACTGAGTGTTCTGCATTCACCCATGATTAATCGGTATATATATAGTTCTACCTGAAAATGAAACAACAACAATCAAACACAAGCAAATGATGAATTGCGTAATGAACATAAAAGTAAAAATAAATAAACGGTAAGCTATACCTTTGTCTCTGAATTTCCTGATGTCTCGCAACTATTTATGTCTCCACCTAATGATGTCATCTCTTTCAATAAGAATACTCTTTCGTCCCACTTTTGAAATTCAAAACCTATATCATGTAGCAATCTGTGAAAAGTTTCTCGTGCGAAGTTAGGCAGATTTGTCATTATTATTAACAGCAACAAGAATAGTATTTAAAGTAGGAGGTGTATTATGTATAAGAAAGCAATGAACTTTACGTCGAATACGTGCCTGTGTATTGTCATCATATGAATGAAGTCGATCATTTATTTGTACATGTTTCCTTTTGTTTGCTTTCTCTGGACTTTATAGTTAACCCATTTGTTGTTCCCTCTTTACATTATATATGGTACGCACTGAACAACATAACGCTTTATTTGCTTCTTGAACAACAGAGGTCACGTTCATGGATGTATTAAAATAATTATATACATTCATAATCATCTGCTTTTCCTTACGACTAAAATTTTCTTCCTTCTGTCGCTTTCTGTCTGCGAGCTCCATAATGAAAAATATTGTTGTATATCGCTGTTTGTGTGTGTGTGTAACGATAACGGTCAAATTACAAACTATCAATACCAAACTTTGTATTTGAGAGTATAATCATCTTCTTAAGAGCTGATTAGATCTTCAGACAAATCGGTAAACGCGAAGTAGTATTTTACTTTAATGAAAACATTAAATTTTACCCATGCCTCGCCAATTGATAAGTTTAGACGAATTTCTAAAGAACACAAAAGAATTCAAAAGTGAATTTGGGGAAAAATTGATCGAAAAAGTGTTTTGAAATTTCGAATATCTCGCAAGTCATGCATTGTAGACAAATATATTGGCAGTATAAAAGTATTTGAAGCTTAATTTTGAATAATTTTTGTATAAAAGAGTTTCAAAATTCGGACCAGAAATAGCGCGTTATATAATAGTTTTTTTTTTGAAAATACCGTGCAAATTATGTACTTTGACAGATTTATTTCAAGTACAGAAGCATTTGGAACTGGATTTGGAACAAGTTTTGTATAAAAAATACTTCGAAATTCGGACGGGAATGTGATACATCACGTGAAATGTGAATATTTTTCCTTTCAAACTGTCTTAAGTATGTACACAGTATAGAGCTGTATAGACACAGTAGTTTCTCTCGCCGTCGGCACCTTTGATGTTTGTGTCCCAAAATAGTACTGCGCATTCACGCACGCGCAACCAGAGGCGTAGTAAATTTTTCTATTCAGGAATAAGCCAGTGACGCAGAACCAAATCGTTTATGAGATAATTATGTTAATCTATTTTTAAAATTATGAAAAAGCTATATCAATAATACAAAAAACGATGATAAAACACTGCTTTTTATTAAGTACATATTACACACGCATTTAAAATGTAATACATTATACGTACAACACAAAAAAAGGCTCCTCTAACCTAAAGATTACTTAAATTTCTTGACACAATTCATCAATGGTGTTGTAAAATTGTTATTTTATTTGAATTGCCACTAACTTTGAAATTTCTATTGCAAAATTTCAAAGTATAAAAAATTCTTACACGAATAAATAGTTTTATCAAAAATTCTGTAGGAAAATTTTCGCAGGGATGTTTATATGATATCTCCTCCAACTTCTGTTTTAATTTAAAGCTAACATTTGGTTCGAAGGAAAATGAAGAAAAAAATTCACAGAAGGCTTTTTCCTAATGCGGTATTTATATATAGGTATACTGAAATTATGGTCGGGCGTTGCCAAATTAGTAAAGCTGTTTCACAAAGTTAGGACATGCCTTAAAATAAGTGTAAAATTTGAATTCATTCATTTCTTGTGTTTTAAACGTATAATTGTTGGAAAACTATGCTTTTCAAAACATTTGTGTCCCAAATAACCTATAAAATAAGTGAAGGCATTTTGTTCAGTTATATTTTCCCATTGTCGGTAATCAGTCTTCGAAAATTAAATTTTGCGTTGGTGGTGGTGAATTTCTCATGAAGTTTTACTAATTATTTACGACTACAATACACAATATGCACATTTTAACAGTTGAGGACATTTTAATGCGCCTGGGGATTTTACCGCATTGGTTCTTTCGGAAACCTGAAAAAGCTTAATTTAGAATTGTTCGAACTATTCTTGCACCGAGGTGCACAACAATAATGGGGCATTTTTGTTCCAAGTATTCGCGAAACGAAACACTACAATTATTGATAAAACGTTATGCTGCGTGCACACTAATTATAAAAAACAATTTGTTTGTCAAAAATGTTGGAGGTACGTCAGCATCCATTAAGTTATATGCAAATGTTTCAAGGAAATGCACAATAATCAAACAAAAAATTTTGACACACATTTTAAACACAAATTCTAAATTAATAATGTGTTAATAAATTTATTTGATGTTAATTATAAATGCCAAAAGAATGTATAATTTAGTTTTACAAATGCCTTGTTTAATCTGTGTACAACTACCCATTAATTTGTAAAATTAGTGTTCATAATAAATTGTTTGTTAAACATTTTGTATAATTGGTGTACAGCATAACTTCTTATATTAACGGCCATTCACAAATCGCATCAAATAATCCCGCCAACTCAACAGCTGATGGTTGACTACTGCGCATTCAGAAATTTTCACGCACGCGTCGGTTTAAGGTCGTCGGTAGGAGGACAATTATTTCCCTCGAGAGAAACTACTGTTTCTATTACATAGCTATATACTGTGGTATGTGTATAAGGCCACATAATAATATAATGTAGAAAAATTTGATGTTTAAGTGTTTTGTGTTTTAAATAGGAATATTAACTAAACATCACCAAAGAAACATATCTATAACAGTCAGTAAATTGTAAATTGTAATGAAACATAATTAAATAAATATTTCTAAAAAATAACAATTACATAAACTACTTAGGAAGAATATGCTCAAATAAGTTCCCAGTTACTTCATTGCTATGATGAATTTGGCTTCTAAAATATTCTAACGAATTGTACACCCGATTTTATTTTGCAAAGTGAAAAAATAGTGCTTTCTTGGGCAGGTACAACACTCTATTTTCACGTTCTATTGGTGCAAAGGTTACTGGTTTTTATATTACATTAAATATCCGGCTAGACGTACGGTACGTTTTTTTTATTTTTCTGTATTTTATTTTTATGTACCACCGAACTTCTTTAGGTGGTTTGAAGAGGTGTAAATACATACGTAGCTTATATCGTGATGTATCACATGTTGCTTAAAAAAACAAAATGGCAGTCCGGCTTAAATAACTGGAATTATTTTTATTCTAAAATATTCTAAATAATTTGTACTTTCAATCAAAACTTACTTGCTGAACCACGCGGACTCATTTACATCAATTTCATTGCTGAGTGACATTTCGATCATGTTGACGTATCGTTGGGAAGTCACAATAATTGCGTGGCCATCATTATTTTCAAAAAAAAAAATTTGAACCAATTATCCCGTTTGCTGACACGGCACACCACACTGTTCCTTTTTCATTGTGGAAGTCTGATATCCGAAACCAACATTCTGCTCATAGTGCGACGAGACAAAAGACAAAGACAAGATGGAAATCACGCCGAAATTCTCGTCGTGCAACTTGAAAACAATTATTCTTGTTCCAATAAGCTTTCACTGCGAAAACACGTTGCTCTTGCGTCCACCATTGCATTGCAACTGAAATGGTAAACAATAAGGAAGAAAATGACAGTATCACAGTATTACAAACTTCAATTATGGCATTGTACGAATCGATTCAAAATCGTGCCACCCAGTACCTAGGTATGTGTAAATTAAAAAACAAACTTTATAAAATGTTGAAATTAGCTGGATCTTTGTATTTTATTAGTACTAGCACGTACACTGCCCGGATTATAAAACCCGACAAGCTTATGTCATTTGTTTTAATTTTTCACATACTTGCCAAATTAGATATTAAACAATATTAAAAGATTTAGAATAATTTCTCAATCCAAAGTCGACTAGCCTATGTATGCAAGAGATATACTCTAGAATGTACACACGTTCCTCATTCCTAATATTCGACGACCGTCAAAAAGTGAAACCGTTCATTGATTCGATATACTAGTGATAAAACACTTATATGTTCTATTTATACTTTTATTTTCTTCGATCCAATAAAATTATTTCTGATGTAACACTTGTTTTTTTAAAAAATATTGCAATCTTTCAAAATATATGTATTATACATGTGTAACCTTATACCTAACTGTTGTAACCTATAAACTCTATTAACGACAATTTGAATATATATACTTCTCTCTCTAAATGCAATTGTAAGTCAATAAGAGTTATACGAATTTTCCAGTGTGCAACTATTAAAATTTCGACACCAAAACCTTCATGCTATTTCGAGAATGGATTCCATAATGACAAAAATCTGCCCCATTTTGAGTCGAATCCGATATGCATCAGCTACCTGTATGCTTACCTGTGATAGTACTTTTATTTTTGTTCATGTTTTATTCAACCTGTGTTTAACAGGAAAAGCCATTACTTAAGCAGTTTGAAGATAATAGCACAGACAGTTTTGTTACTAAAAATAGGAGTTGGTTATTTTCATACATGTGCTATCTAAGAGCAGATTGATTATTTTCTTTCTTTAATACTTATAATTTGGTCATCGTGTACCAACCTGTACATCATCATGTGGAAAGACCGCATTTCGATTGGTCAAGTCCATTATATCCCACCACATTTTCGGGGTGTTACATTGTCCAGTCAGTTGCGCCGTATTCAGTACTGTGTTTTGTACTTGTGTTTTTGTGTTATACATAATATACCATATTTTAAAATAAGTGTATTTTTCATTATAAATAAAATATATGTTTTAGATACTTAGTTTTTTATCTGTAATACCTCAGAATCATACTTATATATTTTTATACTACAAAATTTCGAAGAAAATAATAAGTACTACATGATTTTTAAATGAAAGTTTCTCTGTTTATATCATTGATGAAGCTGTCTTATATTACATATTTGTATATTATGACGTGAACTTCATTTTATAATAATCGAAATCAATATTTAACACAATCAGCTTTATTTGTACAGCTACCAAAGATATTTGTAAAATAGAACATAATATATATTTCATTAGTACGTTTTTTTACTTCAATATGTAAATACAAGTTTTTTTTCACTATAATTTCTCGATCACGCTTCGCGGCTGGTACTTTTTGATCGTCTTTTGCTATACCAGCCTATACGTTGTCTTCCTGTCGCCGTTGAACATAAATATTTTCTACCAAATGTGGATTAGTATGAGAGCCTAGTAACGAACTAAAGCGATCCATTCGTAAAATTAATGGTTTGTGCCTTAAGTGTTCATGTGCATGGAATTTCATTCTTTTTAATATCATTTACACAAAACGATCTACACGTACTGTGATTTAAGGAAATTTGTTGCACAGACGTTTTTTGTTCCTCCAGAACATCAAGTATTACATCAGTTGATTTATCTTCAGCCATTGCTATTAAAAAAAACAAATTGTTTTTAATTATATAATATACGAAATAATTTGTAATTTAAGTCTACAAAGATTCAAATATACAGTGTGCACGCGGTCTACCTGCCGATGAATATACTAGACAAGCTGGTCGACTATAAGTGGGAGAATAAGAGGGTAGCCTCTGTTACTAACATTAGAGCTACGTTAAAGTCGACACCGCAGAAATCGTCACTGCGTTAGTCCGTGAAAATTGCTACTGTTACTGTTTAACATATTCTTTAACCAAGAATAAAGTCATTTATTGTACTGCTTTAGAGAAGACGGACGTTTGATAACATTTCCGGGGTAACGCTCGACATCGACCCGACCGTTAACAAAATTCAAATGAAATGCGCAAGTACAGCTGCTATATCCTAAACGCGAGTCAGTCAGTTTCACTACACTTTCTCGTACTAACTCATACAAACGCTCGGTGTCGTCGTTTTATCACACAGTAAAATGCATCCGCAAGCTGCGGATGCATTTTACAAGTAGATGTTTTCTCCTATAATAGCGACCGTGTATATATATGTCTCACAATATTACTAACATTTTTTAGGTTTGGGACAGAACATATCGAAAGATATTGTACAAATTCATTGGTCATAGCCAAGGAATAAAATACATAGAATTGGATCCCGATGGAGCCACTTTTTTGTCTGTTTCCGATGATGGTTTCATTAATCTTTGGACTCTACACACCAAAAATCTGGATTATTATAGTCCATCTTTATTGCAAAGCAGTCATAGAAGCTTTTTTGGTGAAGAACCTTCATCTTATCCAACATATATATTCAAACCTGAAGAAAATGATAAGTTCATATGTGCATCGTTTTGTAATAACTATCCAAGCGATCCTTCTATTATAGTTGGTTCTAGTAAGGGAGTTATAAGCTTATGGAAAAACGGCAATTATAGCAGCCCTTTTTATTTGAAGTCAGCATCAGGGATGGATTTTTTAAAATTCTCTGATGATGATTCTGTAATTGTCGCAATTTGCGGAAGTGAATTATTTATACTGACTAAAGATTTCAACGAGGTAATTTTTGAACGCCTGGAAAACACTGCTTTAGCAGTTTTCATGTTGGAGAAAAATGCTTTTGTTATTTTACATAATATGTCCATATTTTTGTGGACTTTTGTGTCAAAAAGAATGCCTGGCGATAAATTACCACTTATAAAATCAACACTTATAGATAGCATAGAAAATAATGAATTTTCTTGTGCGTTTATGGAAAATAATGTCTTATATGCTGTGACAACTGATTATAAGATTCATAGATATGACATTAACAATTTGGAATCGATAAGGAGAATTGCTAGACTTGACATGGAAATGAATGAGTAAGTATTATATTTTCTATAAAACATATGAAAATACATTATATATTAAGACAAACAGCTAGTTCTCTTAATTACAAATAGTTCAACGAACTACACTAGTAAAGGATAGGAAGGTTATTTAGTGCATAAAATCTGTCATAGTGGGCGTGGCTATCCGCCATTACAATTCAGGTCAAAATTCATATAGATATGTATTATAATTAATGAAATTATTATATTCAGTTCAATAGTTTACGTTCCGTATTTATGCCTTGGATAGATGTTAAATTCCTGTAACAACAGTGAGAAAGTTGATTGACATAAATAAGAGGTTTTTATATTTTAAATTTACTTCTTCGGTATTAATAATTCTTGACATTTTAGGGATATTTAAATTTTTCATTAAATCATTAACTGCTTATTCTCCTGTTTATTAACGTCGTTAAATGAAAGGAAAGAATGCAAATATTTATTATAATGAGGTAAAATCAAAGTTTAAATGAATTTTTAATTATACAGGGTGTCCAGAAACTCTCCTGACAAACGAAGACCGGAGATTCCTCAGATAATTTTAAGACAATTTAACCCAATTCACCCTAGTCCGAATATGCTTCCTAAGGGAGCTAGAGCTCTTTGAAGATGGCGCCTTGTAATTAGTTTTTTTTTAATATCTCCCGAACGCTTCTATTTAGAAAAACAAAAACTGGTATGCTTATTTATCCTCCAGAGATGAATCGATTCCATCAAATGCGAATTTCTAGTACCGGTCATAGGCGTCCGTTTTGGGTAGGTTAACAGTTATTTTAACGCATAACTTTTTTGTCTTTAACTTTTAAGCATTTGTGACACTATATTATTAAATTTTCAGGTATTCTAGTACTAAAAGGTACTCTTACTTTAACTCGGTAGGATACACCGTTTTCTAGAAAACTCGATTTGAAAATTTTTCGTTTTTTCGTCATTAAAATTCAATTTATTATTTTTTGCACTAGTTCGCTCTGAACTGCCAACAGAAATAAAACCTACGTTTTTAATTGTCAAATTGTTGTCAGTTCGCGAAGTTGAAATGACGAAAGATGAAATGACGAAAAAACGAAAAATTTTCAAATCGATTTTTCTAGAAAACGGTGTATCCTACCGACTTAAAGTAAGAGTACCTTTTAGTACTAGAATACCTGAAAATTTAATAATCTAGTGTCACAAATGCTTAAAAGTTAAAGACAAAAAGGTTATGCGTTAAAATAACCGTTCACCTACCCAAAACGGACGCCTATGACCTTAGGAAGCATTTTCGGACTAGGGTGAATTGGGTTAAATTGTCTTAAAATTATCTGAGGAATCTCCGGTCTTCGTTTGTCAGGAGAGTTTCTGGACACCCTGTATATTTAGATCTCAAATACAATACACAATCACAACAGTGCCTTGCTTTTATTGGCCTTTAAACACTATTGTTTTGTTCATTTTTGCCACAGAGAAGTACCAACGCCTGCTATAGCCGAATCGTTTCAGCAACCGACACGGTCAAAGTACGAACTAAAGACGATTCAATACCACTACAAATTTCGATCGGCCGGAACAATTTCAGAACAATAAAATTAAACTAATTAATTAATATTTCAGGATATATGCGTTCCCATAGCAAAATACTATTACATGAAGACCAGATACAAATTAAATATTATAAATAAACCTATTAAATATATCTATTCTACACCTATATTTTATATAACATTTGGCTGTACTGTTAGGTGGCAAGCATTGTTCACAAATTTAAAATGTTTAGATGATAATTATAATAAACGTCAAAAGATAATTATGACAAATGCCAAAAGGTGCAAAATATTATTATGGTGGAAACGCGTTACATTCAATTGCACGTCATACTAGACGACTCGTCTTGTATATGTTGCCGGATCTATTTTCATTTCTGTCAGTGACATTTGATATAACCAAAGAAAAAAATTATTCACAATACAATAACTATAACGTAATATATTTTGTAAATGAAGTGATCTAAGACTTCAGTCTTTCTCAACTTATTTATTATATTGATTTAGATTGTCGAAAAAGCTTAAATGTTTCATAACATATCCATAATAAAATTTAAAATAACCAATACTTACGCTATTCACATTAAATTCAACAGATGATTATGGAAAAGTTTGTAAAAAGCTTCGACTGGTTTACAGAAACCTTTCGGCATTATATTCAAAGGACGCAAATAAATAATAAACAGGATGTACACTTCTAAGAAGAACTGTTTTTAAACAATTCATATCAAAGCAAAAATAAATATGAAAAATTTGACAGGAAAAATATACAGAATACACGTCTTTTTGACAGATATGATTTATCTGCCAACACTGAATTGAACTATTAGTCTATTAAAAATATGTAACAAAGAAATTTAATACTGAAACGGAAATTATGTGCTTTTTTGCCATGAATGCGTATATTACGATCAATTTATAAATACTGTATTTAAGCTGATTAAATAAATTCCCTTAAGTACAATTTAACAAAATAACTTTTTTAGTTTCTCTAATACAGTTATGACAACATGTAAACGTCATTAAACGTCATCGATGACGTGCAATTGAACTTAACGAGTCTGCTCTATATGTATAGAGGAAACGCGTTACATTCAATTGTACGTCATACTAGATCCATGACGACTTGTCCTGTTTATGTTGCTGCATCTATTTTTATTTCTGTCAGTGACATTCGATATAACAAAAAAATATTCACAATACAGTAACTATAACTTAATATATTTAGTAATTGGCATATTCTAAGACATGAACTTTTTTATACAATTTAAATCAAAGGTGTATCAATAAAAAAATACGAAAATTGTGAATTAAGTCTGTTATCAAATATTTGTACCAGAGAGGGAGAGTGTAACTAGCCTCTCATCAAGAGGCCCTCAAGAATTTGCGGAGAAGCTTTTGCAAATTCAAGCAATTTTACTTTTAGAAATATGAATCTTCATACAACAGTAATAAATATAATAATTTCCATCGGCTGAAGATTCTTTCACTGTCTGCTAAAGTAATTACATATACACATTACTCAGTCTTATGTTTGCTATTTACGTATTCTGTAAATATTGATAAAATGCTTTCGTTGAATAATTTATACTATCTTAGAAAATATAACTAATTTTTGTTTCAAGTATATGTTGGAAATTAACAATAACGTAAAAAAAAAAGGATTATTTCATATTTAATAATTTTAAGCCACTAGAATATATAACGTATTTCTTTTGTAAAGAAATCAAAATTTGTTTTTCTAAAGCATTATTAATGAAAAGGTTTAATTAAAAAAATAAATATAATTTAATAAATTTTATTAGCTTATGTATACAATAACCCATTAAGTGTGCAATAATTTTATCACTTCAGCAGCGCACCGGGCTTCAATTTATTTGCCTTCAAACTATCGGTATGCTCTCTATATATATATCTTACTGACTCTAAGGTAAAATTTTAAAATATCATGAAATAAAAGATATTTAATAATTCCCAGTAGTATGGAATATACGTATAAATAGTAGATGTAATAGTACTAAACACAAAACACAAGCTTTGAGGAATTGAACTGTCATGCCGCCCTCTACTTCTTACATTTACCGCACTGGTTCAACAAGCAACTGCCGTTCTATGGTTTACTAGTATAGTTGATTGATATAGTTGAGATTTCGTATCTGGGAATGCACGTCATAATTACGTCATGATTGGGGGGAAAATTAAAATGTTTTATTTAGAAGTACTAAACATTGTTATTTATTCCATTAATTGTGTTTATAATAATTCTCTTAATTATCTGTTAATAAAGGGCAACCTTACAAATACATATATATACATCTATTTATTTTTATGGCATAATAAACTCAGATATTTATATTTCATGGCAATGGCATACCTGAAAATTTTCCTGAATTGTTCTTTTATTTGTCACAAATTCCTCTTCACAAAACACAACACAAGTTTTGAGGAGTTGAACTGTCATGCCGGCCTCTACTTCTTACATTTACCGCACTGGTTCAATAAGCAACTGCCGTTCTATGGTTATTTGTAGAAAAACATATAAAATGTTAATGTTGTTATGTTAACAAGGAATGTCATGTTTTGCAATTGATGGAAGTTCTGTATCACTAAATGTGTCCATATTCGAACAGATACATTGAGAAATAATAGGTAGGGAGACGACGTCATGTGATCAAACCGGGTACAGGTCCGCCATATTGATACTACACTTAAGTCAAAGAGGTAGTGTTGGTAAAAAGTGGAGTGTGTATTAAGTGCATCGTTAAGTTAAATATTAAAAGGTATTATGGTTTCTTGTGCTCTACGTAGCTGCAACAGCAGAGACGGCGTTGATAAGAAGAATTCGTCTGGAATAACATTTCATAGGTGAGTGGGCCTGACGGGTGTGGGGTGATTATAATTCTGAGTAATCCGGACCAGGTGAGGCATCCATATTGGTCCCACACTTAGCCCCGCCTAATGCCCTCGTTTTGAGCGCACAGCAAAGATGCTTTACAGCGTCTCCATAGTATTTTTCCTCAATGAACAGATATAATGACATAACATTCAAATATTACGGGTGACGTTTTGCAAAGACTGAAAACTTGGCAACAGCTAAAAAATGTAATGAACGATGACGTGCATTGCTAGATAAAAAATCATGACTATATTTATTTTGCAGATATTGTGGCTTTACCTATAAGCTTTCTGTTGCAAAAGGATTTGCTTGAACTTCTTTGGTTTGTTGACAGAATTCATATGCATCCATTCTTTCGATTGCTCCAAAAATAATACGTTAACACAGAACTCACTCACTGAAGTTTGTTTGAAGTTTATGTGTAAAATGTATGGTAACTCACCGTGCACAAAATATTTGATAGACGAGTTGTACTGTAACAATGTCAACAGACAGCTCAGAAAATGTGAACCAGTTTATATAATTTCATAAAAGATCAATTTAAGCAATAGTATTACAACCTTATATTATTTTAATAATTATAATTATTTTGCTACAAATACTAGAATCCAAAGTTATTGTTGAAATGTAAACCCACTTCTAAAGTATTTAGTTCGCACTTAGAATCAAATTTCGTAAGTGCGAATATTTAAAGTTGAATATTTATTGTAGAAAATCGAATTATTTTTATTAGACTAATAGCCCACTTTACTTAATGCCTAATTGATTTTATTTTTGTTTTCAGATCGGTTACTCTCGCTGATGTCCACCAATTTACTGACGACTCTTTGTTCTTATTGAAATACAAGAACAACATTTTAAAATTTTATACATATAATTCTTTAATAAACAGCAAGGAACGCCATGTACCGATATTTGATTGTTACTGGTGCGAGACGCAAGTGCGCATAATTGATGTTGTCGCGAATAACATAATACGAATCAGCAATAATTTCAACATATTAAATGACGTGAAAAATTTGGAGAGTATAATTACTGTTGTGTGTTTCTCACCGTGCGGTGACTTGTTTGCTTATGGTATGAAAAACGGTCAAGTCATGGAGTACGAAATTAAGACCAATCAGATACACAACATAATGAAATTACATTCAGAAGTATCATCTCTAAAATATGTACCAAAACCTGAAAAAAACATTCTTGTGGCCACTGGAAATAAAGGAGATTTAATGATACGATATAATGATCAGAACAGGTGTTTAATAACAACGAGTCAGATTTCAAAATTACCACCGGAGCCCCTGATTGGTACTTTTTACATAGAAAGTCCGAATTCCCTGCTAACCGTCTCCAAAGGCAGAATTATAAAGTTATGGAATTTAACTAACGCTAAGATGGAAGTCTTGAAAGGCCCGAAGCAGTTGAATGTAACTCATCCCGTGCGTATGAGCGTAATGTCGAAAGACGTTACGCTTCTAGCATATACGATGACCAATATGTTTGGTCTATTCTTTTTAGAAAAGCGCGATGAAAGAGTTGATCTTATTGATTTTGGTGGTCGTGAACTAAATCATGAATTATATTCCTGCAGTTTTAGTCATGATAATAAGTACTTAGCTGTGGGTGCAACGGATGGTGCCATTATAGTAAGTAAACGTTATTTCTATGTTCTTTTTATTCATTGTGTTTTCTTTAATAAATTAATCTGAAGTGTAAAGATATAAGAGCAAAGGAAACATAAAATCAACAGTTTACTGGGATGCAGTCATAGATTCCGATGATAATTAAAGCAATCTGTTCATTGCATTACTATTAAGACTAAAACATTCGAGAGAGAGAGAGAGAGAGAGCAGAAGAATGCTCTAGGAAAGACGGGAATGCCCTAGAACATTGAATGGACAGATATTTAAATAAGCGAAAATTTATTCATTCTTTATCGAAACGAGATTTTATTATATGTATACACGTTGGACAACCCAGGTTCTCGGCATGATCTAAATATGGTATAGGAAATAGTCGTGCGGTGTTGCCATCGCAGTTTTTATATTCACCCGTTCCGTGTTTAATATTTCTAATATTTCAGTACGGATCGAGAAGCTATGGAAGTATGCTGTTGCCGATTAAGTAAATATTACGTAAATGCTAATCAATAATAATGCATGAAGCGATATTTCTCATATTAATAAAATATTGGTGTAGATCTCGGTGTAGATATTTACAATATGTAATACTGACAAAGTGTTTTCATATTTTAAAAATTTAAAGAGCGTTTTGTCATATAATAAAATGTATTCTAAAGAAAATAAATACAAGCTAAATTCTAAACAGTAAACAAAAGAAATCAATTCTAAATAATGTGAAAAATTAATAAAAAATTCTAATATTATTTAATGAAGCGCTCAAAAATTCCCCCATTTCCGCTTCACAGTAACCTAGCCTATCATAAAATTCTCGACCTACATTATTTAGAGTTTGGGGTGGAATGCTGTTGCATATTTGTGTAATTCGCATTCGTAACTCTGGTAATGTTTTAGGCCTTTCGTGTTGATGTCCGTAGATACTTTGTTTTAAAAATCCCCAGAGAAAAAAATCGTTGGGTGTTAAGTCAGGAGATCTAGGTGGCCAGCGTATATTTCCCCTGGTGCAAATGAGGCGTTGAGGAAAATTTAAATTAAGAAATTCCAATACTATTTTGGCGTTATGGGCCGGACACCCATCTTGTTGGAACCAAATTTCCTCAAGATTACCAGTCACATTGCGTACAGCAGGTATAATATCATGATGCAGTAATTGCAAGTATGTCTGGGCGTTTAAAGTACGATTAATGAAAAATGGTCCTATAATATGGTTACCCAGAATTCCTGCCCAGACATTTAGCTTCTGTGGGTACTGCGTTTTTGCTGTTAGATTGATATGTTTATTTTCCCGAGACCAATATCGGACGATGGACGGATTGTGGCGACCATAAAGCGAAAAAGAGGATTCATCCGTGAACAAGATATTTCGGACAAAATTATCATCCTCGTCGCATTTTTGCCTCATAGCCTCACAAAAGTCAAGGCGATTAACTTGATCATGTTGGAAAATTTCCTGACTCTTTTGTGTCTTAAAGCACTTATATTTATGTCGCTTCAAAATATTCCTAACTGTAGTTCTTGGAATATTCACGTTTTCGGATATTTGACGGCTCGAACACGGTTCATTTGCTTCAACAAATGCACATACTTGCACCTCCCGCTCCATTCTTTCGTCAGAAAAAGGACGTTCCTGCCGATCGCTATTGTTGCATTTAGAACAGCCAGTAATACAACCGGACTTTTCGAAACGATGGACGATATTTAAAACTGTTTGACGGTTTGGAACTGGTCGATCGGGATACGAAAACACAAAACGCCCAACGACTGCTTCTGCACTTGGAGAAGAATAATACCATTTAATGATACTTATTCGCTCCTCTGTTGTATAAGTAGGCATCACAAAGAAATGTGAAACTCAATATTTTAAATTGTTACGTGTAATAGCCCGTCTGACACGATAATTTTTAATGTACATTTATCTGTCAATTATTGAAGTAATGACAAATTGACAGAAAAATGAACATAAACACTTTGTCAGTATTACACATTCTAAATATCTACACCAATATTTTATTAATATGAGAAATATCGCTTCATGCATTATTATTGATTAGCATTTACGTAATATTTACTTAATCGGCAACAACATACTCCATAGCGTCTCGATACGTACTGAAATATTACAAATATTAAACACGGGGCGGGTGAATTAAGAACTGCGACGGCAACACCGCACGACTATTTCCTATACAATTTCATGTACGACATTTAGATCATGCCGAGAACCTGGGTTGTTCAACGTGTATATAGATTCCGACATAAATTACCTATCGATATAAACAGATAGATAGAGTTCTGTTGTATATATAATGTATGATCAAAAAGTCTTTGGATCGCTATTGCCGTGGAATTTATGTCAATCTATGAAATTATTTACTTTTATTAATTTTGACATTTACTTGACAACTTTCAAGTCAACAGGTTATAATTCAACCTAAATAACCTAAATAATTATAACCTAAAATCTATTTTATTTGTGACATGTATACTTCAAAGTCAAGAACCACAGAAGTAAATAATTCTATAGATAGCTTTACGTTTCATGGCTATAGCGATCCAAAGACTTTTTGATCATACGTTATATGTTCTAAATATATAGGTAAATGATTTGCCTAGAACTTCATTCTTGTCGCAAACCTGTCATAATATGGACGTACGTACATCTTCTTGTACTAAGTTGTAACGCATAATACAAATGATTTAGAGTGCCAGACATGAGTTCAGTTATTTTGATTATGTTAATCTTCAAATGATAGCGTTTTAAATGTCAGTAATATTGTAAATAAGTAACACGAAGCCTATGTGAAAACGTCAAGTAATCAGAATAAGTTGCTAATATACAGTATCGTACTTATCGAAATTCCCTAACACATTATTCTAAGATGACGATGCTTAAGATTTATACATCACACACAATCTGATAAAGATCGTAAACTGTAATACATGGAAACTTGCTTAAATGAGCAAAACGTGTGTGACATATGGGCCTATTGGTTTAAATAAACAAAACTTTAAAATATCTGCAATTTAGTTGATGCATTTGCCATGCTTCTTTATAATGTTCTTTTTAATTTCAGATATTCAACATCAACATAGAGAAGAAAATTTTTTATAATTATGCAACACTTTACTCGCATGTATCGACTGTGAAAGGTATTGAGTTTTCACCAACTAATAGTTCACTTTTAGTTAGTATCGGTGATCAGGTTGTTTGGTGGAACTTAGCTAAAGTACCATTAGAGAGTATTAGAAGGTGAGAACTTATTACATATATCATTTATTATAAGTTACATTGGTCAACAAAATACAAATATATTTTTCCTGGCGTTATTTTACGCATACCATATACACTTTCCAAATTCCATTACGTTAGGATTTTAAGAAATTATCGATAATAGCCTAATATATTACTCTATTTGATGATATGTTGAATGTATGGCATAATTGTTACATTTGATAAGAGATCGGATACTATAATTGAATCGTTTTGGCAACCGAGACGGCCAAAGTACGAACTAAATGCGACGATTCAACACCACTACAAATTTCGATCGGCCGGAACAATTTCAGAACAATAAAATTAAACTAATTAATTAATATTTCAGGATATATGCGTTCCCATAGTAAAATACTATTACATGAAGGCAAGTTACAAATTAAATATTACAAATAGAGCTATTAAATATTATTTTTCTACACCTATATTTTATATAACATTTGGCTATACTGTTTAACAGACAAGCATTGTTGACAAATTTAAAATGTTTAGATAACAATTATAACAAACGTCAAAAGATAATTATAACAAATGTCCAAGGTTGTAGAAATATTATTATTTATGATAGTCCTGAAATGGCTTTTATCGCCAACCGTCAGTAAAGTGATGCGTTACCATAGCGTTTTGCGGAGGTAAAGAAACACTTTATCGTACTGTACAATAAAGTACTTTACCTGCCGCTAATATCTGTCAGCGTAGCATGACTGATGACTTTTAAAAATAAATCGTTTGTCACTGTCATAAACTGTCAAAAGTTATTATATCTTTATTTCTTAAATTAACAATTTTAACGGTTGGCGATAAAATTTTGTATGCACCACGTCAGTAAAGTACCTTTACCGAACTCGTCTGTTACTCGCCGCGCTCGCTTCACTCGCTTGGCTCGTAAACCAGACTCGTTCGGTAAAGTATCACTTTACTGACTTGTTACATAAATAACTATTGTAGGTTATATTACTTGACAGGTAAAATTGCGCAATATCTCGAATTTGACGCCATATTAATTTAGTGGCGTATGTCGATTGCGAGAGCGGTTCAACTATATTTAATTAATGTTTTAGGGTATATAGCTTCCGTTAATAATACACTATTACATGAAAGTCAGTTACAAATTGAATATTATAAATAAAGTTAATAAATATAATTGTTTTAAGTTATATTTTTTTCAATACCTGTCTGTTCCGTGTAATAGGCAAGAATTGTTGACACATTCGTATTATTTGGATGCCAAATGTGAAAAGGGGTATGAATATTATTATTTATACCAGTCCGAAATGGCTTTTGTAGGTTATGTCACTTGACAGATAAAATTTGTATCATCTCAAATTTGTCGCTATTTTAATTTATTGGCGCGTGTAAACAGTCTTCATGGAATAATTCCTGATACTGAAAATTCAGATTTTTGGAAATTATCGAAATATTTGTTTTACTTTTTTATTTATCAGAATGTGCATAACAATTATATAACAACATTAATGCTTACATTTACATCTTAATTTTTGTTTGATGTGGCAGTGCAAAAACGGCAAATCTAGATATACTTATGACAGTCTGGAAGACTGGGATTTTTTGTGCGAACATTCGGCTATTCCGTATCAACCAAGTTTTGCTATTGATATACCAAGAATTAACATCTCCACTATCATATATGGTCTGCCATGCGGAGATTTATGCTGATAGCTATTTCCATATTTTAGGACCATTCAAAAATGACTTCAAATGTAGAACGTAAAAGTTCAAAAGGCCACATATAAACTCTTATTGATTGCACAAGTGCTCATTCTATATATCATCAATCGATGATTAAACGAGTGCTTGCCCAAAACAATTATGTGTAAATAGTTATTTAAGTGAGAATACATAAATCTCCGAATATTAACAGAATTTCATAAAATTATATCGTTAAATAATCCTGCTAATTGCCATAAATTATTAATTTTAAATCAATAAATACTATGTATTTCATACAATTCATCGAACTCTTGTGTATTCATATTGTACGCATAAACTTTATTGATTAAATAACACTAACTTACAAACTAGTATTCGCAATAAAAAATTATGTACACATTCGATGTCGCTATGCAATAACTTTTCGGGTGATCCCCGCTATATATTTTTAATGTAGGATCATTTAAATCGCATACACTTCCTTTCTAGCTTGAATTTCTATTTACTGAATTGCTGTCAGCAAAGTTGCTCAAAATCTTTGTGCACAGATTTTTATAGATAATCTTGGGTTGGGGGGGGGGGTAGTAGTTTTATTTATTGAAGTTGCCAGTAATGGATACAATACGTCAAAATTTATATACAATAAAAAGAAATAGCTAACCAACAAATACATATCATAATCAGACCCCTAAACCTTAATTAGTCCACGAAATTCTTCAACGGAATACACACTATTACTGATAAGTAATGATTTTAAGCGGCCTTTAAATTTCTGCCCACATGTTTCCCCTTTCAAATAGGGGGGTAGCGAATTAAATAGTTCAGTACCCAGCCAGAGAGGCATTTTCCTCGTCATAACCAATCTATCATTGTTAATGACATAGTCATCCTTACTTCTGGTGTTATAACTATGTACGTCTGAATTTTTTTTGAAACATTCCTTATTTTTAAGTTACTTGATCGGCGTATGCCACAAAATGGTCAATTTCCACGCAATAACCGCAAAAATTAAGGCACATGAAAATGTTGCCGCTACATGAACGAAATAACCAATATTTGTTCTATTAACTCACCATTAAAATTTGCAATTATATTAAAAAATAGTTAAAATGAGGCACTTTGATTTTTTTTTCCCCGTTTTATAGCGATGTAAAGCTTACTGTGCTTAAAAAGAAATTTGAATCATGGGTGTTTCTACTAAGCATATCGCAATTAAAGTATTTCGTAATCTTAATCAATAGTGTATGTGTTAGTATTAATTTGGTATGTTTTAATGATTGTATTACCTAATTAATAATTTGCCATGCAAGTGACAAAGAATATGGTAGACAATAAAACTATTAATTTCATTATTATTATTGTTATGAGAATGTATTTTTTTTTTTTATTATTTTTAGAAACAAGAACAGTAAACGAAAAAGCCGTCTTCTCAATGGTGACTTGACAATCTCGACTGAAAATTTGATGATCTCGCATAATATGAATCGGAAAGTGGGATCTGACAATAAGCCGCATCTACTTCGTGCCGTAAAATTGAAGGGTGCCTACGCTAACACCATATGCGTATCGCCCAATTTTAAAACGTTCGTCACGAAAGACGATGATGGCATTTGTTATATAATGGAAACGATCGATTAAATATATCCAGAATTTTAGCGCAAAGAAAAGCATTGTGATAAATCTATTTATAATATTTTTTTTATATAAATGTGTGTAATAGATGCCATCGTGCAATAATAAGTGCAAATTGTGATCGAAATATTAACACATGTGTTCAGAAATAACTTTTTATCAGATTTAGAATAATGAACAAAGAAAAAATTTAATTGTGTCATACAATGACGACTGTTGAGATTTTTATCGAGATTTATTAAATTCATGATAATCATATTATCATTTCATCGTCGATTATTACAATATTCTCATCAGTCATGTGTTGAATTCATTCCAAATGCATAATGTTAATCAAAATAATGTTAATATTTTTCTAGAATTTATTATATTTGTGTGGATTGTCATCGCAAAAATTCACTCATTAATAATGTTGCTTTAGTGTTATAGTATTTATAGTGATAGGTTTAATTTAATTTATCTATGTATTACTTAGGTCTTTTTTAATGTGGAAACTTAAAAAAAAGCAAAAAAAAATATATAAGTAGGTTTATGTAATCTTCCCTCCATATTTCTTAAATTATGTAAATTTAGTTTGCGTGTAAAGTTCGTGCGTCGTCTTTCAAAATTAGTTTAATGTTTCTCCTAAGCTGATCTGTATTTTTTGGCTCATTATGTAATCTATATTTCCAAGTTATTATAGTAACTTTCACTTGGTCTCTGAACAAATTATATTGTAGTAAGTATTCAAGTCTTAACACGCATATTGTTTTACGAATTATGACATTGCATTTCCTATAATTTGGATTCCATACTTCTGATCTATAGGAATATATTTTTTTGTGCAAGAAGTAATTCAACAGTTAATTTTTTTTTTTTTGCAGATGACCTTGATATTTTGAGTTTCGCAAATATGTGTATTTTTTTGGGACAACCTTAATTTAGTGACATCTCTTATTAACAATACTTTTTTAAAATTATTTATGTTGTGAGTGATGGCTCCTAACATTCTATTATGATTTTACATCTTTGTTGAACTCTGATTCCATTCCTTTTCTTTGTATACACATATAAGCTTCTTGCACTGTAAAAGTTAGAAAATCAGTATTTACTCTCTATATTTAAACACAATTTTGATATACAGTAAAGCTTCGCTGATCCGGATCACTTAAAACCGAGGCGATCTGAAGTAGTGAAACATCCGGATCATTGAAACCTTTTTTAAAAGTTAAAAATAATACCCAAAAAATGTATTGTAGGGATTTATAATCTAAAATACAAACTAAGATATAGAAAATGTACGAAAAGCCCATACCCATAATTCTAAATATTTACTGAAACGAAGAATTGCCTTATCATGTTACACTTTTAGATCAATCCTTACAACTTCCTCTTCCGGGTCGCTCTCATCACTATAGTCCAGTCGAATTAGACATGAAATCAAGTAAGTTCTATTCTGGAATATGGTTTTGTCGCCGATTTTTTTATAGGTACATTTGACCCCCACGAACATACCCTGAAAAATGCCAAAAGTTTAAGGTCCGGGTTTGGCTGTGAGAAATTGTTAAACAATTGAAAAGTGACATTTTCCGGTTAAACTTTTTTCCCGTAGGTTAAATGTGAAAACTGTCCGTACAAAAGTTGTTCGCCCCATCATTTTCTAAAAAACAAGCCATTGCACGATCGATTATCATTATTTGTTTAGCTGCAAAATACATAAAACCAGGGCAATTTTGATTTTTTATTTTTTGCATTCAATCGATGAATAGTCAACGTATGGCTTTGAACCTCATAGTGCAGGCAATATAAAATGTCCCCCAGAGAACAGTGCAAAGTTCACCCACCTGTGTTGTATAGTTGAGCTACAATAAGCGACAAGCCAAAATTCCTAAATTAGCTGTCCCTTCCTTGCATATTGTCGCAGATGGTTCAAAAAAATCATGGTTTTAATTCATTGAGAGGTTTTTCCGAAAATGGAAAAAAAATATTTTTTTTCTCAAAAATTGCCATTTTTTGGAGGTTCGAAATTATTTGCTTATAAACAAATGAAATATCTCCGACAATTGACACATTATCGTAAATATTATGGTAGATTCTGCTTCCTTTCTCTTCAACGAGTAATTTGAGACTAACTTTATACGAATATCTTGATTAGAACTGGAGATAACAACGTTCTAGTTTTATTACGTTTATTATCGTTCTGGTGGATATTTAAGGGAAAAAAATATATCAAATTTCTCTCAATACCCCAAGGAATCGCCGTGAATTTTTTCAGATCTGTAGGAGCATTCTATGTAAGTCAAAGAAAGTAATGAAGTTCGGCGCGCGCTGGCGGTGGGAAAAATTGCGACCGGGGGGCGTGGTGGGGCAAGCCAGAAGCTCCGCGCGCCGATCCCGAATCGCCGGTTATTTAACAAATATATAACTCCAGGCGGCGCGCTGAGCCTCTGGCTTGCCCCACCACGCCCCCCGGTCGCAATTTTTCCCACCGCCAGCGCGCGCCGAACTTCATTACTTTCTTTGACTTACATAGAGTGCTCCTACAGATCTGAAAAAATTCACGGCGATTCCTTGGGGTATTGAGAGAAATTTGATATATTTTTTCCCCTTAAATATCCACCAGAACGATAATAAACATAATAAAACTAGAACGTTGTTATCTCCAGTTCTAATCAAGATATTCGTATAAAGTTAGTCCCAAATTACTCGTTGAAGAGAAAGGAAGCAGAATCTACCATAATATTTACGATAATGTGTCAATTGTCGGAGATATTTCATTTGTTTATAAGCAAATAATTTCGAACCTCCCAAAAAATGGCCATTTTTTGAGAAAAAAAAATTTTTTTTTCCATTTTCGGAAGGTACTCTCAATGAATTAAAACCATGATTTTTTTAAACCATGTGCGACAATATGCAAGGAAGGGACAGCTAATTTAGGAATTTTGGCTTGTCGCTTATTGTAGCTCAACTATACAACACAGGTGAGTGAACTTTGCACTGTTCTCTGGGGGACATTTTATATTGCCTGCACCATGAGGTTCAAAGCCATACGTTGATTATTCATCGATTGAATGCAAAAAATAAAAAATAAAAATTGCCATGGTTTTATGCATTTTGCAGCTAAACAAATAATGATAATCGATCGTGCAATGGCTTGTTTTTTAGAGAATGATGGGGCGAACAACTTTTGTACGGACAGTTTTCACATTTAACCGACAGGAAAAAAGTTTAACCGGAAAATGTCACTTTTCAATTGTTTAACAATTTCTCACGGCCAAACCCGGACCTTATTTTGGCATTTTTCAGGGTATGTTCGTGGGGGTCAAATGTACCTATAAAAAAATCGGCGACAAAACCATATTCCAGAATAGAACTTAATTTAATTCGACTGGACTACTATGCAACGGTAGATGCACTTCATCGCTAATCTATCCATTCACAGATCTCTGATTTCGTCAGTTGGTTATTCTCAGTTGTAACGTTCTGCAGCATATTGTTAATTTCAGAAATTTTACTATGCTCATCACTGACTGATTCACGCCTTTGATTAAGTAGAGACAATGGAACCAGATTTTCAGAATCCTGATCAGAGTCTGACGCATCAATGTCTGAATAAAAAAAATATTCTGTGCCAACATTTCTGAACATGGACCAAGAGGCTCTTGGGGTAATTCATCTTAGTCAGTCGAATTTTGATTCATCGGTTGGATGAGGGGAGTGCAATTAGGTGGCAGGAATATAGTTTGATATTTCCATCATCAATGATTAATTACGTCCTTTGTTGCATAACTCTGGGCATTATCAGATAATAAAAGTGCTTTGCCACTCATATTATGTCTTTCTGAAATATTCTTACTTGTTCGACAAAAGATTCGCAAAACCATGTGACGAATAAAGCTGACGTCATCCACGCATTCTTGGAAGCGTGATATTCAACTGGAATGGCAAAATTCTTAAATGCTCTAGGATTTGATCTAGATAATTTCTCCCCACTAACTTTAAGATAAGGAATACCATATCTCTTCTTAAATTTATTTAGCCAACCTCTTCTTGCGTTGAACTTGTTATTGCCGTAATTTTTTTGGTACAGTTGTATCGCTTTTTCTCTAAAAACGTGAAATGTAGTAGTTACGCGTCTTTCGCGTTGTTGAAGAAAGCAGCTATTACAACTCAGTTTCCATTCTTGGCTTTTTTTTCTCGAAGTGTTCTTACGTCTCGGTGCAGAAAAACAGTTTCCGATGTAGCTACATAACGGTCAGGACGTTAATAAATTACACAGATATTCATGCGAACATATTACATACCTCGTTATTTGCTCAGATTTCGTTTTATTATCCGAAATGGTCGACGTACCAACTCCATAATTATCAGCCGACACTTTTCCATTAACACCACGTCGTAATTTTTGTTTTTCCCTCAGAGTTAATGTTTTGTGCGGTCTCTTTTTCACCATAATGCTTTTTAACTATCGGGGGCATCACCGTCTTACACGAGGTTGCGCTCCGACAAACATGGCAAACTGCGCAAGAGATGATGATCCAGTTTATGGAATCATAGGTAATCCATATTGAAGGATACATAGTGTAAATGTGCTATATTCAATGTCTTCCGGATTACTGGGAAATCCGGATTAGCGAAGCTTTACTGTAGTTTATATAGAATATATTTATTAGATAGATGTCTGAATTGTTGATATCTATCTTCAAAGTTTACTTGATCAAACAAAATATTTGAATTATAGCGCATGTGAATTTTTCCGTAGACAATCTTCAATAGATTACACAACACCATTTATATCAATACTAAATTTAAGCCATTTTTGCGAAACACAATGAGTATTGATATACAGGCTAAATATACACAAATATAATCCCTTTATATAGAATAATATTACATCGAATTATCGTTTTTATATTTAATAAGAGGCAGAAAAGTGTAATGCTCAAGTATTTGCCATAACATGTAGATGTTTACTTAGATAAATATAAGTAAGTAGTTCAGTTTTAGTATGATTATATGATTAATTGCTGATGAATTTTCAAAATATGAGTTTTGTAAACATTTTTATAAAGCTTGTACACAGTCAAGCAATACAAAAGCAAAGCTTAAGTTGGGATATTGAAATAAATATAGTATATTCGACAATGAGAGGATTTCGTTTGTAGATTTTACAAATGACATTTAAATATACATAAATCCTCAAAAATTGTATTCATACATTTATGAAAGAATATTGTTTTGTATATGTGAATATAATTATAAATAATTTGCATGTTCTGTAATATTTGTGTATATTGTACAGTACTTTTTCATTTTTACACGTATATCTTATTTATTATGTGATGTTTACACACAGGACATAAAATTCTTGCATCATTTTTGGAATTCAATTGGCAAATCAACTTATTTTTGTAAATGTTGATAATTTGTTTCAAATAAGATAAGTTAGCAATTGGTTCGATCTTTTATACAAATAGTTTTGTGACCAACATCAGTTTGTAATAGTTTTATCTCCATAAATTCTTATGCATTTTATTCCACATAATAAGTTAACTTGTACTCACTTTCTATTATACCGAGTGTTCCAAGGTGGATGGCATATTGGAAGTATATAATTATCAAAAGTAATACAAGTTTTGCAGATATTAGTAATTTGAGGTGAAATACGTAAAATATCTTCATCCATGCAATGTTGCCGCATTTACCTCAACTAGGTAACAACTTTTTATTGTAAATGAAATCTCCTATTTTCTTGTCATAATTTACTTCTTATCAACTATTAAATTTTTAAACATTTTTGTAATCTTGGAAGTTTTTGTTGGGTCATAAATTTCTGATTATCTTATCACACTCCGCCATAAATAATGAATAAATTCATTCACTTTTGTACGATATTTCCCTTATAGTTAGTAAATACTACTCAGAAAGATACATCAAACTTTCATGGCCCACAGTAAATAAAAAATGAATGGGAATTAGGCATTTGGAAGTAAATACTTATGGATCAAAATTTCAGCGATATAAGCATCCACTATATTTTTGAATAGCAAATTTACCTGACCTTTCAAATAATGATTAAGATCCTATTATAAGCATTATTTATTTACGGGCATTTTTATTACACTGGTGACTTATGAGATGCTGTGTTTAATATAACTAACTTCTATTACCATGGCAAGTTAGTTTCATGTTTCCTTAAACAATTTTTAGAAATTTGACTTTCACTTGTTTTAAATAGGAAAGATGTCTTCTGTAACAGTCGAATTTTCTCAAAAGCGCTTTGAGCAGTAAATGTAGGACTTGTATAAAATTGGAAGCCAACTATGACAACAAATAGATAGGATGTTTCATTTAAACTTATTACCTAGTTGGGGTAGAACGGTAATATCCCACAAATAAAAATATTTTGGAAATGTACTTCACCTTCAATTCCTGTCAACTGCAAAATCTGAATTGATAGACAATTAGGTCTGTATATGCTTTTAATATGTCATTCACGCAAGGGCACCAGGAACATATGCCTCTTCACATGTATACATATTTATTATTGTTTTTGAAATATTTAATCATCTTGGATGAACTTTTATTCTTCTTATAGATATTGTTCTTTCAGTGCATTGATGATTGCTTTAATCAGTAAGTATCTTCTCTTATTTCTGTATTCTTTCTTTTAGTAGTACTAAAGCCACATTTCGTCTTTATTATTAGCTACAGTTATTTGATTATGGACCACTTCAATAACACTTTATCTTGCATTTTAATCATATTTAAGCAAGATTAGTATGTAATATATTACATATCTAGTGTTATGTTTTAAACTGCAAAAACTTAATGGTTTTGTTAGGTTATGTTTTTGATTGGATTCTTATAATTTCAGTTTGAATATAATTCGATTTTTCTATTTATTATCACGCCCCTCTGCCCAAAACCCCTACTTATACATTATCTAGTTTGAAAGCCACTTTATCCTTTTTAATATGTTTCTACCCTATTTCAACTTGCATTAGTACAATTATTAAAGAACTTTGATAAAGATACCAAAATGCTTTCAAATTTACCTGGTCATTCATTTATTTTTAATTGCATTATACAATATTAAAAACATGTATTCATTAATTGTAATTGAAAATTATCATTGTGAATTTTATCAACAGTATTTAAAATTAATTCTATCCTAATCACTGTAAATTACAATTTTGAAGCATGTTCATATGAAAACTTACTGTGGCTCAACTCATTTTTTAAAAAATTATTAGCATTTTTGCATATTTCTGTCACATATATAAATCTAATATATTTTCTGCATATTTATACTGTTTTTATAATTTTTTATATATATTCAATAGCTATGATTTAATTGATTGATATACAAATCAAGTTTTTCTATAGAGTATGTTCAATTTTAATACTTTTCTACTTTGTGGTAAGGTCGTGCATTTTATGGACTATGATAATAGTTTTTCTAACTCACATTCATTTATTTTTTCATATCTTTTGTATGCTTTCCCATGTTATTTTAATTATTTTTAATGTTTTTTTTTTGCTTTATTTTCTACAATTCTTGCTCATGATCTATTTATTCTCTAATTGAGTAGGCATAATTTTTCCATGTATGTATACCGGGTGTCCACACTTAAGTGCGCACTATTGATAACTCTGTTATCTTTGGAGGTGCAGAATCGGTCAAATGGGCAAAGTAGTACCATTTTTTATGGCGGTTACAATTGTGAAAATAGAAAAAGAATTGAACGTCGGGTTCTCTAGATATTCGACCAAACAAATTTTTTTTAAATGGAACACCCTGTATATTTTTTGGCGATTGGAAAGAGAATCGCAAACTGAACAAAAGAGTCTTAGTACACTAGTATAAAAAAATGTCAAATAAAGTAGTTACTGAGAAATCTGTATCTTTGCTTTGTTTGCATGAAATCGATATACCTATGGAAAATTAAAGCGTCACATTGTCTAGTAGCTGTCAAATTATTTGTATTTGCTGTTGTTAAAGTTACTGTGTGGAAAAAGTACTGGTTTTACAATTTTTTCAACCGTAAGAATGGCATTTACTCATTTGGAAAAGTGTAATATGTTGGAGTTGTACTTGAAGTTTAACAAAAATTCAGATGAAGCGCTCGAATGTTACATTCAGCAATTTCCTGATCGTGATGTACCAGATCGTCGCTATTTTTTAAAACTTTATCGAAGATTAAGAAGCAACGAAACAGTTTTTATAAAGAAGAGGATCAAAAATGATTTTATATTATCACAAGAGACAGAAATAAATGTATTGGCATATTTTCAGGTACATCCAAATAATTCTGTAAGGGATTTGTCCAGAGCATCAGGTGTTTCTCGTAGTACGATCCACAAAATTTTGAAAAAAAATAAATATGCTCCCTTTAAATATCAGCCTGTTCAAACTCTACTTTTGGGTGACTATCAAAGACGATTAACTTTTGCTCAATGGTTTATCAATGCTTTTGAAGAAAATCACAATTTCTTCAGACACATTTTATGGAGTGATGAATCCAACTTTTCTAATCGCGGGATAATCAATAAAAGAAATAATCATTACTGGAGTCGTGAAAACCCATTTGTTGTTTATCCTTGTAATCCACAACACCGATTCAGTTTAAATGTTTGGTGTGGTATAATCGGATCCCGAATTGTTGGGCCATTTTTCTATCGGGGTTCTTTAACAGGAGAAAGATATGTGGCATTATTGACAGAAATTTTAGAAAATTTTCTGGATGAATTAAATTTGGTAGACAGACAGGTTATTTACTTTCAACAAGATGGAGCGCCTGCCCATAATCACCGCGAGACAAGGGAGTTATTAGAAAGATTATTTGGCAATAGATGGATTGGCACAAATGGTCCTATTCAGTGGCCCGCACGTTCGCCTGACATGACGCCATTAGATTTTTTCTTGTGGGGAGCAGTAAAAAATAAAGTGTACAAACATAGATATGCAATAGTGGATGAGCTTCAGGAAAGAATTTCCAACATCATTATCGCCATCGATGGTAGGACCATTTTAGGAGCTACTCGTAATGTTCACACAAGATTGAGAAAATGTATTGAAATGGAAGGAGATGTCTTTGAACATTTAATTTGAATAATTTTCTTTACTATTTTTGTATTTATTTTTATTTGTTTATTAAATTAAAGGCTTTAATTAATGTTTAATTGTCCGTAGATATATCGATTTCATGCAAACAAAGCAAAGATACAGATTTCTCAGTAACTACTTTATTTGACATTTTTTTATACTAGTGTACTAAGACTCTTTTGTTCAGTTTGCGATTCTCTTTCCAATCGCCAAAAAATATACAGGGTGTTCCATTTAAAAAAAATTTGTTTGGTCGAATATCTAGAGAACCCGACGTTCAATTATTTTTCTATTTTCACAATTGTAACCGCCATAAAAAATGGTAGGTACTACTTTGCCCATTTGACCGATTCTGCACCTCCAAAGATAACAGAGTTATCAATAGTGCGCACTTAAGTGTGGACACCCGGTATATTTTTTAATGTAATTTATGCTTTTGTGGTTAACTTATATTTCGTATAGAAATATTAATTTGGTTTTCATTGTTTTTGAGTATTTCAAACTGAACTTCCCTTGTCTAATTACTTTTTAGTTACTTTGGTGATCTGGCCTTCTATTCTGTTTCTGTCTGGCTGTTATATATATTTTACTTAAATATGTTAAAATATCTCACTTGCTCTCTCCCTCCCTCTCTCTCCTCTCTCTCTCTCTCTCTCTCTCTCTCTCTCTCTCTCTCTCTCTCTCTCTCTCTCTCTCTCTCTCTCTCTCTCTCTCTCTCTCTCTCTCTCTCTCTCTCTCTCTCTCTCTCTCTCTCTCTCTCTCTCTCTCTCTCGCTCTCGCTCTCGCTCTCTCGCTCTCTCCCCCTCTCCCTCTCTCCCTCTTAATAAGTGTTGAAAGTCTTCTTTTTGATTTTAGTTTAAGGTTTCATGATTCTCGGTTCTTTTGAATAAACTTATTTTTATCCATGAGTTTTATTCCTAGATGTATATCTTCCATTTAATATTGACTCATTTGACATGCTATTGTATTTCTTCCGTCCATCCAGCACGTATTATTGCTTTCGGTGTTACAAGAACTCGCTGTTAATACTTTTGTTGGTTTATTTTAAAATCATTTCCAGTTTCGCTAGTTCTGCTTATCAAAACTGTATGTATATATTAACCACAATAAAGTTAGATTATTTATTAGATATAATCTATTCAAAAACTATTCATAATTTCATTTAGATATATAATATTGAATAATTTGACAATAAAAGTTTTGAGTGCTCCAGAAAAAAAGACTTAATTATAAATTTCCTGTTATACGGAAATTAATTATTTTAAATCTAAACGTGTCTTTACATTTATTACATATGAAATAATTATTTTATATGTTGAATTTTAGAATTTTCTACACATTTTGATATTTCTTACAGAAAATACCAGACTGATACCTCACTGTTTGTTGGCTTAGTTAATTTTCGTTATCTTCCTAATTCAGGATTTATTTATTTATTAGTTGCTTTGTTTAATTTTCTCATGCGAAATTTTAATATTGTTATAAAATTTGATTTGAATCCTAATTAAATAAGTATGTTAACGTCTATAATTTTATGTCCTGATCATACTTTAATCTCTTATTTTTTATTCTAATATTAATGGTATTTTTACTAATTGATTTATACAGTGTGAGACGGTGAAACGACAAGACAAAATCACGAAAAATTTATTTTTAAAAAAGTATAATTGTTTTAACATAAATCTTGTGTCAGTGTATGGAAATGTTTAATATACCATAAAAATAATCATTTTCTGAATATAGTGTCAGTAAGATGGCTTCCTTGTTTTTGCACACGTTGCCGGAGTCTGAGATTGAATCCACCCATGACGTTCTGTAACATCTGGAGCGGAATGTTTTTAATTTCTTGCCGAATTCCCTCTTTCAGATCTTCTTTTGTTCTTGGTGGATTTTCATGCAAAACTTTGGACTTAAGATAGCCCCAAAGAAAAAAAAGTCTGGCACTGTCAAATCTGGTGGACGGACAGGCCAAGGAATATCACCACTTCTACTGACAAGACGTCTTGGAAATGCAAGTCTAAGCGAATCTATTGAAACTGCGGCAGTATGGCTTGTTGCACCATCTTGCTGGACGAGTGTTCCTTCATCTGGTTCATACTCATCCATTTCAGGCAGACCAAAAGTTACTAACCCCCCACCGCGTCCGTCAGGCGGATTTGTAATCTTGCCGTTTGACAGCCTCACCCTGTAGCTTCAAATATTTTACATTGACCTATTTAATTTTTCTATAATATTATTTAATTAACATATTCCTTATTTCTTGTGATCTAGACGGGATCATTGTAACGTTTTTGATTAACTAATAATAATAATACCTACCATTGTTGAAATGTCATATACATTTATGTACTGATAATAAATCTTTTTTTTAATGACTTTTATTTGCTTTTATCCTGTTTTTTTTTTTTTTTTTTTGGAAATCCACACCACATAGCACTTGCTTATTGTCGAAGGTTTAGTTCAAGATGCAGTTGTTGGAAATAGTAAAGCCATTGAACATTACACCACAGATAGCCGATGTGGCTATTTTTGGCAACACATTTTGGAGACGACTTGGCGTTAGTTTGAATAGAAGGCAGCGCTAACATAGGTTTCTAAGAATATTCGAGGCGCTCTCAAAATGATTGTGGTTGAATGTGGCAAATTTAAAGGTTTTATTTTAGTTTTTACTGCCAATAGTGTATCGACACTTATACAGGGTGTTTAAAAAAGATACGGCAATATTAAAGGGGTTGATTGTCCAGGTCATTTTATACAAAAAAGTTTATAATAAACAAGGTCCGCAAACGCTTCGTTACCGATCTACAGCGTGTTGAAGTTTAATTAAAAGAAACAGTAAAAATTAGATTTCTCCAAGACGGCATTAAAGATCATAATGAAATTTTAGGCGTGTTATTTTTCAAGAAAAAAAGAGGACGCCGCTGATTTCTCTAAAAATAAAAATATGTTTCTATTCTTTGTTTCATTGTGAAGAAAAAAGCTAAAGCTCTCTTAACTTTCTATCATACGACGTACCGTTTTTTAGTAAAAAAAAACACATTTTAGTGCATGCACATTTATTACAGAATTTTTTTTTAAATAACAAGGGTTTTATTTAAGGGCAAAAACAAATATTTTGCCATACCAACAATTTTAGCAAGCAAAAATTACAATAACTGTGCAAAGTGACCACCTCGAGCTCGGATGCAAGAATCCAATCTTCTCCTCATCGACTGGCGAACTCTCTCAAAAACAACAGGATCGGTTTCAATTGAGTTGCACCCAGCAATGATTCGATTTCTTAAGTCTTCTACGTTTTCCAATGGAGTAGCGTACACCAATGACTTCAAATGGCCCCACAGGAAAAAATCCAGGGGATTTAAGTCCGGGGATCGTGCAGGCCACAAGTGTGGTCCACCTCTGCCAATCCAGCGATTTCCGTATGCTTGTGTTAAGAAATCACGAGTTAAAATTTCTGTAATAAATGTACATGCACTAAAATGTGTTGTTTTTACTAAAAAACGGTACGTCGTATGATAGAAAGTTAAGAGAGCTTTTTTCTTCACAATTAAACAAAGAATAGAAACATATTTTTATTTTTAGAGAAATCAGCGGCGTCCTATTTTTTTCTTGGAAAATAACACGCCTAAAATTTCATTATGATCTTTAATGCCGTCTTGGAGAAATCTAATTTTTACTGTTTCTTTTAATTAAACTTCAACACGCTGTAGATCGGTAACGAAGCGTTTGCGGACCTTGTTTATTATAAACTTTCTTGTATAAAATGACCTGGACAATCAACCCCTTTAATATTGCCGCATCTTTTTTAAACACCCTGTATATCGTACGCTGATGTTTACATACAGTAGACAATCATGAAAACTTATTGATTGGCATAATTAATTTTGAATGTTAATAAAGCAGCTTCATAGCAATATTGTTCGTCACAGCTCTATGCGATATATATCTTTTAATACATGCATGCCGGTAATAGCTGATTAATTTTCGAATAGAAAGTAACGAAGCTGACAGATTTTGTGCTTGGTGTGGAAAGAAGATGAATTTGTAACAAATGACGTTCAAGATTTAAAAAGGAAAAATGTTGGTTTTAGTCTTTTAACTCCAGCACTTTTATTTAGACTTGCCGAGAGAAACTAAAGGCATTCCTAGGGTCACTTTGGTGTTAAATCCAACAACGTGCTCCAACTGTTTATAAGACGTTTTGATTCTATCTTGGCGTCATCAGTTAAATAGTCCTGGAATTTTAAACTACTGTCACACATACATAAATCATGACCTCTCGCGCCGGTTTGTTGTCTCCATAAATTTCTATTTTGATTTAGCAGGACATTTTATCGAGAAAGCTGGATAAGGTTGATGTATCTTTCATTTAGTATTTGGCAGTACAGATGATTTCAATAAAATCGAGTATAACCAATTTCCTTAGTTGTGTATGTTGACTAATAGAATGCCAAAGTTACAAGAAAATGACACTGTACTGTACTAATTCTATTCTCTTAATAAATCTCTATAGAATGCTTACTTGGCGAAATATTCGAAAGAAATTGCTACTCGCTAAGAGTAAAAGTGTTACTTCCGGTCCAAATTTTGAAATTTCTTTTATACGAAAGATATTGAAAATTAAGTTCTAAATACTTATATACTCGTAATGTACCCGTCTCAAAAGCATTACTTGCGACATATTTGTACATATGAATTCTTTATAAATTTGTTTAAACTTAGTAGTTGAAATATTGGCGAAGTTCGATTTTCTCACTGAAGTAAACTTCTATTTCCGCTCTGCTGAATTTACTGAAAATCTAATCAATTCTCAAGAGGCAGATTACACACGTAAATACAAAATTTGGAATTAATATCTACAGCGGTTTGACCGCTATCGTGGTCACACACACAGAGAGAGAGACATTTTTTAAACCACTTTTTTTGGTAACAGGACGCTTCAAAACGTGGACGTCTACAAAAATTTCGAGGTTGTAGATTTTCGTCATCACAATACTTCCTTATAGTACGTATAAGTAAGTATTGGGCTCCGTCCTGGGTCCTTTATATGTCAATAATCTCCCTCCCTTGCAAGACTAAACATAAAACGATACTGTACGCTGATGATACTTCGGTAATTGTAAGAACCAAAAAAGATGCAGCAAACAATGAAATACTGTCTACTGTTGAGGACTGTGGTTCGTGGTTTGACAGAAACAGGCTGAAGCTGAATATTGAAAAAACCAATGTGTTGAACTTTGGCTATTTCAAGAGGGACCCAATAAAAATTATTTATGGAGATCAACAGCTAAATATGGAACACATGGCAGTTAAGTTCCTGGGATTGTGGATGGATCCTCAATTGAACTGGAAGAAGCATATTGACCACTTGGCAACAAAGATATCATCATTCTGTTATGCATTGCGTATCATAGCGGGATCTGTAAATCAGTCAGCAAGTCTATCGGCATATTATGCTTATGTGCAGTCGAGACTTAGTTATGACATCATGTTGTGGGGAAGATCGGTTCATGCATCCAGAGTGTTTATCCTACAGAAGTCGTGCCTGCGTAGTGTCTTTGGTGTGAGAAAGACTCATTCATGCAAGGAATTTTTTAATGCAAAAAACTATATTGTTTCAGATACTCATCAAAGAAGCTTTCTATAGCATAGATGAGTATTTTAATTATAGATTTTGACGCGTATAAATGTGAATCTGTGAATCTGTTTTATATATATATTTTGACATGTTCAAAACTGTATGTATTACTGAATAAATAGCTTTATTATTATTTTTATTATTATTGCTTTAACGTAGTTAAAAATAAGACCCTTAATTTTGTTATACATCGTTTCTTAGTTTTTCTAATAATTGTTTCGGTATAATTCTATCATTATTAAAAAGTTTGCTCAACTAAATGTAACAGTGTGATTATTAACTTATATACCTACCTATTGTGAAATGTATTTTGTTATTAATAGTATTAAGATAATTTACTAGTTCGTTTGCGGGTCTTAAATTTTATAGTCTGTTTGTCTCAACTGAACTAACTAAATTAAAATGTGTATTTATTATTATTATTATTAATAATAATAAATAAATGTTTATTTGATTACATTTTCATTATAAAATAATAATAACGATGTGCCACTAATATTTTGTTTAGTTTCCTAAGATTATACAATAAGATGACACTATTCAATAAAAAACATGAGAAAACTCATTAAAATACAAACGTATTTTGTGTTGAGTGTTTATATTATTTTTCCAACCCCGTATAAGCCGCCGCATGCAAATTAATTCACCGTATACACATACCCCCAGATATTAAATCATGAAAGAACTGTCGCGGTTTCGCAGCTATCCAGTGTTTTATTTTTTTTATATGATCTGTAGGACTTCTGAAATCTTACCTCCCGAAACAGATAATCATAGAATTTCAGGGCGAGATATGTAATTTTTTTTGTCCAATTGCCTTCAAAGCTAAGGGTTTACGTGTGATATTATCTTTATTCCGAGTATAATAATTGTGCTCATCTATTGTTTTTTTTGAGATGTATAAGCAGAGATGCCGACTAACTGCCGTGAGGTAGGACGTAAGTGGGTGGCGCCATACGCGCTAATGTAAATTCTGGACTTTACAAGGTTTCGTTAAAACAATAGTACAGCTTTTATTTACAAAATATCAAAACGAAATTTAAAACACAAATAAACAAAGGCTCAATGCATGCTCGACTGGAATTAGTTTTTAAAATAAAGTTTCTGAAACTGTGTTATGATGTTGTAAATTTTGCCAACTTTGAGAGTGAAATGTAGGAGTAAATAATCTGAATTATTAGAAAGTACACCCAACGAAGCCTTAATTAATCCTTTGTATTCAATTTAATGAAAAAACATAATAAAAAAACAAAAATTTCTGCTGTTTGTTTTATTTTAACGAATACCTTACATTGGCGGAATTTATATTAGCGCATATGGCGCAACCCCCTTACGTCCTACCTCACTGCAGTTAGTCGGCACCTCTGCGTAAACCCCCCTAATTGGCATCGTTACAAAATACGTATTTTTCTGGTAAATTTGCAATCTGAAAAGATAAAATTAGTATAACTAGCAGAGCAAAAAGAAGAAATATAGAATTTAACATGAATTAAAAGCGTGAAATTAAGTTTATACAAAATTATCATTCAAAATGTTATCCAATGATTTAATTAACTTATGTCTTGTCCTATTTATATACATTTTATTGATACACATGTTGCGTTTTGACAAAGGTATGTTATGTTGACATTGAAATTGTTTTACGTATTAGGTATATAATACAATACAATAAATAAAGAATCACGTATAGGTATTTTCATCCCCTACGACGTAAAAGGAAAAGAAAGTGCTAGGCTTTAATCTTTATTAAATCGAACACCTTCATTTTCACTATTCAACAACACAGTATTAACAGCTATAAGCACTAATCTTCATCTGAAGATTCATTCGCACGATCACGATAGTTCTCGGGGGCTTCCACGGGTGGGTGTTCGTTATCATCGAGATCCGCGTTTAATTCTTCGGATTCTATGATTGATTCATCGATATCCTCTAAACCGAGCCGATTACGAGATAGCATTTTATTAATACCTTCCAAAATATCGTGAGGTATGTTAGTGTCCCTCAAATCCAGCCATTCTAATGTCTTGTTTATGGTCATGGCATTCAGTATTTCCTAGAATAAATCACGCTGCTCTAAGCAAAACATCAGGTTGCTAACTTTCTAAAAGGTTGATATTGGAAGTAAATTGCGGGGATGATTAATATACCATGTGACAAAAAACAACAAATCTTCCATTAAAAGTATAATACACATTAACCAAATTTTGCACAAATATTTACTGTGCTGGGAATAATAATATTTTAAATTTTTATGGATTAATTTTTACCATTTAGAGAGATAATTTGAAAATGAGTTGGCTCTCCCGTAAACAAATACATTATGGTATTTGTTTAGGCATGCTTCTAATAAGATGATCATCTCTGGACTGCTGATCAAATTTCAATCAACTTGTTGGGTAGTTTTTGTAAGGATTAGGAAGAATACATTCGACTGGTGATGTCGCAAACTAATTGAGAATATTAATATTTGCAGGACGAATAGTAATATATACAGGGTGAGTCATAAGTAGTCACTTTTTTGATTGCTCTTTTGTGTATCAAATAAAACAAAAAACAATTAGTGGAAGATTCATGTTTGCTTGGGGCGCATATTCTAAAAATACGTTAAGCTCTGACGCACTTCCGGTTACAACGGAAATGCATGAAATTTAAATTTTTTTAAGCAACTCACTCTATATATTATTAGATTTGGTGAAACCGGAAGTGCGTCAGAGCTTAACGTATATTTAAAATATGCGCCACAAGCAACCATGAATCTTTCACTAATTGTTTCTTCTTTTATTTAATACACAGAAGAGCAATCTTTCCGTCCAGTGTTTTTCTAGGTATTGATTATACATAAGAACATTGTAAAATTCCTCAGATGATCAAAATATAAGAAAGACCGGAAAATTAAAATACCGAACGCATATTGATTCGAGATGATATTTATGTAAGAGTGGGTACCTGGCGAGGTAGTAACATAATAGCGTAATAAATAAATAACCACCTATATTGGGCGAGATTGGTTGTTAATTCGTCATTGCCACCAATGCCACGCAGTCCCCGGTCTGCCCTGGTGTCTCCTGTCCTTGCTTGTAGTGCATTTTGTTGTTTATCACTCAAATACGATACGAAACTTGAGGGATCCGAATACACTGTCGCTTCTTGTTATTCCCTGCCTTCATATCATACAGTGATCGTTTGTATTACATGTAGAAGTTGTTTGAAGGTATGACATTGTGTATTTTCAACTTACTTTAATACACTGTATATCTCCAAGTGAGAGGAACATGCAGTTTGTCGCCATCGAAAAAAGATTTTCTTTTAGTGTAAGTTGTCCCAACACAAGTTTCTATTATCAGAACACTTTTTTAAAGTTTTTGGAAAAAAGTCCAATAAAATTAATTTATAGTAAACACGATCCGATCCAACTGCCGTTGGAATGAAAATGTAGTAAATTGATTGTTGCCTAATATGACAAGCCATTATGTAATTAAGTCTACAATAATGTCGCAAAAGCTTGATATTCGTAGAAGTATTTCTCAGCTGGTTGGACGAGTACCTAAACGCGATATTGTTAATATCTACAAAGAGCAAGTTACTTCTGTTTCGACAATCCATCAGAGAATAAAAGATTGCCAGGAGGGCGTCCCTTGTATCAATTTATCTAAGTGGACAACAACAAAGTTTTAAGCCGACTTAATGAGCGAAGTTTGTTGTGAAAGAGCACATTGATACACATTGGAAATGTTAGCGCGTAAGTTATCTCGAAGAGGCCATATTTCACGCTCGACTGTTAATCGAACATTAGCCAGAAGTAATCTAGTTTATCATAAAAAAAGAAAGGCTCCAAGTCTTCCGCCGCTCGGTTAGAAAGAATTTCCAGGTGTTGCCGTGCTTTTCTTGAAAAAGCTATCATTATGGACGATGAAAAATATTTAACGTTGTCCAACTCGGAGATCAAAACTAATGACGGTTTCTATACGAACAATGTACAAGACGCTCTTGAAAATGTTAAATTCAAAGGCAAAGTCAGGTTTGAAGATAAAATTTTTGTGTGGTGTGCCATATCAGAGGCAGGTATTTCACGGCCGCATGTTGAACTTGTTAGAAGTGATGCCATCAATGCAGACATTTACATACAAAAATGCCTAACAAAACATGCCATTGCGCAAGAAGAACAAGAGATTGGATAGCTACAAAAGGCATCAATTTTGTTACGAAGACATATAACCCTCCAAACTTCCTCAGGTAAGGCCCATTGAGAAATTTTGATCTCGTTTGAACAGAAAGGTATATGATGGATGTTGAGAAACCCAACATGTGGAGCAGTTAATTAAGACGCAGAATCTTTCAAAAAATTCGGTAAGTCGTCTTTGCTACCATCTAAAGACTGACGGGCCATATAAGAAATAAATTACGTGACATAGAGGAGCATGGGTCTTTATCTGTCATGTAAATGATATGTTTAGTTGAATTAAGGCTATATAAGAATAATATTGTTGTTAAAATGTAAAATATAAAAAATAAAAATTTCACTTTTACTTTTTCCAAAAACTTTTGAGACACACATTATGTCTTTCTGTATTATTTTTGAATAAATATTTTGATTTCAATTTTTAATTAGCGCTGTATTTATTTAGAAATTATGTAATTCGACAAATGTGTGACCGCGGTGTTGCCTTACAACGTCATTGTTTGTCAAGAACAAGCTGATAAGCCACGTAACCATGGTTTTCAATCTGCAACAGTGAATTTTTGAAAGTAAAAATCATTTCATTGAAAATTATTCAACTGTTCCGCCTCCGAACAAAAGTGCGATTTCGCGCTTGTATTAGAAAATCACCAAAGACGGCGGTTGTCGTAATGCAAAAATATCATCGTCGCCGTAGTATTCTTACTCCGGAGAAACTAAACGAAATTATCAAGAAATGCCGATCAAATCATAGTATAAAGCACGATACAAATGTTAGAATTTCTCTGGGTTAATAGGCATATTATTTTTGTTACAGTATTGAGACACTGATAATAGTTTAAACAGCGGTCGCTGCTGGCTAAACTATTATCGCTCTCCGAATTAACCTTACTTGACAATAAGGTAATGTCAGCTGCAAATGCTTAATAGCACATTGAAACATGTTGCCATATCATTGCAATATAGCACATATAGCAATAGTCCAAGGATACTAAATGATGTTCTTGGGAATCACAGTAGAACTAGAGAATGCTGTAACAAATAATCAACAAATTGCATTCTGTTTGCTAGATAATGCCCTGTTCTTTGACATTCAATACTGAGTTAGTCTATTAGAATAAAGTATTTATTTTTTTTTTTAATTATTAATTGATAATAAATTTATTGAAAGTTTGGCGCAAACCTTAGCCAGTTTAATCAACAAAGTTTCATTTCTACCACCATTAAAGGCTTTTGATAATTCAACAACTAATGGCAGTACTTTATAACTTCTATCCAAATTTTTGTATATTATATCCTTCATCAGCACTTTTTCCTTGTAATATTCGTTTTCTCAACAATGAAGTTGTTTTTACAATCCCATATGGAAAACTCAGTGAAGTACTGGCTAGAGTGCCATCTCGTTTGTAGGCAAGCGCCCCGCGCACTTCAAGTCAATTCAATTGGGAGTTACAGGTTCGAATTTTTCGTCCGACAATTAGGATAACAATCTGTTTGCTTGAATATCAGTATCTCTCTTAACCCCCCCCCCGCTGTTGAGGATACAGTTGAACAATACATCCCCTATAACGGCATAGATAATATAAAGCGAAAGCGAAAAGAAATGTGACGATGGATTGAAGTGATTTCCTCACACATAGTGAAAATTGTATGTCGCAGGGCGTTATTGTTTCTCGTCTTAAATTAATAATTGGTGTTACAAAATTTCAAACTTTCGACCTTATTTAAAACAGAAAATGGGTGAATTTGATCTAACTTGGTTAAAATACTTACTTGGCTAGCATTTTCATCAAACCAATTGCAACTAACATCCAACCATTTTAAAGTACTATTTAATTTGAATACTTGACTTAAGCGTAAGGCAGTCAACTCTTCAAACTGACATGCGGCCAAGTTCAATTCTTCAGGTTTATCCCCTCTGGTTAGGGCTCTGAAGATACCCATTACACCATCATGTCGCAGAGGATTTAATCTTAAATCCAAGTGAACTAACTGACAACACGAATCTTGTAAAAGAGCAAAACCAATACCTATTGCTCCCGTCTCAGCGATTTTATTATCGGCCAAAATAATTTTCTTTATTGTTTGTTGCGTTAACATTAATTTTGCAATACAAAGAGCACCTTGATCACCTATCAGGCAGTGAGAAAGGTCCAGCTCTGTTAGAGCTTTGTGCTTTATTAAATTCTGGGCAAGAGCCCGCACTCTATCATCATCTACTGCACATCTGTGAAGTCTAAATATTTTCATTATCTTTAAAGGTAGTACGGCTTTTCCTAAACGTCTGCAGTCTACTACAGATAATTTAAACATATTCCATGTGAAGTTGGTTTCGACATTCTTCATTCCGTAACTAATGTCTAATTCTTCTATCAAATCCAATCTCATAAAAATTGGCGTAAAGTCTATATGGTCTGAAGGATAAATAGAGGGTATATCTTGCTTGTCCCAGGTTAAAGGTGGTTTCCAGGATTGCAATTCCGTTACCATTAGTTTGTGAATAAAGGGGCTCACTAATTTCAGTATATCGTCCATGGTTTCCTCATCTGCGTATTGTGGTTGAGCTTCTTCCACCATTTTTCTTACGTGTCGCTCTAAATACAAGCATTTCCACGTCCATCCGAGATGCTTGGTTTGCTTCACAATACCAAAATTATCTTTGTATCTTCGTTGCCAGTAAATTTCTTCCTATTGATAATACCAAACAATTTATTAAACGAAAATTACACATTTCACCAATTGTTAGTGTTGCTTGATAAACGCTGCATTAATGATACATAGGTGGTTATTTTGGACTAATAAATATGTTTTCAGTGTAAGGTCACGTGGAACATTTTTTTCACCAAGTATGAGACTTATTAATTTATAGGTACCAATTTAATTTTTTTTTTATTGGAATAGATTTTTTTAATATTATTTGGTATATAATTCAAATTTACTATATAATTATCCAATTTCATATTGTGCAGCATAAAGTAGTGTTAATTGTACAAGTAATAGCCACAAACACAGTACGTTGGTTATTCTTAGTTGCAGAGTTAGATTGGATGACGACTTTCCTGCTTCTATTTCAAGTTTAGAATACGTTTAACAGGACATTCTTCAGACATCGAAACTAATAATAATAATGATAAAAATTCTTTATTAGCATAAATTGCTAAATGAACATTGGGAGTGCTAAAGGTTAATACATAATATTATGCAAGAGTATAATAAAGAAAGTACAACCACTAATAATACATATACCTACAGTGCGTTCTTTTAAACGAAGTCGAATAAAACGTTGAAATAAAAATAAAACAAAACCGCTATAAAAATACTAACTTTATGACCAAGTCTTATTTTAAAATTTTGACAGATGGTATTGTAGGCTATATCAACTTAAAAATTTTAAATGTCAAAGGGGTCCGAGTGATCCCTCTCATTTGAAGGGTATTTGGAAGATCTATTCAAAGTTTAGGTCTTTTTTTAATCTTCCTCGTTTGTTAAAAAAAAAATGCCGAATTTCTCGGGTAGCACATCACTGTGATTTTAAATTAATTGTTCAAAATGGGCACCCGCAACCTTTTCACAAAAGAACAACCCATTGCAAAACAGTAATTATCCTACCGGTGAAATTCGGCGTTTTTTATCAAATGTGGGAAATTTAAAAAAAAAACATAAAATTTTCAAACACCCTCTTTGACATTAATTTTTATTAAGTTCACCTTAATAATAGCTGTTAGGTGACTCTCGCTCTTTCACTGAAGTAAGTACGGGATAGAGATAGGACCGTGCAACGGATGATGTTTCTCTAAATTGTGCGACACCCCGTATAGGTAGCGCGTTCGGACCGATCGTCCCGTGAAGGGGAACGTCCGAGCTAATTACCGTAAAAATTTCGCCTTTATAGCTCTGTCCGATCGCCGGATATTTACGGACAAACTTAAAAGTTGCGTTTTCGACGTGCCCGATTTTCTGAAGCTATCTCATCTGAAACGAATCCAGAACACGTATAGGGAAAAGTATGGTTAAAAAGTCCGCAGTTTCTGCTTTTCAACGCGCCCAAATGCATATTTTAAGGTCGAGGGACGCGTGAGCAATTAAAATATACGTTTGACCGTGTTCCGTCGAATTTGTCAAAACACGCGAAATTTATCCATGACGTGCCTAAAGAAAGCCCATTTTACGTAAATAAAAACGAGGACTAAACACAAAATTGACTTTTCGCAAATCTGACAGGTGGACTAAATATTTCCAAACATTGACTTTTAAGCATGAAATTCCAAGCTCTGACGATTTTTCGAGAGGAAAACGACTTGAAATTTAAACTAATATCGTTTTAGGAAGCGTTTCCATGCTTATTCCAGCTTGATACAGATGCGGTATTGATAGGACAAGGAATTTAAAGTCTTCATGCACTCGAAAAAATGGCTGGAATACGTCACAAATGAATGTACACAATAAATCAGGTGCAATGCTCATAACATGTTATGTACACACATACACATTCATGTGCACTGGCCCGTGAATATACATATTAGGTATATATCGGTAGCTTGACTTAACATTTTTACATACAGGCTGATATCTTTTAATGATTACAAATTTGAATTTTAAAATACGCGTAGTCCAGTTTCCTTAATGAGTAAAAGGATTGCTTTTAATTATTAACGTCAGAATAAATTCATGGCAAATAAACACACATAATATAGGACAAGGACAAGATACTAAATTAATTATCTGGACGCAATTTAAACGTATTCTTTTGAAGATTACACGTCTATTTTCTCTGAGATTTAAAAAAAAATATTGCAGATTTCAACATAGAGTAAAGCCTACATATAAATATGGCAGTTGAACAAACTATTTACATGTAGGTCGATAGCCCGATGCACAAGATTGACGGCTTCTTAATACAATGACTTTGCTGGGTCGGGTTCGAACCCAGGCCGGGGCAAAACATTTTTTTTTCGAATGAGATATTGTGTATTTATTTCGTGTATTTTACCGGCAATTTATAAGACATGACGCCGGACTGCTCGACATAATTTTCCCGGTCGATGAAATAATCATTCACATATACAGCATGATTTTTTCTTAATTATTATAAATTCCATTTAAAATACAATAACTCTAAAACGGGTATGCCGTTTTCTTAAGGGAAAAAATATTGCTTTTAACATTTAAGTGCCCTACGAAATAATTATTTAAATAATTACGCACTGCGGAGTGGGTGGAGCCAAATCAACTTTTTCTTCTGATTAAGGTAAAACTCGGTACTCGGGGGCTCTTGGTGTCGGTGATCTCAAGCCGAATGTCAAAATTTCAACAAAAAAAATGGTGCATCTAATATGACGGAAGAGTTTTCTGAAAATTGACGTATAAATGTGAAATTTTAGATGTGGGGGTTTTGGGGGTCGCCGATCATGATTCCAAAGTCAAAATGTCAAAAAAAATCAAAATGGCGGACCAGTTTTTTGAAAATTGAGGTATGAATGTGAAATTTTAGATACGGGGGTTTTGGGGGTCGCCGATCATGATTCCAAAGTCAAAATGTCAAAAAAAATCAAAATGGCCGACCAGTTTTTTGAAAATTGACGTATGAATGTGAAATTTTAGATACGGGGGTGTCTTAGGTCGCCGATCACAAATCAAAAGTCAAAATGTCAAAAAAAAACAAAATGGCGGACGAGTTTTTTGAAAATTGACGTATGAATGTGAAATTTTAGATACGGGGGTTTTGGGGGTCGCCGATCATGATTCCAAAGTCAAAATGTCAAAAAAAATCAAAATGGCGGACAGTTTTTTGAAAATTGACGTATGAATGTGAAATTTTAGATACGGGGGTTTTGGGGGTCGCCGATCATGATTCCAAAGTCAAAATGTCAAAAAAAATCAAAATGGCGGACCAGTTTTTTGAAAATTGACGTATGAATGTGAAATTTTAGATACGGGCGTTTATGAGGTCGCCGATCACAAATCCAAAGTCGAAATGTCAAAAAACATAATGGCGGAAAGGTTCTTCAAAATGTCGTTAATCTTGGTGAAAAGTGCTTGGACCTGAGCACATCCTTCCTTCGTAAACTTTAACATGATTTATGTTTACCATTAAATTATCCTTCTCGCTCTTCAGTGTTCAGTGTAACGGTTTGTGTAAGAAGGAAAGAAAAGTTCTAAGTAATATTACGATTGGCATAACAAAATTCTAACTAACTAAATAACATTCTAAAAGGCGTCATGACAGTGATTGCCTTTTACAGGAAACTGTAAAAAAACTGTAAGCGCACGCGAAAAGGGCGATTCAAACTAGAGGAGATTGACGGGCCGCTGTAAGCGGACGCAAAGTTGAAGCTGGCATGTTCACGTTAGGAGCTTATGCAGACACTGTATAAATTACTCTTGACTAAACTGGGCTTGGATAAATAGTGTGTTTGTTCAGTAAACGTGTAGTTAAATTTTACATTAATAATTATAATTATTATTGGCACTCTGATTCCTCCAGAATATAACATTTTGTAAGTCAAAATTATGTATACCAATTTGGAGACAAGGTTTTCTCAATCAACTTTCTTTGAGTTAAGAAATTTGTACAATCAGTAAAATATAATGTTTTTAGTAAACAGTTGATATATGATTTTTCAGTAAATGTTTCTGGCCTTATTCATCCTATACAAATGTGTGCAAGTTAAATTGTCACAAATATGGCAAGTGAAAGTGCTGTCATAAACTGGATTACTGATCATATCTTAAGAATATGATCGATAATCCAGTTTATGACGGCAGATGAAGTGTTTTCTTTTTCAACAAACTGTTCCCACTTTTATAATTTTTTACATGTCACATGTTTCACATATTTGTAGGTAACTGTTAATTTCACATCGATGTACGTTGTATTAGTTTTTTTATTTTTACTATATTGTTGTATTTGTCAATAGCAGCAAGTAATCAATAAATTTCTATCAGTATCACTGCAGTTTGTTGTACTTTGCTATTTATTCCATAATATAAATTTTAAATATGTGCTATTTACACAAAAATTTTCAGATGTATTCACAAAATAAATGTCTACAGATTATTTACTAAAATAAAGTTTCTAAAGCGGCTTTAAAGATGATTCAAATATTACAGTGCTTATGAAACCTATGTACTTCTGTAGGACACTTCGTGTGCTGAAGTTAAGTTTGTTATTGTTGGTAATGGCCAGATGGATACTCTTTAATTTTCACTCTTCAAAGTATGAAACAGTTAATTTATGCATTTCTTATTGTTTAATTTTTTTAATTTTAACATGTCCAATAGGTTCAGGCTCATTTTTGCAAATCATTTTTTTTGGACATAATTAGATTTTTATTATGGATAAAAGTAACAACACGAACACAATAAAATCAACCTATTTTGCCTTTTTTATTTACATAATGACGGTTCCAACATCCGAAAAGGTCCTTCAAAAACTTTCAGTATCCCTCAAATTGTTTCACCTTTCACTATTATTCCATAATAGAAATTTTAAATATGTGCTAAATGTCGACAGATTATTTACTAAAATTAAATATCTAATTATATAGAATATAAACTAAAACAAAAAAAAAAGTGCAAAAATGTAGAAAATGGCGCAAACATTATGAGAAAAATATTGACTAATTTAAAAAAAAAATCCCTATACAAACGTTTTGGACACATGCGTAGTTTCGATATAGTAAATGACACGATCAAGCTACGAACTAGAAACGACGGTTCAATGCTACTACAAATATACATTGGCCGCAACAACTTCAAAATAACGAAAGTAAACTAACTAATTAATGTTTTAGAATATATAGCTTCCGCTACAAAAATACCATTAAATGAAAGCCGGTTACAAAATGAATATTATAAATAATGTTATTGCATGTTACTTTCTTACACCGACATTTTATTTAATGCATAGCTATTCTGTGCAGTAGACAGGCATTGTTGACAATTTTACATTATTTTGATGACAGTTATACCAAACGTCAAAATAAAATTAAGACACATGTCAAAATGTGAATGTAGTTGTCTGTTGTGTTTATTGGAAAACGTATTTTGAGGAATCTCCATTCGCTCATAAACAAAAGCAACACAACCAACAACTGCAATAATTTTCTATATGGTTATGTCGCTTTGGCAACCAACATGCGCCAGTAGTTTAAAATGGCGTGAAATTTGAGATGTTGCATAAGTTTATTTGTTAAATAATATAATCTACAAAAGCCATATCATGACTCTCATCAATAATGATATCCATACACCTTTCGATATTTGTCATAATTACCTTTTGATGTTCGTTATAATTGTCTTTCAAACCCTCTTTATTTATCAAAAATGCTTGCCCATTATACAGAGTAGCCAAGTATTAAATAAAACGTATGTATAGAAAAAAGTAGGTATATTTGTAACTGGTTTTCATGTAATAATATTCACTAGCGGAATCTATATATCTTGAAGTGTTAATTAAATAATTTATTTTTGTTGGGAGATTTCTTAAGTCGCTGAACACGAATCTGAAATCGAAATTTGATAAAACAAAATGGCGCATTCAATACGACAGAAAGGTAATTGAATCTGTATGGAATTTAGTACTTGGTTCGCTGATAAGGAATCTGGTTCTTACTTGGCCCCTTTCGAGTCTTTGATGAAATTGAATTTTCGGTTCATTTTTACTTTCTTATACGTAGTATAAGGAAGTATTGTGATGATGAAAATTTTCGACCTCGAAATTTTTGCAGATGTCCACGTTTTGAAGTCCCCTGATACCAAAAAAGTGGTTTTTAAAAAATGTCTGTGTCTCTGTGTGTGTCTCTGTGTGTGTCTGTGTCTCTGTGTGTGTGTGACCACGATAGCGGTCAAACCGCTGTAGATATCAATTCCAAATATTGTATTTACGTGTATAATCTCCCTCTTGAGATCTGATTAGTGTTTCAGTAAAATCGGTAGACCGGAAGTAGTAGTTTACTTCTGCGAAAAAATAGAGTTTTGCCAATATTTCGTCAACTACTGAGTTTAAACAAATTTATAAAGAATTCATATGTACTTAAAATTATATTATTGAGTACAATTTTATTTAAAAAGTTTTACGAAATTCCTACCGGAAGTAGGTCTTATACTCCCATCGAATATCAGTTTTTTGTGAATATTTCGCAAATCATGCTTTTTAGACAGGTACGTTACGAGTATAAAAGTATTTAAAATATAATTTTCAATACCTTTTCTATAAAAAAAATTTCAAAATTCAGACCGGAAGTACCACTTTTACTCTTATCGAATAGCGATTTCTTGCAAATATGTCGTAAGTTATGCACTATATATATTTAGCAAGAGTACAAAAGTATTTAATTCTAGATTTGCAATATTTTTTGTATATATGAAATTTTAAAATTCGGACCGGAAGTAACACTTTTACTCTTAGGGAGTAGCACTTTTTTTCGAATTTCTTGCAAAGTATGTATTCTATAGCGACTTATTAAAATAATAGAAGTACTTAGAATAGTATTTTGAATAATTTTTGTGTAAAAAAATTCTTAAAATTGTATAGTTTGAAACGCTCATACGTATAAGAAAGTCGTGTGGTGGCCACACTTCATTTTTATTATTATTGTTTATGTCTATCTTAAATTTTTTTTGACTTATTACCATCCTTTTTGATTTTTTCTTAAAAACTGTAGACTTTGAAACAGTCATCAAACTTTTCTATTGTTGCATCAGAAGCGTATTGCAGACTGTATCAACGAAAATGGTGCTGTCTTTGAGCACATTATTTCTTCGGATACTTTAAAATGACTTTTATGTTAAACATTAAATTATCTTTCTTACTCTACACTGTATACCGGTCTGTGTTAAAAACAGTTTGAGAAGAATTCTGAGTAATATATACGATTGGCCTTACAAAATATAATGGCATAATGTATATACAGGGATGTGTCAAAAGTTTATAAAAACGGAAATTCTAACAACGGTCCTGACAGTGATCAGGTTTTACTGAAAGCTGTAAAAAAGGCTGTAAGCAGACGCGCAAAAGGCTATTCAAGCATGAACATATTGAAAAATAGCTATTGCGAAGTAATATCGTACGTATTCACAAGAGATTGTTTAATTATCATTGATGAAAATGAACCGTAAGCAACATCGTCAATTGCAATAATTCAAAATAGAACTTCAATAAGGATGTCTTACAGTATTTTGGATTATAACAATAGGTAATCAATATTACTATAATAAATATATTATATCTATTTGTCCCATAAATTGTAGGTGTACAATGCAAAAGTGAATAATTATATACAGTGCAAACAAGATTCTATCAACATTATTAAAAATCCTACATAACTGAGAGTTGTAATACAAATTACCACAAAAAACACTGCAAATTATAAAAATATAGGCATGGGAATAATTATAGAAAATGCCAATGAAATAGATATTATTTGTTATACAATAATGATGAAACTATCAAATGGTAATAGTGAGTTATTTAAAATATACATTCGTGTTAATAAAACATCTTATGAAGCTATCTACAGGTTTATACAAAATATTCTTTTTAATTTTTAATGAACCCTCATTTAAACCAAAAAGATCATTGGAATCGACATATATAGACTGAAACACTATTGACTATCAAAACTATAAAACCACATTTTCCAACTAATGAAAAACATAGATTTTGCAGATTGTCCATTCTATACCCTACAAAGAAAATTCAAACTATAGATACATTAGGCAAACGTGAAATAATCATCGTAAGGCACAAAAACCAATAATACTAGAAAAAAATTAAAATAGAGTGAAAAACTACCGACTGCGAAGAGCACAGAAGAAGTATGTGAAAATGTCCATATAACATGAAACGATAAAATACATCTTATTTCATGAACAGTCATTAAACATTTTAAGTTTAAAAATGCTGCTATTATCACAAAATCTATTATCAATCATTTCATTTAAATTAATTAAGATGCAAGGTACGTCGTCTAAGTATTGAAGCATACATGTAAGAAATAATTTAATTATATTAGTGCACACATTAAGAAGACAAAGAGATTCAACAAATTATTTCTGTAAATCAAATATTGAAAAAGGTCAATAAAAACTAATTACAATTGTTTTAATTATTTAGACAATATAATGTTAATACCATCATAAACAAAAATCACTTTATATCTAAAAAACAAACATTACATTTTATTTAAAACAATAATAAAACTTTAAAATAAAGAATAAGTATTGGTGCACCTTCATTTTAAACATTTTCTGTAATAACAAAATCCGATAAGCATTCTGAATAAATGTCGCATATTTGCAAAATATATAGAGGGGTGTACGAAAACAGTTATAGTAAAGTAATATCAATATTGCACATCTGAAACACAATTATATTTACTTACTCGCTATATACCAGAATTATGTGCTGTTCAAAAAACTGAAACGCAAATTAATAAATGAAATAAATCATCGGAAAATGAAGGCACAAAAACAAATAATAGTAGAAAAAATTAAAATAGAGTGAAAACTACCGACTGTGAAGAGCACAGGATAAGTATGTGAAAAATGTCCATATAACTTTAAACGATAAAATACATCTTACTTCATAGACAGCCAATAAACATTTTCAATTTAAAAACTCTGCTATTGTCACTAAATCTATTATTAATAATTTCATTTAAATTAATTAGGAAGAAAAGTACGTCGCTTAAGTATTGAAACAAGCATGTAAGAAATAACTTAAATATGTTAGTGCACACATCTAAATATCAATATTAAAATATAAAGAATAAGAATTGATGCACCCCTTATTTGAAAAAAACATTTTCTATAACAACAGAACCCGATAACCATTCGGAATAAAATATCGGATAGTAGCAAACTATGTATATACAGGGGTGTATAAAAACAGCTGAAGTAAAGCAGTATTGAAAATCTAAAACACAATTATATTTACTTATTCGCTATATATCGGAATGACATGGTGTTTTATAAACTTAACGCAATAAAGACAAAATCCGCAATAAATTTAGAAGAATAAGGGAGAGCGGTACCTCAACTGTAAGCGGAATAAGAGGCGGCAGCAGGCCTTCTAGGCCTGCCGTATTAGCTAGTTAATATTGATATAGCCTACAACGCCAACTGTCAAAATTTTAAAATAAGTTACATTTTTATACTGGTTTTGCTTTATTTTTCTTTAAACGTTTTATTTTATGTATACATTGTACTCACATGACTTATTATTTAATAGCTGATTAAAGTAGCACACTTTTTTAGAAAAATAGATTTTTAAATGACGTTTGTATTCAGTTCTGTTTTTATAGATCGCTATCTTTAAATGTTTCCAGACTGTACAGACAAATTGAAGCCGTTACGTGCGGCATACTAATAAATGTATTCTTTATTATTTATTACACAGAAGTAAGATCGCTTTTCGAGGGGTAATATTTTCAAAAGAGGTTTTTAGTTTAAGCAGAACTTTTGATGTTCTTGATGAGATATCAGAATATGAAAGCCTGTTTTTCCAATCCTCCTTGCTTGACTTATGGAAAACTTCAAAAGAGAGAAAGAATATTGATTCATTTCACTGCGTTCAAGAACTCATGAAAGATGTGAGTATAGTGTAATAAATTCTGAGCAACTTTTCTTAGAGTAAGTTATAAGTTACTTAATGCAATTTAAAACAACACCTAATGGCATATTTTTCAAACGTAATTCAAACAAGTTATGACAATTATAGATGGATATTGAATCTCTGGACATTCCTAACAAAATGCTAAAATTCCAACAAACATGAAGAAACACTTTTTGGAATATCAAGTGATGGAATGTTGAACCTAGAATTTCCTTCCCAGAAACCGGATCATTTTTAAATGAAAAGAATACGGGATTATAAGGGTATTTGTACCTCTATTAATGGAACTACAATTTCCAAATCCAAATCAGTGGGTAATACTTCCAATATGTGAAACCTGTCTGCACATGGTAATTCTTCAAATATTTGCTTAGTTTTATAATTTTCCGCGATGGTTTGGATGCACAAAGTTACTAGTGGTGGGCACAATTTGCTGTCCCAATCAAAATCTTCGGCGCGAACTATCCTGTCGACCTCATCGATTAATTCGAGGGCTGCTTCTGATGGTGTATATACTATGCGTGTATTATCATTGATAATATGAGGGAATCGCATTTTTACTGACAAGTTATTTATATTAAATAAGTACAATGATTTTGTCACTATTTCTACACTGAATAAAATATGAAGAAACTATTTTAAACAATTACATACTGGACACAAAATACATAAAACGTCAAGCATAAATGATCTACTGACACCGATTGACACTTAAGTATTTGACATGATTCTAACCAAAATTGTAAGGTGTCTAAGATTATATAGTAGGTATACAACGTAAACGCAATATTGTAACCGTGATTATGGTTATGCGTTCGGTAAAAGCGATATTCCGAAATAGAAGATGGACATTTACTAAAAAATAATATAGAGATACCAAATAGAACTTTCTAGGTTTTGATAATAGTAGCTGCCATGGTACAAATATATAAGGTATGTTCTAGCGCAGCTTCCTTATGACGTCAATTGGATGCAATTTCGTCATACCACTGATATTAAGAAAAGAAAGATTACTCTTGAATAACCACAGATGTAATAGTATATAGATAGCTATATAAAGAATAATAAAATAGACATAATATATAGCACAGTTGTTTACGAATGTGTAACTAAATTAAATTTCTTTACAAATTACCTGTTTAAAAACTCATAAAGCAAAATAATAAGATTGTATTATTGAAAAATCTCCCACTGGATATTATGTAGCACTTTGGTTTACGAAACCTGTTTTAGTCGTTTGATAATACAATTTGTAATTACTTTACTGACAAAGTAATTTATCACAAAATAAATTTATGACTTGAAATTGTGCATTTTATGTAGTATATTGCTTTAAATTACTGATACCAATGAATATTGCAAAAGTTGAAAGTATTATAGTAAGAAAACTATTGGTTTAATATTGGATTTTCGTTTATTAATTGTTAATTGACAGGTAATAAATAAAACAACAGATATGGTTACTTTTTTTTATTGGTAAATTTTATTGTTTTTTTTTGTAATTTTCTTTTTTGTTGATAATTATTTTTATTTATCTCTTTTATACGTATGTAAGTTCTTACTCTAATATATGATTCCACAACTTCTTGTGGCAAACTAGTCTTAATATTTTGTACCAAACGCTTTATTATGTTGGTATTTTTGTTAATCGATTTCTTATGGAATTCATTAAACATTTGTTCAGCGTCTTCTGCCATTTTCTTCATAATAGCATTCGGCTGACGTAGACACCGCCTGGAGACTAATCCAATCCAGTTGCTTTCTGGGGATTCAATCTGAGTATCATCATGTAACGAGTATTTGCTTCTGAACTTATGTGCTATATATCCCGCTATATAGTATAAGCCTTGCTTCGCAATATCCCCGGTAGCAGAGGTTGCGGAATGGATTCTTTCGAATTCCGTCAGCAAGTCCATAAATTCCTCATTTATGTCATCCTCAGACACCCTGACAACATTTTCTTCAAAATCTCCAGTTTCTTGCACAAAAGGTTCCAAAACTGTAGTTAAGTTAAGTGTTGCGTCTGTAGTTAGTAACTCTACTACAGACGTATCTTCCTGTGTGTTGACATTTTCTGAAAACACAACAGATGAATGCTTCCCAAGAATGTACCATCTCAATCGATATTTGAATTGTAATGCACTAGGGTGGTCATTGGTGGATCCCATAGCTCGCATATATGAAAAAAAATTTTCTATTATATCTTGATTCAGACGTCTAGTAATTATGTACTCAATATTAAAGTTTGACCTTAAATATTGATATAAGTTTTTTAGAGAGCTGTTATTTTGTAGTATCGCTTTTTGAAAAAACATTAAACTTTTTCTTGTACCGACTCTTATATTTTGTATTAATTTAGTCATTTTTTCTATTTTATCCAGTTGGTTTTCAATATCAACACCATATGCATTGGCAGCAATATCAAATTTGGTTTGAGTATTGAACAAATCAAACCAATCGTTAATGATATTAATTATGTCACTAATTTCAGTGCATGCAATATCTGGCATTAAATTATGTTCACCACACCACCTTATCGCTAGCGCCACTGTACGTGAGAGACATTGCACAGCATATTTTACTTTCTGCCTTTGGTTGCCAATTACATCGATGTGAACCTGTGTAAGCTTATGGGCAAGTTTCAAGTCACCTTCCTGTAGGTCAACCAATTTCTGAAAGGGCTCCTTCGTGATCTTTGTATTACTTATGGTGAACCCATGATCAAAAAGATTATTTCTAATCAATTTGATTAAATGTGGCACATCAGCAAATACAAAAATCTTTTTCCCTTCATCAGATGGATGAGTGAAGGATTCACTTTCATCGACAGCTACACCAACCTTCATATTTTTCCATAATTTTCTGTTTCCAGGTCCTAGATCCGAAACAACAGCTACAACAGTGTACTGTATTACTTCTAATTTACATATAATATTTCGGAGGACTTCTACCGACATACCACAGTCGTAATCATAGTATATTACTTGCTTCCATGCCGAAAACAAGCCACGTACCATAACGGTTTGCACTGTTTTGTGCGGTCCTACAGCCTGTTCCCTTTTGCGATCGAAACATATTTCATTAGAGACGTACATCTCGTCAAAAGAAAGTACACACAATCTGTCGCGCTCGGTATACTCATTTGCCTTATATTTCATAATTAGTAAAACCTCTTCCAGAATACCTGGTTTCAATTCCAAACTTGTCGCCCACTTCCTTAAGGTTGATAAGCCTGGCAGTGGATATTCTCTGGTAGTTCTTAAATATCTGTAGGCTTTAGGACTTACGCTTCGAAGCGAAATTGCCGAGGAAATATCTTCAGCAGTCCATTTTGCCTTCATTTTTGTCTTTGATTTTATTAGTCGTATTTGCCCCGGTGTAAAATATTTCTCTAAAATTCTATTGAGGTGACATATTTCTTCAGTGAGGTAGGCCACCTTTTCCTGTAAGGTCTGTATTTTCCCTTGCGATAGAAAATATTGTTCCTTCCAATGTGATAGTGTGTCTTCAGGGTTTTCGGTTGAAGTAGATGGTCTGCATTATAAAATCAAAATTAGAAATGCTCAATACATAAATCATTCGTTATACTATCTTTCACAAACTTGATTTGTTTCATTTTTAAAAAAATGCATATTAAAATATATATTACAGAATTACTGTTTTTAGCATATTCAAATTATTTATTATACACCATAATCTTAATCAATAAAGTCTACAACATTATTACTTACATAACAGCTTATGGCCAAGCATTTCAGTAAAAATGGAACATAGGTATATAGTAATATGTATCAAATAAGAAGTATATAGAATAATTAAATAAGTAAGACTGATTTGTGTACTGTTCGGGCATATGAAAATAGGTATTAATGTGAAGGTAATGATTAAAATCGATAATTTTCTTTCTGTAATTCCCTAATATCATATGTAACAATGATCATTCTCCCTTACAGATTATATTACAGACAATGAATGCTATACTTTTTTAAGTAAAATATCAAAATTTTTACTGACAAAAAGTTTTTATTCAATCAATGAATATTTGAATAATAATTTTATTGATATACAATTTTAATTTGTTTGTCTGTATATTTTGACTTTTCATGTAATGATTTTATTACATTGAATAAATATTATTATTATTATTATTATTATTATTATTATTATAAATTACATCATTAATGATATATATATATATATATATTTACTTAAATGAAAAAGCTCCAGGTTTTGTAAATGCTACTTCACAATATTTTTCTGTTTCGCATGTTTGGTTTCTTCTTTCCTCGGGAACAATAGAACAACTAGAACAAATTATTAAAATTAGAATGCTTTGTTTATTAAACATGGTAAGGTAGTATTGCTAACCTTATTTATTTGTTAAAAGTATGAAACAGCAATTTCTTTAAGTATTTTTACATTGCACACCACTTCAACATTACAAGACTATTTAAAACATTTTGAGCTTTTAATTTGACAGCTTATTTGAATACAACTCTTTTCATAATAACTATGCTTTGACAACTCCACTAACGAGTTAAATTTTTCCTTACCTTGTTGAGGAATCTTCTTTTGGCATAGAGAATGTTACTTCTGTATCTTCTACAGTTGGAGGTAACAGGTCGATTTCTTCCGATGGATTGATGGAATAACTGTAATAATTCATTAAATAGGTAATACTTTTTACATTGGCATATAATACATAGGTTATTATTAGGTTCATTGCTTCATACAAACAAATTTATTTGTATTTTTTTAAATACAGTATAAGTAGTGATTATATGAAGGTACGTATTACAGATTAACATTCTTCCTCTGCAACATCCTACTCTGTATACTAAATAATTTAAAAGTAAGTACACTCATGCGTTATTTCATATCTGTTACCTTGATGTTGATGGTTGTAAAGTCGAGTAATTTACAGCAGCTTCACTATGTGTATGTATATACAATGTGGGAACAGCTGTTTTATGAAGTATTTGGTACGATTTTATATATTTCTCTCTCATCTGTCGATTATCTAAATACCACTTCTCATATGCGTCTCTTGCAAAATGAAGTGAACATATATAATCTGTAAATAATAACATCATTAAAAGGTACACAAATACGTCCAAATACAAAACCTACGATTTCTTGTGTTTTTTATCCTTCTACCACAGGCTTGTATCCACTGCTGAGATAAGTTTCGATCTTTAGGAAAACGAAAATATTTAATATTCCTTCCTCGAGTGTTTTCTGACCTGCTTTTGCAGCTCAAGACACAGCAGCTTACCATATTAGATGAGCTAAAGGTAGAGGCAAATGTATTGCTTTATAATACAATATTTAATAAACTCATTACCTTCTATGTTATAACCTCTTCTTAAGTTCTAAATAAATCAAATTAAAAGTCTTTGGCTTAATGAAAATATTCACAAATCTTAATAACTACACTAAACATATAAAATAATAATTATAATGACACAAAATACGATATAATCGGATATAACTCTTCGAAATCTAAATATAAACAAAGCACAAACTCAAAACTACAAACATGTGATGGATGACGCAACACATATGACTGCATATGACGAAATTGCATCCAGCGCAGAAATAGGCGAATTTGAGTCAAAGTTGTAGCATACCTTATATATTTGTACCATGGTAGCTGCGTTCGCACAGTGCGTTCGTCAATTGAGCTCGGCGATTTGAGCAGAGCAAATCAGCTGATGCACGGATGTTATGAAGTTGTCAAACCATTACCGAAGGATACCGATTTCTACTACAAATGGAGGTAAATTCTCATGCTGTTTGTAACCTTAAAAAGGTTTAAAAAAGTCGAAGAACCCAAGATTGTTAATAAACCGTGAACTGTAAAAAGAAGTAACAATGAAAACTGATGTTTTTAGAGCTTTATATAATGGCACGTATTTTTTTACTACTATCCTTGTCTCAGAATAAGAAGGAGTGATTCAAATATCGCGCCAAAATGGCGTATATTTTTAAGGTATTTCATTGGTTCTTGCGTAGGCAAGTTTAACATGGGAAAATAAGTTTGACAAAACGTCATTTTATGTTTATAGTCAAGCCATAACCTAGTCTCTTACATTTTTACTTCGGTTTATTATAGTTTATTGTGTTATTAAATAAAATCCGTACTTTTATGTACAACACGAGCATGAGTTGATCAGACGGCTTAAGACCTAAGTAACAAGTGATCAGGCATTTAAAACTTTGAATTTGATGAATATGTCAAAAATACTGTACGACAGTGCAAAAATCAAACGTCCAACAATTAATATCATTGCAAAAATAACTATAGATGAGTTCATACCATAAATGAACTGAACAACTCACATATATTCTAGAATTGACGCATTAATTTCTAGTAAGTGTTAATTAAATACTAATTATATTACCACATGTTCATATACATGTTATATTTCAGATATTTCAAACGTAAAGAAACCTGTCCTAATAGAACAAGGTGAAAATATCTGGTGGAGAATATTTGGGAAAAAGTTTGGATTGCCACAAGTATAATGAGTGCACGACAAGCTTTGTTGAAAACCTGTAGGATTAAAAAGCCATACCAATAAAGATAGGCAATTAAGAATACTTCATATACGTTCTGAATTGATACATAAGGTGAAGTTACTTCAAAAACATCCCCTTTCAGAATATCAGTTATTCGAGAACTTTTGACAGAAGCAATTACAAATGTTAGAATAAGTATTTGGAAAAATTGTGCCGACCATGTAAATTTTTAATCTTGTGAACACTAAATTATTGTTAATTTCCAATATATAATAGAAATAAAAATGTGTTATACTTTATATATTTTCAAAATACATCAATTTTAATAGAGAAGAATAATTAGTAATGTGTAGGTATATGTAATTATCTTTGCAGTTCGTGTAAACAACTTCAACCGATGTAAATTTTTCAATTTATTACTGTTCTATGTAAGCTTCACATTTCCAAGAGTAGTTGCTTGAATTTACCTCTTCAAGGTTTGTAGCAGTAATACGAATGATTTATCTGTACAAGTTCTTTATTGATATTTACAATAGAAACTAATAAGCATAAACTTTTTCTGCAAGTTATTAAGGACGTTTTGATAAAAGGTTTGATTCATTCTTGCTTGCTGATACAAATATTTAATAATAAATATACTTGATTCACAATTTTCATGTTGATATAGCACATTCACTAAAATGTGCAGTAATTATATATTTATAATGGCAATCCTTCTCAAAACGCTCAGAACAAAGTCTACTCTTTTCATTTGTAAATTGGGTCTATATCTTTATCCATAGATTCTTCTAATGATTTTCTTTGAAAAACTAGAATGAACAGATTTGAATGTTAAGAGATTTATATTCATCAAATTATAGATGTATGCACCTACTTGTGTTTATAATTTTACTCTCACTTATGTTTATAACTTTACTCTCCTCTTTCCAATTGCCGTGCACTCGTATTGCAGCTTTGACTGGTAGAATGAAAAGCGGCACATCCATCTATTTTGATGAAAGTAGTAAATGAAACACAAAACAGCTAAATCTTTAGTTAGTGTAGCCAACAGAGGGGTTGGGCAGTAGGATGTGCCCATTCATAAGTTTTCCCGCTAAATTTGTTGTAGTAAAAGCAGTCTTCTCGTAGTCGTAAAGAGAAGCCAATGGGAACTTAAAGGAAGTGACGCAATTATCCAATTACACCAATCGTGTTTGTTACAATTTTGTAGGCGTTTTGCTTTAGATTTAAATATCTTAAAATATTTTGAATTAAGGGATATGATAAGTCTACTGACTCTAATTTTTCAAATTCCAAAAATAAGTGATGATGTGATTGTGGATGTTAAATGTTATTCTAAAATACATATTGCAAGACGATGTAACGAAGAAATGTCATTTTTCCTATATTTTTATCTTATAATTGACAATGGATATTGCAGTTATACAAGCTGAAAAAGGTTCAAAGTACTAACCTTTAATAAAATATTTGCTTGCTTATGAATTAGTTTGTTTGTATAACTTGTTGGGTATGTACTATCCTCAACAATAATTGATGATTATTCATTCAGACTTGTATCATGGCAATTGTTGTTAAGATTCAGGCCTAGATAAAATAAAAATAACTAGAACCATAACACAGACTAAACAATCCAGACCGGCAACTTAGTCCAAGATTTTATCCAGACTACTCATCCTTGTTTAGCAAACGTAAATTTCAGTACTCTATCATCTTTGTCAGATTCATTGAACTTGGAGATGAGATGGCGCTAGCGTCAATTGAAATGTTTGTTATGCTGTGGTTATATGTCATTCAAAACTACATTTCAAATTTGACACGTGTGACATATTTTTGCAATCCTTTGTCGTACATAGTATTAATTATATGTTGATACATATATGATGTCCAAGTGTTTAGTGTGCGGGTTTGGGCAGGGTGAAGTTGACAAAATGCACAGGTTTCCTGCAAATCTCGGCAAGTGAGTATAAATTACTCATTACTGGTTGTGTAATTTAATTTTATTATGTTTTATTGTATAAGTATATGTTTCAATAAAAACTATTATTATTATATACCTATGTTTTCCTTGACAGTTTTCACTTATTAAATTATTATATTTCTCTTAATCTTAAATAGAGTAGTAGTTTATTGTGTCTAATAGGTAACCGTAAGAGGGATGTTATAATGCATGTAAGTAAAAGATTAATATTTATATATCATATATTTAATATGTAATACTACAAAATTACACATAAGATGCTCAAACTATGGCTATAATTGTTACAGTAAGTAATATTTATTACCATAGTTTTAGTAACTTTTGTGTATGTTTCTGTTACATAAATAACCTATTGAATAAGCGTATTCTAAAAACAAGCTCATTTCAAATTTCGCGCCAATATGCTGCTAGCGCCATCTTCGTACCAAGTTCACTGATGTGTGACAAGGATAGAAGATCTTGGATATTTTTTTTTCAAGTAGTTGCCGGTCTGGGTTGTTTAGTCTGTGAACCATAATAAGTAATGTCAAAGCCAAGTACATTTAAGTGTGTATTTTATGAAGTGATATACCTCACTTCAACCAGTATGAAGGCTAAAATTCTACATATATAACACAATAAAATCCATGAAGATTTCAAACAATTGCAATTAAACGTGGGTGAAAGAAAAATTAAATAGTAGAAATATAAGTACCTAAACTAGTTTGATAATGACGTGTAATGTCAAAACTGCAGTCACATAGTGATTAAAATAAAGTGAAGTTATTCAAATTTAATTGAGTGTTTTATTTTACTTATGTATAAGTAACAGACGAAAGTGTTAGCTATGTTCTATTAATTATAACTATTCCTGTAAAAGACAATATCCAATTATTTTACTTATTGCACAAGAAAAAAATTTTTAATTTTTATCAAGGAATTTATATTGACAGTAATACTTTTTAGTACTGTTTTTCGAAACTTGCATGCTTTCGGGAATTACTAGTCATACATTGTTAACTATAATGGAAATGAAAATCAATTAAAAAATTTATTTTATCGTATTGGGGTTTCACATATTTCGTTCAAATTAACCGCTCACTTCGTGGGTCAAAATGGCGGAGTTCATTATTGGTTAGTAGACGCATGTTTACGTTTATTCTCCCCTCTCCATATCTCTGGGTTGAGTCACTGGAGTTGCCAACATTTTCATTCAAAAGTTGCCAAATGTTGCCAAAATTATAAAACTATTAATATTTGTACATAATTTTAACTATTTTGTGTGGTCATATAGGGTATATAGTTTACTAATTTATTAAAGAATAACTTACAACATTTTTTGCCTATATGTATTAAAATGTATCACATAAATATTTTATATATGTTTAATAGGTAAATCATCAATAAAAGATAACGGAGAAAGTTGGGATAATATTTAAGATTACATATATATAATTTATTATAATTCTGTTTTTCCAAATTGTAAATTGTGACACTCTCCTTCATTGTCTTTAAGAAATGTCTTAGTTGTTAGATAATGATGAATTTTTGATTTATTTAAATTAATTGCAGTTAATATTCTCTCCACTGCAGCACTGCTATGTGGAAGAGACAATAGTTCGAATGCAAATTTTGATAAAAGCGGCTATCTGTCTGTTCTTACAATGGGAAAAACACTATCGCTCCCTATACTAATTGAATAAACAACTATCACTTCGGTGTACAAATACTTACATTATATTATAGCATTTACCCATTGTATGTGTATAGGCATTTAAAGCGTTAGACTCACTAAATCGGGATTTCCCCTGCCTTCATTGGCAGTAAAATGTTTATACATTCTTTTGACCTTGACCATTTAACGCTCTATATCATTTATGCAAATCAACATGTGTAATTCTACCGGTAATACATACATGTATACGTAGCACGAGTATTTTTTTTAAATTAAGTCTTCCTATTATTACTTTTAATTATGACAAATTTCGTAGAAATACTTATATGGAATTAATTTTTGTAATGTAAAATGTTGCCATTTTTTTGTATTTCTTACAAAGTTGTTGCCATGTTGCCAGAGTTAGTTGGAAGTTGCCCAAAATGGCAACAAGTTGCCAGCAACGGCAACCCTGAGCTATTGACTCTTGCGTCCCCAGCGCGTGTTTTCATTTTATGTTGAACCGCCGGTGGTTCCCCGCTTTCCATATAGTTAGGTTGTTCCCACTTAAGTTTCTCACACACACTCTTTTACGTCGGCGAATGTTTATCATAACTGTAGCGTTTATTTCACTGTTGTAAACATTCGGCGCCACAATTCTTAGAACTAAACACATACTAAACTTATCTTATGACTAATATTTACTTAATAATACCATAACATATTCATTGATTTTAATTCTTATTTTTCTTTAAAATATTAATAATGAAATGTACTTAATTAAATTCTAAAAATATAAAAAATTACCAATTCGTAAACGAACTGGTATGTACCATTACAGTTGAATAGTACAACTGTTATAAAAGTTTATTATTGATAATATGTCGAGACTTCGTTCGTTGGCGAAAGATTTTGTAAATTGTCTTCTGCTATTTTGCGAATCTCTGGGGGCGTGCAAAATAGAAAAAATCAAGTGAACGGTGTTTTTCTACTTTGAAGAGAATAAAAACATTTTCTAGAAATACCATGCGGGAAAGCAGACTATGTGCCTTAGCAATGTGTTCCATTGAAAAACAATTACAATTTACCCCCGGTGCCCTCCCGTCCCAAAAAATCACGGGCCGCCACTGGTCCTAGGTATAGATCTTCTAATTGGGGCAGAATTATTTTGGTGCCTTCTGTGCGTAGGGCAAGTAAAAATAAATGATTCACAAATAAGCATGCAAAAAATTCAGTTAGGAGGGATAGTATTAGGAGCGCTGGATAACAATCTTTTGAATACAAGTAATACAATTTGTAACTTAGCAATGGAGCAAACATTTGATTTGCAATTAATAAAATTCTGGCAACTTGAAGAATGTGTGAATAAAAACAATTATAACTTAGAAGAGTGGGCGTGGGAAGGGCACTTTCTTAATAACTACAGAAGAAACGACCAGGGCAGATTTACAGGGATACAAATCTAATACAGTACCTACATTTTCTTCTTCATAATTATTTATTATACTGACAAGTGTAATAGTGTTGCAACTGATAAATAAAATGCACCTAAACCGTTTAATAATCAGTGTATAAAATTATATATCTTTATCTATAATTTGTATGTCATACAAAAGAATAAACTACAAACACGGTTGATGTATAGATATGCTTAAGTCTTCTTACCTTGTGATAGAATGTAGAAACGTTCTTCTCTGGTGGCATTATCCAAAGCACATTTTATTAACGTGCGAGGTATACTCTTTTACGAATTAACACTACATACCGTCCAAAGCACATTTTATTAACGCCCGAGATACAGTCTTTTACATTTAACACTACTTTTTCATCCAAAACACATTTTAATAACGCGCACTACATAGCTGTAAAAAAACACACAGAGATACACAGGTAAACGTTTGCCACTTTTGGCTTAAAGATTAGTAACTTGAACTACAATGATTTACTAAAAAAATTTTACGTCTGTGTGTCCTAAAACGAATTCAAAAGAATGAATAATATAATAATAATTTAATTGATATAAAAAAGGCGAACTAAAATGTTTTTTTTTATTAATGACCTTGTTGGAAATCTAAAAATAATCTGGAAATTCATTACTAAAATTATACTTTTTATTATTATTATAATTAATTATTTGAATATATTCTATTATCAAAGCGCATTAAAGGGCTGCTTATTATCTAAATGTATAAGCAATTGAATCAAAAAGGAACATTCTTTACGCATTTTCCACTGTTTAAAAATATAAAATATTCAATTTTCGATATGCTGCTGTATAGAAAACAGTTTTAAAACCCTGACAGACGTGTGTAAGCAACAATACTGAAAAAAAACTGACCTTTTGTAGACTCTGCATACTCTTCTTTACCGAATTCTGAAACAAAAAGAAACAAGATTTTAATACAAAGTAGATGTAAAGTTGCGGGTAATATAAAAGTTGTAATAATTTTTCTGAGACATCCAGTTCCGCTTGCACAGACCCTGCTGTAGGTCTGTACTAATCAAGCTTTGTATTTATTAACAAATATAAGTATGACAATTACTTACATATATAGGAATTGTTACATGGAAGCAGTATATTTAAATTAAGAGTAGAATCTGCGTTTTATTATCTATCTAGATTAATTTTGCGCTTTTAGTAGGACAATTTGTTTTGATGTTACTAATTGTACCTACATACTACCTATACACCACCATAATAATCAGAAATTTAGATATGTTGCAAACTTTGTGCACGACTATTTGGATAACCGGCGTATTTTAATCGGAGTTGGTAGATCGACTCTTAGAAAGCCGATTGGAAATGAAGGAAAACCTTTACTGACTTGCCTATTATATAATATGGTAGCTAGGTAGAGAAATAAAAATTATTATGGGATATTGAGAAATGTTTAATATGAGAAAATTCAAGTAGGCGTTATTAATACATATAACATTTCTCAAAATTATATATAGGAATTGTTATATCATAGATGTATCTTTAAATTAAGAGACGAATCCAATAATGGGTGGAGACTGTGGCTAAAAATCTGAAATAAAATGCAAAAGGAAAATTCTTTACCACCTTACCTTGTTTTGGTTATAAAACATAATAATAACATAGAAATAGATATCATCCGAAAAGAAACCAACGTCAACAAGTTTATAACAGCGGATTCAAATCATAGTTTTCAGCAAAAGATGGCTTCTTTTAATTTTCTTATCCATCGGTTGTTAAGTTTTCCACTTACAAAAGATAGATATGAAAAAGAACTTAGTTTAATTAAAAAGATCGCGAAGTACAATGGTTTCGATTCAGAAATAGTAACTAAGCTTATTAGGAGACATCAATTTAAGAAACAAATTCGGGATACTACCTGTTTGCTACCTCAAAAAACTCTTTGTAATAAGTTTGTTTCTTTGCCGTATCATTCAGTCACACGAAATTTGAACAGCATTTTTAAAGAACAGGAACTTCAAATCGCGTTTAAATCGGGCAATTCATTAAAATCACTTTTAGGGAACGCTAAAAATAAAATTGAGGTAGATCAAAAATCTGGTATTTATGAAATAACCTGTAAAGACTGTAATCAAAAATATGTAGGTCAAACTAGGCGTTCAATTTCAGCTCGTTACAAAGAACACATTGCACATTTCAGATACAACAGACCGGAAAAATCTAGTGCTGCTCGACATATTTTCGATACAGGCCATGGTATGCCTACAGATAGTCTTGGATTAATTAAAAGTGTAAATAATTTTAGAGAATTAGACAGTTACGAAAGTATTTACATACATAGAAATAGAGGTAAGTTAATGAATTCTGACAATGGACCGATACCCGAGTCCCAGCTTGTACGGATTATTGTAATTTAGGGGATTAGTCTGTCACGGTTTAGAGTACTGTTATAGTTCCGTTAGATTTTAGATTAGAGTAGTATATATCGGGATGTCGTTTCTTAAGAAATCAGTGTTATCCCACTGGTGATTTGGTGGAGAGCATATCTTCTAAGGTTACACCTTAGCCAAAAATACCACGTTTAACACTTTTTTTTTGTTTTATACAGATATCTACTGAAGATGGCAACTTAGTTGCCGAAATACGTATTTAGATTTTTTGATATATATTTTTTGTGGTAAGGGATTTTACTTTTGCATTTTATTTAAGAGACGAATATGTAATTTATTATCATCAGATGATTAATATTGATTATTTTGGGAACTATTTAAATATCGAAAACGTGCAGATTTTATATGGCTTTCTATACATATTGGGTTTGTTCCAACATAAATCAAACTGTATTGAGTAGCTATTACAGAGAAATCATAAATTCTTGCCCATTTGATGTAATTGGTCTGACTTCTTTGTGATTTCGTTTGGGAATAAAGCTATAATTTGTTTGTTTCATATATACCATAATTATAAATATTAATCCACATAAGAAAGATCATGCTATATAGGTCTGTATATTTTTAAATTATGAAGCAATAATAGCCTTATCGAGCACAGTGCGAATTTGTGTGAATTTACTTTGTCAGACCTTTGAACCATCCTATGTAATGTAACCAAATTTTAATACAATCGTAAATTAGTCAAAGATTTCCTTAAATTATGTTGTTATATTACTTTCCGTTGTTTGAAATGGTAAAGACATCCGTACTTATGCTGTGACCAAATGTTGTCAAAAAAATTGAAATGAATTCAATTCTCGAAAACGCTTTGAAATAGTAGGGAAGTAACTGGATCACTTTTCATTTAAAATAAAAATGTTGTGCCAGTACATATTGCATCAGGGCCGCCGCGTGGGGGTGGCAAAATTGTTCACCGCACAAGGGCGCCTGGGCCAGGGGGGCGCCAAAATTTATAGTACTTATAGTTTTTTAATTAAATGTTACTTAAATAAAAGTTGTTAATTATTCGCTTGCAATTCTTTAAATTTTCTAAGCAATAAAATGAGATTTTATTTTTATTTTAATTTCATATTTTAAATTTATAAAACACACACGGTGGCGCCTCCACCGTGCGTGTGCGCCCTTCAATTAACAGGGAATACCCTTATTACTACGTATATGATTTAATCATATAAGTAGTCGCTGCTCATAACGTGTCAGAATCGTTCTATTATAGAACATTACCGAATGGAGAAAAAGTATTTAGAAATTATTTAGTATGTATAATCAAATTCCCGAAACGCAGTTTTTTGCTTCCCATGCAAACTATTCTGTGAGAAGCATTCACAGCTTATTAAGGATGGATGTAATGATTGGACACATTTAACCCACATTTTGAAATCACATGAAAGCACCTTAAACATTATTCAAAATGCAGTGAACTCAAAATGTCTTTGCGTAATTTATGTACCATTGATGCAGCTCGACAAAGACTTCATGATGCAGAAAAAGTTTACTGGCAATCGGTTATTGAACGGCTTATTTATTTGATTCAATATTTAGCCCGGCAATGCCTTGCATTTAGAGATTCTTTGGAAGAGTTGTATCATAGTGATAATGGAAATTTTGTCAAGTTGGTTGATACCATAGCAAAATTTGATCCAATAATGGCTGAACATCTCCACAAAATTCAAACATCACAAAGGAAGAACATTGCTCATTACTTAGGGGATCAAATTCCGAATGAAATTATAAGCATTATTTCAGAAGGAATTAAAAATCATTTATTACATCGTCAAAATATTACTCACTAATTCAGGACACTACACCTGATGTCAGTCATACCGAACAGTTGACTGTTGTAATTCGATTTGTTTATAAGAACGAGGAAACCAATAAAGCCCAAATTGAAGAACATTTTTTAGGATTCCAATCTGTCGACGACACTACTGGACAGGGTCTGTTTGAATTCATAAATGGACATTTAAAATCGTTAGAACTAAATTTATCAGATGTACGAGGTCAATCTTGCGATAAATGTGATTTACAAATCGTGACTTTACAAAATCTAATATCAGAACTAAATAATCGTAGAGCAGATGAAGCGTATGCAAACATGCAATTGCCAATATCGTTGCTGATGATTTGGGGGTGGGTATTGATTTTCCACAAAGTCGAAACAGGTTTAAAAAGAAATTTTCCAAGATGAACAAACCGACGAATCAATCAACAATCCAAGATAAAAATTTAAGGTTGAATTTTACAATATAATATTAGACACTGCCATTTCTTCAATTACTGAAAGATTCAGTCAGTTAAAAGAACATTACAATTACTTCAAGGTAGTACACTATATACCTCATTTAAAAAACTGGAGTGACAATAAAATTCTAAAACATTGTAAAGAATTAGAACAAAAATTAACGGATACTAAAAATGTTAATGAAAAGGACATTGATGGATTAAAATCTTTGCGATGTTTTACCAACGAGGATATGTTTCAAATTATATTTTCAAAACTTGAAGTTATACAAAAAAACTAGATGCGATCTACCATGGCGCAGGAGAGATTATCGGACTTGTCAATTAAAGGTGGGCAAAACGGTTCATTTCATTGACCCGGCTCACTCGGTTCAGCTCCTCACTGTGAGCCGGGTCCCGGAACCGGCTCATTTGAACCATGTGGATCCATAATAGCATACCGTTCAGCAGGAACGTGTAGGACATGTAATACTCGGCGCCGTCGTCGGCTCAAACGAACCGGGATGATAATTTAGGCTGCGCGCACACCAATTATACAAAATGTTTGACAAACAATTTATTTGAAGTTATAATGCACACAAATTTGACAAATTATCAGATTGTTGTACACAAATTAAGCAAAATATACCTATGTAAAACTAAATTATACATTCGCATTTGGTATTTATAATTATTGAAGAGAATGCCATTCGAACAAAAAGTAATTAGAACTAGAGCATTTCATAATTTTCATAGCATTATTAAATGGCAATTATGATTATGATGCAGGTGTAATAAAAATATTTGTAAGAATTTTGTAACTCACAGACAACTAATAAATTAAATATTTTATTTTATTATCCAAAGGAATATTTTTGAGAACTATATTACTACTAAGTACCTACTGTTATGCATCTTTGACCTACATAAAACAGGCAAAAGAATTGAATTTGATAAATACCCAAATGAACCGATAATCAATAGACATCAAGATCCACTAACATGGTGGCATTAAAGAAAAGATATCTATCCCAGAATTTACGAAATTGTAAAAAAACGTTTATGTGTCTTGGCTACATCTGCTCCGTGCGAGCGCATTTTTAGTAAATCTGGGAATATTATTACTGACAGGAGAAGTCGATTAACAACCGTGAAAACATCACAAATAATTTTTTTAAATTATAATTTGTAAATTATCAATGTAGAATTTAGATTTATACGTAAGCTGTTTAGTTATTTTTACATTTTGATATTCAGTTCAGTATATACATTTTATATATTTATACAATATGCTGTTATGTTGTACAAAAATAAATATTTTAGTGAGTAGTGCCACAGAGTGCGTACCCTACGGTAGGGTCCCTACCTGTTATATAATATCAATTTTTATTTTTCAATCCATCCTGCGACCGTATTCCTTTATGGTTTTGATACGTTCGCGACCGAACCGGATAAAGTTACTGCCCAAGTGAGCCCAGATACGGTTCATTGAAATTTAATCAACCGGCTCCCTCGGTTCCCTGCTGGGATTCGGTTCACTGAACCGGTTCGTTTGCAAACGACCCACCTCTAGCATTGATACGAGCGTTTGTAGCTGCTAAAGCTCAATATTTGAATGTTTTTTCTAATTTTTATATTTTACTTAAAAAATGTTTTATCATTGTTTTGTTTTTTAAATTTTAGGAATAATAAAAAACAATAAGACAAACGTGTTTTAATATTTTAAAGCTTTTCAGTTCGAAAGGCAAATTTTGAATACTATAAAAGAGTATTTCACATATAATTTGCAGCACTTTATAAGAGTGCAACAGAACCCCATAAAGGGGCAGGAGCGCCAAATTTCAATTTGAACAAGGGCGCCTAATACCCACGCGGCGTCCCTGTATTGCATCCATGAAAAGATTTTTCAAACGTACAACATTTGAATTAATTCTGAAATTAGTTATCTAGGTATATATATATATACATATATCTAATTTATATATTCCTAATATGCCATGAACCGTAGAACAACGGTAGGTATAATAATTCACCCAAATACATAAAAGAAAAAAACATACCGTCGTCTACCCAGTTTCCATTCTTGCGTTCTTCAAATTTACCCACTCAAGCACACAATATTTCTTGTTAGGACAATTTAAACATTAACACACACGAGAATAATCGAAATAAAACTCAATAGTTCTTGTTAGCACAATTTAAATATTAACATACTCGAAAAACAAGTAAATTTTTATAAACGCATACTCTTAATCGTCCATTGAAACAATTGAATATTCGAATTAAGTGTCCTACACGATTACCAACATTGGACCTTAGTGTTGTGTTGGTATTCTTGTAATCATTTAAATATACATAACCTCGAAACAAGCGCTTACTTTTATTTGTTTTTTTTGTGAATTATATTTATTATTTATAAATAATGTACGTTACGATTCATGACCGAACAAGTGCATACAGAATATGCCATTTACATTTTCATGTAAATGATAGAAGCACTCATAATTTTTAAAACCAAATGCAATTCCTACACTTACACTTTCATCCAAGGAACAATTGGAAATTGCTGAAGGTAAATACATTTTTCTTGCTTAGTATTGAAAAGTATCATTACATAACATTTCGGAGATGAAGATTATATGCCAATGGAACATCAGCGCAATGCTGTCGATTTCGATTGTGTAACAATGCTGTAGCATCTTTGAAAATAATACTGGAAGCATCTGTTGTAGATGAAGTTTCAAGTATTAGTTTTGCTGGTGGTAGTGGACAAAATCTCACTGATGAATCGTTAGCCGAAACACATGAAGTGCCTTCATTAAGTTCTGCAAAGGAGAGAGCTTGATCAGATGATCCCATTAGACCAAGATTAGATAGAAAATTGAGAGCACTAAAATGTAATAGATTAATTAAAATGATTATCAAATTAAGTATATAATAGCACACTTTTTTCAGAATGTTTTCTGGTTATGAGACTTGTTCTGACACGAGTTGCAGGAAAAAAAGGCAAAGTTGACAAATACTTTTCATAATTTTGCAAGTTTTTATATTGTATTTAAGAAATATTATGTAAAACAAAATCAATTTACTTTTATGGTATCTCCTGGTAAATATAAAAGAAAATATGAAGCTTGGAAAAGAAGTCAAGCAAAATCAAGAAAGAAGCTTTATGGCACAACACGAACTATGAACAATCTAAACTCTTACCTGTGTTGCAATTAATATTTTGTAGTTTCTTATTTTACTGTAGATTATTGCAGCTATTGTATATGGATATATGCAGGAAGTATTTAATTGCAGTGTGAAGATAAAGTGTTTAATACCTCAAAAGAAATATCTTTAATAAATATAATATCTACAATAACAGCAATAAGAATCATTTCATATTGTTATTAATAAAAACTTGTAAACATGAACAAGTACTTTTATTTCACAAAACATTATACAGAATAACAGAAAGCAGCATAGAGAATAAACAGTACATTTCTAATTGTCATTACAATAAGTTAAAAAAAAACACTAAAATTAACTCTTGCAATTTACACTACTGTTATTTGCACCAACTTTATGTCAAAACATGAATGTTGATCATTAAAATTACATGTTTTCAAGATCGGATATTGTCAACAATATTTCAGTACTATACACTTTTTCTTCTTCCATATTTACATGATAAAATCAGCATCAACCATGTTTAATCCTAACAACAAATTCTGGACTCTGTGTCTAATTTAAATGAATTATTATTGGCAGTGACATGATGTTTAACTTGAACCCATACAAGTTCGATGAGGTAAACGCAGAACAACCTTTTTTTCATACCATATCATTAACACCATATAAAGGTAAATGAAAGGTTGATTCTCTGCAAGCTCCAGTCATTCAGATTTTAGTATACTGCTGTCAGCAAAAATTCCTCGTGGTAAAAGTTATTCAACCTTTCCTTTGACATGTTCATTTTATTGGCCATAAGCCACCATTGGTATTAATAACTTAGAATCAAAATACTCATATATAATTTATATGATAACTCACAGAATATGCACATATATATTAACTAACATTTTTCTACAATTTGGTAACTCATTCCTGAAGAAAAATGAAAGCACAAGTCGTCCAAATAATTCTTTTATGCTTCATCCAAGTTATTGTTTTTCCTTAATATTCTTACTACTACCCACTTTGTCTGCTGTTTGATTGACAGTAATTGTTTTAGACATACTATATATTTATGCTTAAAATACACATTATAAGCCATTTGCCTTTGTCCAAACCTTATACCCCTTATACGTTTTCCTTTACGATTTTTTGTAGGACCCAGTAAAGCGCTACCACCATACTATAAACCATTATCGATTACAAAAAGAAAGCTAATGATGGCTAATGAAAGTGACAAAATACCTTCATAAAAGGAATATTTTACTTGCGCCTTCTAAAAAGGAGGACTATTTTTTAAGAATGTTAATAATAAACAATAAACTATGTAAAATACAATAAATAAATGTTTGTCAAAATAAGCAAATGGCGATTACTTTGCGATTTAAATGCATAAACCAATCACCCGAACGTTTCTTTCCACATGCCTTTCTCATCTTTTGTTTGAAAATTCGTTCTTTCAAGAATGCCTATGATTGGTGCTCTTTGACAACCCTGGGTCAAAATGGCGCACATTATCATTTGCAATAATTCTATCTTCCGCGCATTTGTAAGAGCATTCTCCACTCTCTATATCTCTGATATAAACCCGCTAGGTTTTCCACAGCTGACATGAGAGTACGATCCACAAAACATATACATAAATAGTTGCTCAACTTAATGTATACAAACTAGAACCGTGTTTGCGCCCTCTATCGGGTTGGTTCGTACTATTTTCCAAAAGCGGTACATTTGAAACCCAGTATATATCTTTATATTTTATTTTGTATTTTATGTATCCTTACAACGAATTTTGAAAAATTACAGATACGCTAACATGAATTGCTAAGTTCATGCAGTCAGCCATATACCATTAAAAGCAGAAAATATAAAATATGGTATGGGGCATCTGCAAAATTTAAAAAGTCGTTATAAAGAATAGCATGAAATTTAAAATCTACAAAACTATATTTAAAGAGTTGATATTGATGAAAACACAAAAGCAGGTGTCAGTGACAATTTATTTTATATTCACACATTTACTTTTACACAGTTTTTTGCTGCAATGAAATACAATATCTGCATTTGCTGGTATATGTCGTCTATCTTTCCTTTGCAGAATATTATTTACATGTTTTACGTAATTAAAGATAATAATTTTACAAAAACCCTGTATTAAATCATGAATTAAATTATTGCTGTGGTCACACTGTTGAAAATCAAAATTACTATTTTCTTTACAATATTGTACAAGAAACTTAGATAAACAGTTCTTCTCTATTACCTGAGGTAATATGTTTCTTATTCTACTATAAACATGACATACATTAACAAATAATTTTTTGTTAATATATTTTAGCTTATGATTAACAACTCCGGTACCATAATCCTTCATAACCGTTACTTTATGAATCGTGTCACCCCTCTCCTCTGCACTGCTGGACAAATTTTGTTCACAAATTGGGCATGACTTGTAGTTGGGAGAAATCTTTTTAATTATAAAACCTACTACGTAAGCCACAGCTGTTAGATCTAGAGGTTGAGGAAGTTTTTGAATAATATTTAAAGATGGTGGCAATGAAAATTCTTTTTCTTGAGGATCCTGTAACAATAAAACGTAAATGCCCATTGTTAGTTATATACAATGTCAATATATCAACCTGATGGATAAGCTTCTCCAATGTAATTAAAATAGTGGAATTGTCACCTTCGCAATTACTTCCAGGAGAATGCTTTGATGTTAAGTTATTTATTAATAAACTTTTATAAAATGGGGTAAACGCAGACACTGTAGGATTCACAAATCTGACACCTCTCTGACGAATTCTGCCGAAGAAATTTTCCAGCGGATCCTGGTTGAAGCGTCTGGCTAACATATATTTAAACCCACACACTTTCATAAGATTAAATATATATATAAAAAATTTTATAGTTAGGATAAAATTTTTTATAGATGGAGGCACCATGTATCCATTGTTGGTTTGGAATTTAATACTGGATAGTATTTTTAAAGCACTGTTCCAAAATGCAATGTGTGTACTTGAATCTGTTACAGCAACTTTCAACACGTTGCCTGCTTTGGAAAAAGTCATATTGCCATTTAGACTGTCAAATAGGTTATTGCAAAATTGCACAAATTTTGCTCTCTCTGTTGCTTCTAACGGCATCCTTATGTTCTCATTTCCTACTCTAACAGATCTTTCTAAAATTGAAGTATTTAAATAGTATATAAGGATTAAATATATTTAAAACTTACCACTCGCAGCCAAGATATTTATCCCTACTGCTACAGATCTACTAAGAGCCTGTGCACAACAGGACACCTTCATCTTTTTTATGTATGCTGGATCAACATGTGCTCCTGTCAACTTAGGCATTATCCGTAAGCTACCTAATGTAGCATCAATTTGCCATGCTTTATAGATGTGAGACCATTTTGCGGTCATCTGTCTGTTATCCATGGTGAATTTGACATCATATTTCAAGAAATTATTGCGGATCCCTTTCATCAGATGTGGTACATCAAATAGAGGCACTACATTGTAATTATCTATTTTAAATATGTTATCGATATGTGGTCTGCGTCCACTTCTTTTAATATCATCAACTGTAGATTTAATTAAATAATTGATTGCAGCAACATTATTTGCACCCTGGTCACAAACAGTTGCTATAATTTGGAAACCTTTGCCATTAACTGCTCTTATTATTTGTTTTATTGTTTGCACAATCTCTACACTTGTTGCTGCACCATTAATAAAACGGTAATAAATGGGTTGCTTCCATTTTTTATAAATTCCTTGCAACATAAATACCTAGAATATAGTAAATGTATAAGTATTGTAAAAAAAAACAACTTAATAGTACAAAATACCTGTACATGATTTGCAATTAAAGTAGATCTTTGATGACCATCATCTTCAAAACCTTCAATTATATCCTCTTTTTGGTTGAAAGAAAGGTGTGGTGAAATTGCCATCTCATCAAACATTAGAGTGCAAAATTTCCTCAAAGGATTTTTGAAGTTCCTTGCTTCTTCTTGCAGGACATTTAATACAGCTGTATTTAAACTTGGTTTTCTATGGGTATATTTTGCAACATCTGTGTAATGGTACCTTTTGATGGCAAAGAAAAAATTTTGGATAAAAACTTGTAGCCTCTGCCAGTTTGTTTGTACAGAGCAAGTGCAAGTACTTTATCTTGCATTGTAAAACGGTGGCCTTTCTTGGGTCTATTTATATTACTCATCTGGGATTGGAAGAAATTTGCTTGGATTGTTCCTAATTTTGAAACGATTCTTGAAAAATTCTTTGTTTGTAAATATGGTACAGCTTGTCGAATTCTAGCTTTTAAAGAAGTGTTTACACGTGATGGTACGATCGACATCTGTGGATCTGACGTATAAGTCCTTTTCTGAATATTCTATGGGTAAAAAGTTTTGATAGCGATCTAGCAACTTTAGCCTAAATAATAAATATAATTCACAAAAATAACAAATAAAAGTAAGCGCTTGTTTCGAGGTTATGTATATTTAAATGATTACAAGAATACCAACACAACACTAAGGTCCAATGTTGGTAATCGTGTAGGACACTTAATTCATCGAATATTCAATTGTTTCAATGGACGATTAAGAGTATGCGTTTATAAAAATTTATTTGTTTTTCGAGTATGTTAATATTTAAATTGTGCTAACAAGAACTATTGAGTTTTATTTCGATTATTCTCGTGTGTGTTAATGTTTAAATTGTCCTAACAAGAAATATTGAGTGCTTGAGTGGGTAAATTTGAAGAACGCAAGAATGGAAACTGGGTAGACGACGGTATGTTTTTTTCTTTTATGTATTTGGGTGAATTATTATACCTACCGTTGTTCTACGGTTCATGGCATATTAGGAATATATAAATTAGATATATGTATATATATATATACCTAGATAACTAATTTCAGAATTAATTCAAATGTTGTACGTTTGAAAAATCTTTTCATGGATGCAATACAGGGACGCCGCGTGGGTATTAGGCGCCCTTGTTCAAATTGAAATTTGGCGCTCCTGCCCCTTTATGGGGTTCTGTTGCACTCTTATAAAGTGCTGCAAATTATATGTGAAATACTCTTTTATAGTATTCAAAATTTGCCTTTCGAACTGAAAAGCTTTAAAATATTAAAATACGTTTGTCTTATTGTTTTTTATTATTCCTAAAATTTAAAAAACAAAACAATGATAAAACATTTTTTAAGTAAAATATAAAAATTAGAAAAAACATTCAAATATTGAGCTTTAGCAGCTACAAACGCTCGTATCAATGCTAGAGGTGGGTCGTTTGCAAACGAACCGGTTCAGTGAACCGAATCCCAGCAGGGAACCGAGGGAGCCGGTTCATTAAATTTCAATGAACCGTATCTGGGCTCACTTGGGCAGTAACTTTATCCGGTTCGGTCGCGAACGTATCAAAACCATAAAGGAATACGGTCGCAGGATGGATTGAAAAATAAAAATTGATATTATATAACAGGTAGGGACCCTACCGTAGGGTACGCACTCTGTGGCACTACTCACTAAAATATTTATTTTTGTACAACATAACAGCATATTGTATAAATATATAAAATGTATATACTGAACTGAATATCAAAATGTAAAAATAACTAAACAGCTTACGTATAAATCTAAATTCTACATTGATAATTTACAAATTATAATTTAAAAAAATTATTTGTGATGTTTTCACGGTTGTTAATCGACTTCTCCTGTCAGTAATAATATTCCCAGATTTACTAAAAATGCGCTCGCACGGAGCAGATGTAGCCAAGACACATAAACGTTTTTTTACAATTTCGTAAATTCTGGGATAGATATCTTTTCTTTGATGCCACCATGTTAGTGGATCTTGATGTCTATTGATTATCGGTTCATTTGGGTATTTATCAAATTCAATTCTTTTGCCTGTTTTATGTAGGTCAAAGATGCATAACAGTAGGTACTTAGTAGTAATATAGTTCTCAAAAATATTCCTTTGGATAATAAAATAAAATATTTAATTTATTAGTTGTCTGTGAGTTACAAAATTCTTACAAATATTTTTATTACACCTGCATCATAATCATAATTGCCATTTAATAATGCTATAAAAATTATGAAATGCTCTAGTTCTAATTACTTTTTGTTCGAATGGCATTCTCTTCAATAATTATAAATACCAAATGCGAATGTATAATTTAGTTTTACATAGGTATATTTTGCTTAATTTGTGTACAACAATCTGATAATTTGTCAAATTTGTGTGCATTATAACTTCAAATAAATTGTTTGTCAAACATTTTGTATAATTGGTGTGCGCGCAGCCTAAATTATCATCCCGGTTCGTTTGAGCCGACGACGGCGCCGAGTATTACATGTCCTACACGTTCCTGCTGAACGGTATGCTATTATGGATCCACATGGTTCAAATGAGCCGGTTCCGGGACCCGGCTCACAGTGAGGAGCTGAACCGAGTGAGCCGGGTCAATGAAATGAACCGTTTTGCCCACCTTTAATTGACAAGTCCGATAATCTCTCCTGCGCCATGGTAGATCGCATCTAGTTTTTTTGTATAACTTCAAGTTTTGAAAATATAATTTGAAACATATCCTCGTTGGTAAAACATCGCAAAGATTTTAATCCATCAATGTCCTTTTCATTAACATTTTTAGTATCCGTTAATTTTTGTTCTAATTCTTTACAATGTTTTAGAATTTTATTGTCACTCCAGTTTTTTAAATGAGGTATATAGTGTACTACCTTGAAGTAATTGTAATGTTCTTTTAACTGACTGAATCTTTCAGTAATTGAAGAAATGGCAGTGTCTAATATTATATTGTAAAATTCAACCTTAAATTTTTATCTTGGATTGTTGATTGATTCGTCGGTTTGTTCATCTTGGAAAATTTCTTTTTAAACCTGTTTCGACTTTGTGGAAAATCAATACCCACCCCCAAATCATCAGCAACGATATTGGCAATTGCATGTTTGCATACGCTTCATCTGCTCTACGATTATTTAGTTCTGATATTAGATTTTGTAAAGTCACGATTTGTAAATCACATTTATCGCAAGATTGACCTCGTACATCTGATAAATTTAGTTCTAACGATTTTAAATGTCCATTTATGAATTCAAACAGACCCTGTCCAGTAGTGTCGTCGACAGATTGGAATCCTAAAAAATGTTCTTCAATTTGGGCTTTATTGGTTTCCTCGTTCTTATAAACAAATCGAATTACAACAGTCAACTGTTCGGTATGACTGACATCAGGTGTAGTGTCCTGAATTAGTGAGTAATATTTTGACGATGTAATAAATGATTTTTAATTCCTTCTGAAATAATGCTTATAATTTCATTCGGAATTTGATCCCCTAAGTAATGAGCAATGTTCTTCCTTTGTGATGTTTGAATTTTGTGGAGATGTTCAGCCATTATTGGATCAAATTTTGCTATGGTATCAACCAACTTGACAAAATTTCCATTATCACTATGATACAACTCTTCCAAAGAATCTCTAAATGCAAGGCATTGCCGGGCTAAATATTGAATCAAATAAATAAGCCGTTCAATAACCGATTGCCAGTAAACTTTTTCTGCATCATGAAGTCTTTGTCGAGCTGCATCAATGGTACATAAATTACGCAAAGACATTTTGAGTTCACTGCATTTTGAATAATGTTTAAGGTGCTTTCATGTGATTTCAAAATGTGGGTTAAATGTGTCCAATCATTACATCCATCCTTAATAAGCTGTGAATGCTTCTCACAGAATAGTTTGCATGGGAAGCAAAAAACTGCGTTTCGGGAATTTGATTATACATACTAAATAATTTCTAAATACTTTTTCTCCATTCGGTAATGTTCTATAATAGAACGATTCTGACACGTTATGAGCAGCGACTACTTATATGATTAAATCATATACGTAGTAATAAGGGTATTCCCTGTTAATTGAAGGGCGCACACGCACGGTGGAGGCGCCACCGTGTGTGTTTTATAAATTTAAAATATGAAATTAAAATAAAAATAAAATCTCATTTTATTGCTTAGAAAATTTAAAGAATTGCAAGCGAATAATTAACAACTTTTATTTAAGTAACATTTAATTAAAAAACTATAAGTACTATAAATTTTGGCGCCCCCCTGGCCCAGGCGCCCTTGTGCGGTGAACAATTTTGCCACCCCCACGCGGCGGCCCTGATGCAATATGTACTGGCACAACATTTTTATTTTAAATGAAAAGTGATCCAGTTACTTCCCTACTATTTCAAAGCGTTTTCGAGAATTGAATTCATTTCAATTTTTTTGACAACATTTGGTCACAGCATAAGTACGGATGTCTTTACCATTTCAAACAACGGAAAGTAATATAACAACATAATTTAAGGAAATCTTTGACTAATTTACGATTGTATTAAAATTTGGTTACATTACATAGGATGGTTCAAAGGTCTGACAAAGTAAATTCACACAAATTCGCACTGTGCTCGATAAGGCTATTATTGCTTCATAATTTAAAAATATACAGACCTATATAGCATGATCTTTCTTATGTGGATTAATATTTATAATTATGGTATATATGAAACAAACAAATTATAGCTTTATTCCCAAACGAAATCACAAAGAAGTCAGACCAATTACATCAAATGGGCAAGAATTTATGATTTCTCTGTAATAGCTACTCAATACAGTTTGATTTATGTTGGAACAAACCCAATATGTATAGAAAGCCATATAAAATCTGCACGTTTTCGATATTTAAATAGTTCCCAAAATAATCAATATTAATCATCTGATGATAATAAATTACATATTCGTCTCTTAAATAAAATGCAAAAGTAAAATCCCTTACCACAAAAAATATATATCAAAAAATCTAAATACGTATTTCGGCAACTAAGTTGCCATCTTCAGTAGATATCTGTATAAAACAAAAAAAAAGTGTTAAACGTGGTATTTTTGGCTAAGGTGTAACCTTAGAAGATATGCTCTCCACCAAATCACCAGTGGGATAACACTGATTTCTTAAGAAACGACATCCCGATATATACTACTCTAATCTAAAATCTAACGGAACTATAACAGTACTCTAAACCGTGACAGACTAATCCCCTAAATTACAATAATCCGTACAAGCTGGGACTCGGGTATCGGTCCATTGTCAGAATTCATTAACTTACCTCTATTTCTATGTATGTAAATACTTTCGTAACTGTCTAATTCTCTAAAATTATTTACACTTTTAATTAATCCAAGACTATCTGTAGGCATACCATGGCCTGTATCGAAAATATGTCGAGCAGCACTAGATTTTTCCGGTCTGTTGTATCTGAAATGTGCAATGTGTTCTTTGTAACGAGCTGAAATTGAACGCCTAGTTTGACCTACATATTTTTGATTACAGTCTTTACAGGTTATTTCATAAATACCAGATTTTTGATCTACCTCAATTTTATTTTTAGCGTTCCCTAAAAGTGATTTTAATGAATTGCCCGATTTAAACGCGATTTGAAGTTCCTGTTCTTTAAAAATGCTGTTCAAATTTCGTGTGACTGAATGATACGGCAAAGAAACAAACTTATTACAAAGAGTTTTTTGAGGTAGCAAACAGGTAGTATCCCGAATTTGTTTCTTAAATTGATGTCTCCTAATAAGCTTAGTTACTATTTCTGAATCGAAACCATTGTACTTCGCGATCTTTTTAATTAAACTAAGTTCTTTTTCATATCTATCTTTTGTAAGTGGAAAACTTAACAACCGATGGATAAGAAAATTAAAAGAAGCCATCTTTTGCTGAAAACTATGATTTGAATCCGCTGTTATAAACTTGTTGACGTTGGTTTCTTTTCGGATGATATCTATTTCTATGTTATTATTATGTTTTATAACCAAAACAAGGTAAGGTGGTAAAGAATTTTCCTTTTGCATTTTATTTCAGATTTTTAGCCACAGTCTCCACCCATTATTGGATTCGTCTCTTAATTTAAAGATACATCTATGATATAACAATTCCTATATATAATTTTGAGAAATGTTATATGTATTAATAACGCCTACTTGAATTTTCTCATATTAAACATTTCTCAATATCCCATAATAATTTTTATTTCTCTACCTAGCTACCATATTATATAATAGGCAAGTCAGTAAAGGTTTTCCTTCATTTCCAATCGGCTTTCTAAGAGTCGATCTACCAACTCCGATTAAAATACGCCGGTTATCCAAATAGTCGTGCACAAAGTTTGCAACATATCTAAATTTCTGATTATTATGGTGGTGTATAGGTAGTATGTAGGTACAATTAGTAACATCAAAACAAATTGTCCTACTAAAAGCGCAAAATTAATCTAGATAGATAATAAAACGCAGATTCTACTCTTAATTTAAATATACTGCTTCCATGTAACAATTCCTATATATGTAAGTAATTGTCATACTTATATTTGTTAATAAATACAAAGCTTGATTAGTACAGACCTACAGCAGGGTCTGTGCAAGCGGAACTGGATGTCTCAGAAAAATTATTACAACTTTTATATTACCCGCAACTTTACATCTACTTTGTATTAAAATCTTGTTTCTTTTTGTTTCAGAATTCGGTAAAGAAGAGTATGCAGAGTCTACAAAAGGTCAGTTTTTTTTCAGTATTGTTGCTTACACACGTCTGTCAGGGTTTTAAAACTGTTTTCTATACAGCAGCATATCGAAAATTGAATATTTTATATTTTTAAACAGTGGAAAATGCGTAAAGAATGTTCCTTTTTGATTCAATTGCTTATACATTTAGATAATAAGCAGCCCTTTAATGCGCTTTGATAATAGAATATATTCAAATAATTAATTATAATAATAATAAAAAGTATAATTTTAGTAATGAATTTCCAGATTATTTTTAGATTTCCAACAAGGTCATTAATAAAAAAAAACATTTTAGTTCGCCTTTTTTATATCAATTAAATTATTATTATATTATTCATTCTTTTGAATTCGTTTTAGGACACACAGACGTAAAATTTTTTTAGTAAATCATTGTAGTTCAAGTTACTAATCTTTAAGCCAAAAGTGGCAAACGTTTACCTGTGTATCTCTGTGTGTTTTTTTACAGCTATGTAGTGCGCGTTATTAAAATGTGTTTTGGATGAAAAAGTAGTGTTAAATGTAAAAGACTGTATCTCGGGCGTTAATAAAATGTGCTTTGGACGGTATGTAGTGTTAATTCGTAAAAGAGTATACCTCGCACGTTAATAAAATGTGCTTTGGATAATGCCACCAGAGAAGAACGTTTCTACATTCTATCACAAGGTAAGAAGACTTAAGCATATCTATACATCAACCGTGTTTGTAGTTTATTCTTTTGTATGACATACAAATTATAGATAAAGATATATAATTTTATACACTGATTATTAAACGGTTTAGGTGCATTTTATTTATCAGTTGCAACACTATTACACTTGTCAGTATAATAAATAATTATGAAGAAGAAAATGTAGGTACTGTATTAGATTTGTATCCCTGTAAATCTGCCCTGGTCGTTTCTTCTGTAGTTATTAAGAAAGTGCTCTTCCCACGCCCACTCTTCTAAGTTATAATTGTTTTTATTCACACATTCTTCAAGTTGCCAGAATTTTATTAATTGCAAATCAAATGTTTGCTCCATTGCTAAGTTACAAATTGTATTACTTGTATTCAAAAGATTGTTATCCAGCGCTCCTAATACTATCCCTCCTAACTGAATTTTTTGCATGCTTATTTGTGAATCATTTATTTTTACTTGCCCTACGCACAGAAGGCACCAAAATAATTCTGCCCCAATTAGAAGATCTATACCTAGGACCAGTGGCGGCCCGTGATTTTTTGGGACGGGAGGGCACCGGGGGTAAATTGTAATTGTTTTTCAATGGAACACATTGCTAAGGCACATAGTCTGCTTTCCCGCATGGTATTTCTAGAAAATGTTTTTATTCTCTTCAAAGTAGAAAAACACCGTTCACTTGATTTTTTCTATTTTGCACGCCCCCAGAGATTCGCAAAATAGCAGAAGACAATTTACAAAATCTTTCGCCAACGAACGAAGTCTCGACATATTATCAATAATAAACTTTTATAACAGTTGTACTATTCAACTGTAATGGTACATACCAGTTCGTTTACGAATTGGTAATTTTTTATATTTTTAGAATTTAATTAAGTACATTTCATTATTAATATTTTAAAGAAAAATAAGAATTAAAATCAATGAATATGTTATGGTATTATTAAGTAAATATTAGTCATAAGATAAGTTTAGTATGTGTTTAGTTCTAAGAATTGTGGCGCCGAATGTTTACAACAGTGAAATAAACGCTACAGTTATGATAAACATTCGCCGACGTAAAAGAGTGTGTGTGAGAAACTTAAGTGGGAACAACCTAACTATATGGAAAGCGGGGAACCACCGGCGGTTCAACATAAAATGAAAACACGCGCTGGGGACGCAAGAGTCAATAGCTCAGGGTTGCCGTTGCTGGCAACTTGTTGCCATTTTGGGCAACTTCCAACTAACTCTGGCAACATGGCAACAACTTTGTAAGAAATACAAAAAAATGGCAACATTTTACATTACAAAAATTAATTCCATATAAGTATTTCTACGAAATTTGTCATAATTAAAAGTAATAATAGGAAGACTTAATTTGAAAAAAATACTCGTGCTACGTATACATGTATGTATTACCGGTAGAATTACACATGTTGATTTGCATAAATGATATAGAGCGTTAAATGGTCAAGGTCAAAAGAATGTATAAACATTTTACTGCCAATGAAGGCAGGGGAAATCCCGATTTAGTGAGTCTAACGCTTTAAATGCCTATACACATACAATGGGTAAATGCTATAATATAATGTAAGTATTTGTACACCGAAGTGATAGTTGTTTATTCAATTAGTATAGGGAGCGATAGTGTTTTTCCCATTGTAAGAACAGACAGATAGCCGCTTTTATCAAAATTTGCATTCGAACTATTGTCTCTTCCACATAGCAGTGCTGCAGTGGAGAGAATATTAACTGCAATTAATTTAAATAAATCAAAAATTCATCATTATCTAACAACTAAGACATTTCTTAAAGACAATGAAGGAGAGTGTCACAATTTACAATTTGGAAAAACAGAATTATAATAAATTATATATATGTAATCTTAAATATTATCCCAACTTTCTCCGTTATCTTTTATTGATGATTTACCTATTAAACATATATAAAATATTTATGTGATACATTTTAATACATATAGGCAAAAAATGTTGTAAGTTATTCTTTAATAAATTAGTAAACTATATACCCTATATGACCACACAAAATAGTTAAAATTATGTACAAATATTAATAGTTTTATAATTTTGGCAACATTTGGCAACTTTTGAATGAAAATGTTGGCAACTCCAGTGACTCAACCCAGAGATATGGAGAGGGGAGAATAAACGTAAACATGCGTCTACTAACCAATAATGAACTCCGCCATTTTGACCCACGAAGTGAGCGGTTAATTTGAACGAAATATGTGAAACCCCAATACGATAAAATAAATTTTTTAATTGATTTTCATTTCCATTATAGTTAACAATGTATGACTAGTAATTCCCGAAAGCATGCAAGTTTCGAAAAACAGTACTAAAAAGTATTACTGTGAATATAAATTCCTTGATAAAAATTAAAATTCTTTTTCTTGTGCAATAAGTAAAATAATTGGATATTGTCTTTTACAGGAATAGTTATAATTAATAGAATAAAGAGAAAACGTTGTATTTTCTTAAGTTATTAATTACTAAATAAAACAAACACAAATTTGTTGTAATCTTTATTGATTATGAAATAATATTAATTTTGCTAGTTGCCTGCGAACTATGGGTCCTTGTATCGTAGCAGTGTATTTCTTCGCTAGATTAAATATACGAATTCTTGCATATGCAAAAATTATCCCTTTTATTAAAATACAATAATGACTTTCCTCATTAGGTGCTGTATCCATTATATGGTATTTTAAATCGGGAAACAAACGTTCACCGATTGTTATAAATTGCTGGCTTGTAGCAATAACAAATTGTGCAACACATTTCTCAAGTTTATCTCAACCGCAGTACAAATTTTTAAAACACCTGCAGAAGGAGTTTGTAAACTGCCTGAAAGTAAATGAATACATTTGTATACACTAGTTAATTATTTCTAATTTTTGAGGTACCTTACCTTTATTTTTGTGATTTAAGAGCTTATAATTGTAACCTTCTTCCACCCAATTAATAGTAGAGGAACAGTTACATATACAATCAAGGCAACTTAGAGATCTCTTCAACATCTTGATTACATAACCAGCTATGTACGTTACGACGTTTACAGCCACCTCAGATAAAGTAATAAAGTTTGGTATCACGTCATAGTCATGGTCTTGTACACATAATGTACTCGGTTCAATACTGTATTTTCTGCAGAAGGAAATATCAAGCTTATCTTCTTGTATAGATTTATTTTTTCCGGTACTAGGAACTGTTAATATTGTAGTTGTATCTAGTACTCTACAGTTGCCTCCTCTATCAGCAATTTTAGATAATAATAACAATCGTCGAAAGGATCTAACAAATTGCAAAGCTGTAGGATTATTGTTCCAACCATTTCTACTCCTAAAATCCATTTTATAAATGTTATTGTAAAAAAGTTGTTTGCATATTATATCAACAAACCTTATAGAGCAAAACCATATCTCTAAATGGTCTTGACTACATTTATATGTTAAAATGTAATTCAGTTTAGTTGTTTTTACATAATCATCGAAAATACCACAAATTGAAAGCGCAGATATGGTAAATCCTATAAATGGCGTCTTTTTAGGTGTAGCATATAATGGTCTTCCTGTGACATCAGTGCAACGTAATAAATAATTTACTGCATCTATAATGAATGGACGCCAAACATCTTCGTTTTCCATTTTTAATGGAGCTTTATAATTCTTGGCCCATGGACTTCTTGAATTTAAAATGTCAAATAATATATTGATTATTCGTATGAATCTGACAGTTGCCTCACAACCACTAAACTCAGGTAGATGCAATTCTGCATTTAAAAATTCAATTGCTGTCGCAATGCTCTCACTAATGGTTTGGGCCGCTAAGTGTACCTAAAATAAAATTACAATTTAATGATTGCTGTCATTGTATAATATAATTTTAATGTCATTATATACAGACACCTTCATTTTTTGCCGATACCATTCCATATGTGATTTCCTTAGTTTGTTTGCAATATACAAGTTTTCTTTTTCTTGAAGATTATATAATTTTTCAATATATGCCCACTTGACCATCTTACCATCAGGGTCTTGAAATACTTCTAAGCTGGCAAAATTGTTTCTGGCCAATTTCAACATGTGACATGCATCAAATACACAATAAATCTTTTGATTTACATTACAAGGATGTGTAAACCAAGTTTTCATATGAAAAGGATTATCAAAGTTACATCCCAGTTCCTTCATCATTGTAAAGTTGGTGGATGGACCATCACAGGTTATAGAAGTAATGTTCACACCAACTTCATGTAATCGAAGCAAACATTCGTTTAAGATGTTTGCCTTTTCCCTTCCAGTCAAAGATTTCACAAGGAAATAAGCTATTGGAAGCTTCCAGTGTGACTGATGTGCTACCACCATAACAACAAATGCTTCAGTAGCAGGTTCAAGTTCATCATTATCAAGCGGTGTGCCAACATCAACATAGCCCCACATTTTTTTGCCATCAAATTCGATGCTCTTTTTAATACACATTTCATCTAACATAAGTGAGCATACAAGCTCTCGATTTTTCTGCTGTGACTCTTCGTATTTTACTTTTAATGCATTAAAAGCTACCTCAATATAACCAGGACTGCAATCGATGTTGCTATACCATTTTCGAATTGTTGCTTGGTGGGGAAGTGTCAAAGAAAATTCCTTTCTTACTACTTCATATGCCTTGCTCGAATAAAACTGTAATGTAGCTGCAAATTCTCTAAGAGGTTTAGGATATGTTTCATGTGTAACTGTTCCACATTTAACATTTTTTAAGTGTCGACTCATTAGAAGCCTTGGTACATCTATAAAACTTTTTTCTAAATGATTAGTAGCATTTTCCGAGAGATAATTCGCACTTTTCAAATATTCAACAACCGATTTTAAATTATGCACTTCTTTTTTTAATGTTGTGATTTTTCTTTTTGCAGTATATAATTTTTTTCTATAACTTTTCTGGTGCTGTTTGATTTTAATGTTGGAATCCTTCAATTTTCGTGGTGAAATGCTGCAATAACATTACATTAGAAAAAGAATAATCATAGTGTTACTTTTCGTACTTGTAATTGTGAATTTTTTTGACAAATTCAATTTTCCTTCGTTTAGTTCCACTACTTTCACTATTAGTTCCTGATACTTCACCTCTAAAGGAAGATTACAATATAATGATTGCAAATTGCTGTATCTTAGAGATTGTTATTTATTAAAACAAGACAATTAATTGATATACAATTACCTTTTCTTAGAACAAGATCGTTTTTTAGAGATCTGCCACCTATCACCTGAAGAGTTCAATGAACTACTTGAAGTAGACATGTCCACAGTTATATGACTCATTTGTGATGTAGACGGGCCATAGTTAATAGTAATATTTGGTTCTACATTGATTCTCTCAACTTGCTTTTCTTCATCATTTAACAGTAAACTTGGTACAGCTGATATATTTAATTTTATTTGAGCCCCTGCTTTTATGAAATCGGTGGCTTTAAAATGTTTAGAACAAACATATTTATTTTTTGACCACTTGAAGTCCTCACATAAACCTAGAGCCTTTATCCATTGATCGAACAGGGAATCTTTTGGAAACCTTGAATTTAGTAATGCATTTTTAAGCTTAATTTATTTTTCAATGTTAAGTGTATATCATTAGCGTAAAATGATTGGGTAAATTGGAGTATACGGGTGCAACCGATTTTTGACCAAAAAACTAGTGCACCGTATAGAGGACCTCTAATTGAACAACTTTTTCTTATAAATTAATCCATGCAAACGTACAGGACTGGAGATATTTAATAATTAAGGTGCTCACCGAGTGATTTTTCCATGTCACATTTTTAGTCGTATCTGTTATACACACCGTTGAAATTATGAAAATTGTAATAATTGCTGTTTATTTCACTTTACCACACAACAATTACATTTGATTTTTATGTTTTTTAATAACTTTTCTCAACAAAAACATAACAAGAAACCTAACCTCAAACCACCTAGTGGAGAAAGCCCATTCCAACTTTCATGCGGATTCGGACCAACGACTGTCATCCATAGAGTTATATAGTATATAGATGGTCGAACAAACCACTTGTATTTTTCAATATTTATTTGAAAATTATATGCAAATCAGTAACAAAAGACGTTATAAAGTGTATATTATTTATAAATTTGTAGTTTATTTCATTGATTTTTTTAACATGCCTTTTAAAGTTATATAATATCCTGTAAATTAGTACGGAAGTTTTTTCTTTAATTTTATCAAACATTTATAATTCTCTTTTTGCACATTTACATGATTTATACTGCATTCATTGCAATGATTATTCCCTTAATTGATAGCTTTTTTTTACTTTTTTACCATCTGCCTTCCCCCGATGCAAATTCCGTTCTGTTTTGCCGCCCCCTTCACTGGTATTTCGGTTGATTTATACCATTTTTTTGATGTTTTGCCGCCCCTTCCCCACCCCCGCGCTTTTGTACCTACTTTTCGTGTTTGCCGCACCTTTCCCACCACCCACGATTCTAGTTCTCACCACCCCCACGGTTTTTTACTTTTTTACCATCTGCCTTCCCCCGGTGCAAAATCCGTTCTGCTGTTGCCGCCCCCTTCACATAAGGGGGCGACAAGAATATTTGTTTTCGCTTTCTGTACCCTATTCCTTGTGCGCACTCGTATTTCGGTTGATTTATACCGATTTTTTGCCGCCCCTTCCCCCGCCCCCGCGCGCGCGCACACACACACGCAAACGCGCGCGCTTCGCGCGCAAAAACACATAAACAACAGTTACATGCAATGTATTGGTTGTGTGTTTCGACGAGTGTTGAGGTTGGACTGAATTATATTGGACTGGAGTATATTAGGCCATGTTCATTAAATGTTTTCTCTTCTTTTGCAGGTCTGCTAATAAGTTGCTTCCAATTATCCGTGACTGGATCAGAGAAATAGAGTAGGGGAGAACGCGCTTAAAGATGCGCCAACTAAGTTAAATTGAATTCCGCCATTTTGAAGGTTGCTCACAAGCCTTACAAAAATGTTTGGAACAAATAACTTTATTTTTGGACCAGGTCCACGTTTCAACATTTTTTCCTAGCACATCTAACCACATTTTCAATGAATCACCCCGTGGAAATCTACAAATAGTGCAGAATTAATCGCGCTCTTAAAGATGCAATTCTTTCATTCTATTACGGTAATATTTATACCTAGCTCAACAATTCGCATGTAAAGTTCATTGACTTAGAAAAATGTAAACAAACTTACGTGTGAAAAGAAATGCCTTCCGGCTTAAATCTTCGACTGTTACTGCAGCCCAACACAGAGCACGACATGTTAATAACACACACAAGTCCTTTTTAATACAATTAATTAAAAATAACCTCCAAGCTTGACAATTACAACAACACAAGTGCCAATTACCCTGCAATAGAGGCGGGTTGTGAAATCGCAGTCTGCTACTTTGTCACTGCTACTGGTCAGTCACCGTTAGTAACAGTGACAGCAGCTTTAAAGTAGCAGTTCTCTCAGTAGTGTTTTATAAACCCGCCCTTTCACGTGAACGCCAAGTCTGTTACCATAGGAAGGGCGCAGTTATATGCAATACGTTTTTCCTCGACTTGCGACTTGCGACTAGCGAAAATAACCGCTTTCAGTAGTATCAGTGAATATAAACAGTGACAAAAATAGCTGCTTCTTTTCACTGTGACTACCGTGTCACAGTAACAGTTTGTCACTGCTACCGAAAAATAGCAGTTTTTCCCGACACTACCCTGCAAAATGGCGACCACAATAGCGTTTGCTTAAAACTGGATGCGCACTCGTCGAAGCCAGAGAAATAGAGTAGGGGAGAACGCGCTTCGACGAGTGCGCATCCAGTTTTAAGCAAACGCTATAGTGGTCGCCATTTTGCAGGAAGGCATTTCTTTTCACACGTAAGTTTGTTTACATTTTTCTAAGTCAATGAACTTTACATGCGAATTGTTGAGCTAGGTATAAATATAACCTTCAAAATGGCGGAATTCAATTTAACTTAGTTGGCGCATCTTTAAGCGCGTTCTCCCCTACTCTATTTCTCTGGTCGAAGCGCGTTCTCCCCTACTCTATTTCTCTGGACTGGATTGAACCGGGAACAACGATCATCAGCGATTACTGGAAGGCATACGATTGTCTGTCTTCGTAGGGGTATAAGATCTACAATATTCAATGGATGGAATAAATGCGAGCTTGTAATTGGCCCTTAGAATCCATAGAAGACTGTAACTTTTAGGATATCTACTTACATCAATCCCTAATAAGAAAATTCATGGAGCGGGAGTTTAGTAAAACGCGGCAAGACAGGCCTGAACTGAAACTTTTGAAAATGGAAGTTATACGAAAAATTCTAATATTGACATAAACCAAAAATGGTCCAACACATGTAATAAACATTGTATTTATTGCCTTCATGGTATATTGTTCAATGTCTAGTTTATACGTTGCAAATATCTAAATTATTAAGTTTCTTCATGTCTTAAATAATTTCTGTATTTATCAATTACTTTATAGTTTTTTTTAATTTGTACGTTTTAAATATCCTATTTTTTAAGTACCTACATCCATACCTTAAATAATTTAAAGTTTATCTGAAATTTTAAAAAAAATCTAGTCTTCAAAAATATATTTTTCTTATTTGAGTACTCTATATTGCATGTACAATGAACTTATTTCTAAATTTAATTTGTATTATTTTCTTTGTCTATGCATTTATTTTGCTATTATGTACTTGCAGAAAACTAGTTCATTATAAAGTATTGATTTTAAATAGTGTATTAATTTAAAAAGTTACTTCATTATTAGACTACATAAGTACTTTAATGTTAAATAATCACCAAGAATTTTTATAATTTCAATAACTGCACTACTAAATATTTGTTGTGTTTAAAATTACCTTAATAAACAGTGTGATAATTGTCTGTAGTGTTATTTAACTAAAGCCTCTAATCTACTTTCATGTTTCAATACTAGCAAGTGGTTAATTGATATTAGAAAACTGAAATGATGACTTTTGAATCAAGTGTATTATTATGAAATTATATTAGATAACATCATTATCAAATACAAACAACTCTACACTGATCAATATTACTATAGATAAATGTGTAAACTGGCATTTGTATAATGAAAAGTTTAAAACTAACTGAACGTACGTTTTAAAGCGATTGTAATAACCGTATTAGTAGTACTTTTCTATACTAGTACAAATGCATCTATAGAAATTAGTACATTTAATTCTGTTGTTCGTGAAGATAAAACGTCAAATATTTTCGTTTTAAAAACACATAATTATGCTTTAGATGTTTATATTTACATAAATAATGTGATTTACAGCGACTACAGTTGATGAATTTGTTGTAAAATGGTGTTTTTATGGAAACTTGAACAAAATGTGACTGTATTTAGTCTAACCCTAACCTACAAGGTATGTTCAAATTGTGGCTTTCTCGGGCTTTTCCAGAAAAAGTGCAATAGAGAAATAGTCTTATTTTAGTGTCTTCTTTACGTTAGTTTTGGAAAATTGACAAATTTCGAGCCGCACATGTCACGCACATATTCCAACACCTTTTCTACATAGGCCTACTTACCCCATATTGATTAAACATTGTTGATATGTGATTTGATAGTCCATAGTATATCGTTATTCCAGTAGACTATCAGTTATAAATCTGATATGTCTAATTGCATAAGTAGCAGAAGATAAGTGTTTGACTAATTTAACTAATCTGCGGCTTCCATGTTAATCTTGTGTTTAGTCTAATATCAAGGAATTTTCAATTCGTAGAATATATGTTTGATCTATGTTTACTAGTAAAATAAATTGTCTCACATTTATCCTGGTTAAGTGATAAATGATTGGCTGTGAACCATTTAAATTTCTAAATTCTGAAGATACCAAAACCTTAAAATAATGTGGTGTTTATAATGCATTTTCTTTGTAAAACGTACTACATTACTGGTTTGAAAGCCTCACATAAACCAGTCAAGTTGATGAAACCATGCAAAGCAACTTAATAAATGTTGTGGTTCGGATAGCTTTTAATTACTTTTTCTTCTTTTACATAATACCTATATCTAGTCATACCAAATATATGGAAGACTGTTTTAGACATACCTGTTGAACACATAAAAAAAAATTAGAATAACCCCAAACTCTGAACCCGAAACAGACTGGCATTTCATGTAGGTGAGTATTTAATAAAAATGCTGACTTCTTAATACCGTTTTCTTGTTTAGATTTATTTCTTTAAAAAACATGAATACCTTTTTTAAAAAGCCTTTTGTATGTCTTTTTTTTTTTATTATGTTATAAAAGGGTAATTGTGAGTATAATAAGAGAAAAAAATAGTAATCCTACGATTCTTCAATGAAACATTTACTTAAATCTACTTTATCACAGTTAAGCTATATAGGTTATGTTGATATGTAACTCAAGGGCAAACGATAAATCAAACAAAATATACTCTTATGTAAAATTTAATAGAAAATATCAAAATATATTTACATTTTTTATAAACTTCCGGATTAAATTGTGGGAGTGGCGTTGAGAATATTTCATTGGCTGAGCACTTTCATTCATTCGTATTAATCCATTTGAAAGATATCAGAGGACGACACTTTACTCACCTTTACTACATAAGAAATATTTACAGTTTTCTCTAGGTTGTATAACTATAGTATTTATAAACAAGGGTTAGTATTAATATAGTTCATCTAACCTCAATTGTCATGATGTCACATCAAATTGTCTACTAAATTTTAAGCTATGTGTTCCATGTTTTGGCGGGATATTTGAATCACTCCTTCTTATTCTGAGACAAGGTATAATAAATTATATTCCTTATAAGTAAGTAAGGAGTTTCTCTTTATTTTACATGTGCTAATTTTGTTGGTAAAATGTCGAATCTGTCTGGTCATAGCTTAAAATTTTGTCTAAACTGGTTTGTATTGAATGTAGACACGGTAAACAGTACCTTCTGCAATTTTTTTTTACTTTTGGGATTTGGTTTTCTTCAATTTCATCTTCATCATGCACTGTCATCAAATATAATTTCTCGCCCAAAATTAACAATATTCAATATAATGTTCAAATCCATCTTTTGCTCGTATTATGATTATAAGTAGACTATCCTGCAGGCAATAAAATAAATAATAATAAGTCAATGCCTAACACATAACCATAACCTACAAAAATGTTCATAAATCGCTGAGCTCGACCAAAAAGCTTCGAGTAAGCTCCATTTTTTCGATTTATCGCTTCATTACCGAACGCTTCTGATATGCCAGAAACAGCACGATTTGTCATTGCCGAACAGTTTTGACGTAATTGATGAAATATATTATGTAATATATTTGCATACTACTTTAAGTGATAAATGATTATTGTTTTTATTATTAGTAATGTCGAGAGTAATAAATATGTCGAAAGGAAAAGCTGATGAATATGTTTAGAAAACACTAGTGTTAATTTCCTAACGAAATGAATGCCGAGACATATGGAGACTAGCTCATCAATAAGTTGCTGGACAAAAAGACAAGTTATTGTATGGCCTATTGAGTACTCACTCTGTAAATTTATCATGATTAAGATGTTAATAACAAATAACAAAGAAAATTGTACACCTTATATTGCACTGAATAAAACAGCAATAAATTATTTATATTCACATTAATATTTTCGGCCACATTTTAAATACAAGTCTACAGAACTGTTTTAATTTATAAAACCTCTATTTATTTCATTTATTATGTAAATCATTTTCTCTTTGATAACACTAGGCTTTCCAGACTCTACCTTTTCTTTTGTATTTGTTAAAGATGTATTAAATTCATATAAAATTTTATATTTATTGTTCTCTCTCTTTGTCAAGAACGATTAGTGATTAAGATCAAGTTATACATATATCGATTAATGTGATTAAGAATCGAGATATTCTTGAACACATAATTTTAGGGAGTATTTCCATTTTCTTTGTTCATTTCGTTGACTATTGCGAAAGAAAACAATATTGTTAAACTTAATTTAATTATTTTTCAACGATGTCAAGCTCAATTATATAAATAATATGTAAATATGTTCCTGCAGTTTGAAAAATTACATAATTACTACTACTATGACATTCCATACCATTACAAATTTTAAAAACAATTCCAAGTATAAATTCAATTACAAATATAATATGTAAAAATAAATATTATCTAAAAAAAATCTTTTGATTTCAAAAACTTCATAAATGGGATTACATTTAATGAAAATGACATACCTACTAATATTTCTTGAATTGTTATCACTCTATACTAATACCCCAATTGAACTCACAATTATTTTAGCCACCACGTTTTTTGTTCTTTTCGTTTTTTTTTTCCTTTTAATTTTTGTTATGTTTTTTTCTTTTTTTGTTCTCTCTTTTTACTTTCTTATACGTAGTATAAGGAAGTATTGTGATGATGAAAATTTTCGACCTCAAGATTTTTGCAGATGTCCACGTTTTGAGGTCCCCCGATACCAAAAAACTGGTTTTTAAAAAATGTCTGTTTGTCTGTCTGTCTGTATGTCTGTGTGTGTGTGTGTGACCACGATAGCGGTCAAACCGCTGGAGATATCAATTCCAAATTTTGTATTTACGTGTATAATCTCCCTCTTGAGATCTGATTAGTTTTTCAGTAAAATCGGTAGACCGGAAGTAGCAGTTTACTTCAGTGGAAAAATCGAATTTTGCCAATATTTCGTCAAATACTAAGTTTATACAAATTTATAAAGAATTCATATGTACTTAAAATTAAAATTGAGAACAATTTTATTTAAAAAGTTTTTCGAAATTCCTACCGGAAGTAGGTCTTTTACTCTTATCGAAAATCGGTTTTTTGCGAATATTTCGCAAGTCAAGCTTTTTAGACAGGTACGTTACGTGTATAAAAGTATTTAAAACATAGTTTTCAATATCTTTTGTATAAAAAAGATTTCAAAATTCGGACCGGAAGTAACACTTTTACTCTCACCGTATAGCGATTTTTGGCAAATATGTCGTAAATTATGCATTCTATATATATTTATTAAGAGTACAAAAGTATTTAGAGTTATATTTGCAATATTTTTTGTATACAAGAAATTTCAAAATTCTAACCGGAAGTAGCATTTTTAGTCTTAGCGAGTAGCACTTTTTTTCGAATAACTTGCAAAGTATGCATTCTATAGCGATTTATTAAGAAAAAGTCGTGTGGTGGCCACACCTCATTTTTTTTTTATAGATTTATTGTATTACATAATCTTCTGAGTCTTGCCGATACCTTGATACCTGGGTGCACTTTTGTCATCTAGTTCATAGATTATATATATATTATTATGTGTGAGTTATATTATTATTATTAGTAAAGATACATGTATGGTGTGTGCTTTGTTTATCTGATGAGGGGGCAATGATAGAACAAGCATAGCTTGAATTGCCTCCGTTTTCCATCATCTTTCACTTATTCAACTTGTTGTAAGTTTCTTTTTTTTTGTTACCTTTTACGTTGTAATTTTGATGGAAATAAACACTATTATTATTATTATTATTTATTTTTATTTTTCTGAATGTATATACTCTCGTAACTATCTAGTTCTCTATGCACTTGTTTTATAAGTTTGAGGCCGCTTGCTGGAATATCATGACCTGTGTCCAAAATATGTCGCGCTACACTAGACTTGTCTGTCCTATTAAACCGAAAATGAGCAATGTGCTCTTTATAGCGAGTTGCAATCGAACGTCTAGTTCCCGGATATATTTTTTCTCGCATTTATTATAATTGATTTACTGATAGTATGCTAATAGTTCTATAATCCCATATTTTTTATTGGTATAATAATGCTATTTAAGCCCATCACAAACTGCAATACCTGCTCAAATTTCAGTTATAATTAGCGGTAGATTACTATTGTGAACAATATGTATCCCTTAATAATTCGGGAATTCCGATCATTATATTAGTGTTGTATTTGTAAAAATGACTCCACTTTGTACCTAATTACTTTTGTTAACTCCACTTTATTTTGGTCTTCTAACAGTAGGTAAAATGTATTGACAGACAATAACTCTAACTAACAGTTCTCAAAGACACATCTAATGTTTTTCAAAACACCAACATTAACATTATATTATAGAGTTCAAATCGTCTTGAGTTCGCGTTTAATCGTGTAAAACTATAAATGAGTTCTTTGTTCATCGTTGTAAATATAGTTTATAATCAAATCTAAATGTGCGTTTGATTTATAATGTGCTCGTCCAATTCCCTCACATTACTCATATTAGAAAATTTCACAACACAAAAGAGTAAGAATTAGGGCACTTCTAAGTTACATATATGTACATTGACCGAGATAATAGAAACAAAAAGAAACGATTTTATAATGGGCGGAATAACTAACATTTTCCGAACAGTGCTGCATTGAAGGAAGTTTTTGTATGATGCAGTTCTATAACGATCCTCTTATTGTAAAATAATGAAGTGTGGCTAACACACGACTTTCTTATACGTATGAGTGTTTCAAATTATACAATTTAAAGAATTCTTTTATACAAAAATTATTTAAAATCCTATTCTAAGTACGATTTTTAAATTTCAAAATTTTTGCCACCATTCCTGACATGCTTTATCAGATATCTCAAGCATACAGTAATAATTATTAAGAAATTTGTCAGAAACTGACAAAGAGAATGCAATAATTGATTTTATTTGAAATTAGGAACAACAAAATTCATTAACTACCAGCTTTATCGTTCGAATGCTTTTAATTATTGTCCCCAATAAAATTGGAATGACAGAAATTAAATTGGGGTCAGCGACCGCTTTGCAGGCCATGTCGATTTCACACAGTTTTCCGTGAAAATACTTATTTTCATTACCTTACCATCAAATACCAATCCATGCTACATCACAGAATGTTGATATAAAATTCAAATAACGAATTTCGCCCAAGCTGTCCGAAAAATGTATTAAATACCCGCATCTATAGCTAGCCACTTTCGGCAACATAAAGGGTTATAAACGGAATTTCATGATCGGTTGGCACGATATTTCGCATGAAAAAACACGATAACATATTTCGTCCAGTTAACATTCTTACTGGATGATGTGAATAATCTAAAAGTTATTAGAATATTGAAATATTCCTCGTGCTGGAAGTGAATGCATTTCTTCTTTCTCTCATGTTAGAGGTAAATGTGTGTATAGAAGAGATAGGCATTACGATCATTAAAGATTTAGTTAACTGCTTTTTTTTTCTATTTCGCGATCTTTGATTTGAATTTTCAAGATAGCACATGTTTTCCTTAATTCATGAAACAATATACGTTTTAGCCACAATTTGGACAAAAATATGAAATGCAAGGTTAATATGATTTTTAAAATTCTTATGAAACGTGTACTTTCTTAAGAAATTCCTTTGCTTTGTTAAAACGGGTACAGCAGTAAAACCTTTTTGTCCCCAGCTATCTAAGAACAAATATTTCATACACAAACATCAGTTTTAATGTTTCTATATTTTTACCGCGTTTTTTCTATATTGGTTAGGAAATTAACCGCCAATTTTCCTGTACCACATGACTATTTAAAAGGCCCCACCTCCTTGAATCACCTTCTCGCTACTTAGCATTCTCTCACTACTTGTCACCTCTCGCTACCCCTAGTAGTTTCACGATGTCTTCCTGACCTTTTGTCAGCGCCCGACCGATGCATTCGTGAATCTGTGCGGATCCATACACAATACACGCAAGTATACAAACGTAATTCGTTCAATACCTTTAATTTTTAATTTAAATGTTTACTTTTGAACCAACTTGTACATAATCCTTGTTTATTTACGTTCCTATAATTTTACCTGCCTTAAATTGAAAATGTTTTATATTTTTAATCGTAATTTAAATTCGTTGTTTATTTTATTAAACAAAAACTTTAAATGCAACTCTCTTTGTTTTTTTAATACTTTCTTTTACAGCACACTACCCTGAACATTTGATGAATACCCATGCTGATATCACGTAATTAATTAATCATTGTTAACTGTACAAAAATTTTAACCAAGAACATAACTGGTTTAGGATCTAGGAAAAAATCTGCAGAATAAAAAATCTCCATCACAGCGTCACAATACTAAAGGTCTTTAGTTTTTAACTTCCAAGCAACAGCTTCCGGAGTTAGTTAAATTATATAAATCTGTGTATCCATATTCAACAATATGTTTAACTATTTCAATCGCAACTCCGCAATCACAAGCTGGAATCATATTCCACTTGAATAACATACTACTGCACCTTCCATGACCCGTCTTAAGGCTATTCAATTTACACCAAATTTTTCTTGGTTGTGTAAAGCCATGCACTTCAATCAATGGATCATTTATTAATTGTTTATTAAGCACTTCACGTTCTAACCAAACAGATTTCCAGAGGTCATTAATCAAAAATTGTTGATTTAGGAAATCTTCCCTCCAAATTGGACTACGTGATTTTAATCTATTAGGTGGTAAGTTCTGAAGATCTTGAGTAATTAAATATAAATTATGAAAATTTTGATATTTATCCCAACAACGTTTTAAAGCCAATTTTCTTCTTAACTGATGAGGATAAATGTTAGCCAGGACGTTGAGCCTAAGAAGTGGAATAGATTTTACTGTACCCGTAATAATTCGAAGTGTACAATTTAACTGAATATCTATACTTTACCAACATGTGCGCTATTCATCCAAACTGCAGCATAATACACCAATGAAAGAGCGGAAGTACGTAAAATATCTGCATGAGCTCCCCAATTTGAACCAGCCAACTTCTGTAAGATATTATTTCCTGTTTTAATCTTCATACGCAATTTATCAATATGTTGTTTATATCGTAGTCGACAAATTTTAATTTCGGTTTACAGCAATACTACTTATCTATCCCATACAGAAGATGACCTTATAATATGCAGCGATGCTTGCTTGCCAACAGTGGTGGGAGAACCGACGCAGTGACGGGGGAACCTCACGTTTGATAGCGAACGTTTTCCGAGTGTACGCGGCAGCCTCGCTATATGTTTATGATTACTGTAGTTCGTCTTGCTCTTTTCCTCTTTCTACTTTCGTATCAGAAATTAAAATTTGTCGACTACGGTATGTTAACGATGTATCCAAAATAATTCCTAGATATGTTGGATTAAAATTATGTCTTAGAACAGTACCATTAAGAGACACTACAAGTTTTTTATGTTTTTCGTTGTTCTTATGATGGAAACAAGAAACTTCTAACTTAGATGGGTTCGGACATAACCTCAATTTTCTAAAATAATCATTCAGAATCAATAGATCTTCGTCTAAATTAACTTCTAGAAGTTGTACCTGGTAAATCACTTGTTTATAGATTAAAGAGAAGAGGAGATGATACCGATCCTTCAGGTAAACCATTATATAATATTTTAAATTTACTGCTTTCTCCAATGATAAAAACTCTAAATACCTATACGATTTGTATAAGTTTAATTAAATTTCCATTAGGCAACACATTATGTAATTTTAAAAATAATCCAGCTAACCAAATTGTTTCATAAGCAGCTGTCAAATATAATTTTTGATAATACTAGAAAGTATATAAACTTATACTTTCATGCTTGTTATGTTAGAATAATTTATTTTTAGACATCCACTTTTAATATCTCAGGATATTACTGCTTCCTTGAGGGGAAACTCCAAATGTCCTTTCGTAGTCTCCTCTTCCTCTTTGCATTACCTAATAGGAAACGTATCGAAATTGAATGTTTAATATGAGGCAGTCGTCTATACATATGTATGTATTATACGCTTACATACATAGGTACCCTACATCTACATATTCTACATATACAAGGGCGCAAATCAGGAAAGGACAATCCATGTGACGGAGCGCGCACCCGGACGCAGCAGCAGCCGCCGAAAGAGACACGGCGGTCGATTCCGTTACGAAGATGTCCGACATCCTACGGTCGTATTCATACCAATTTATCGCGCGCAAACCGATATTCAATTGTTGCTGCGTATGCGGTTAGTTGACGGTTGCCATACGTACGATATATTGGTATCTGAAAGCTCTCGATCAGACACACGCGATCTTGTGTGTGCTACCGACTAATTGCATCAATTACTTCGTGCTTTTTCGTGATAATTCTCACGCACTTTCCCGCGACGATCAGAGATATGAATAACAAGGCTTTTTAATCCAGGTGTTCAATCGTTTCGTCTCGGAGTGAAAATTTCTTGCGGTGAAAGTGGGTGCATTTGTTGCTTGTCTCTTGTTTGACGTAAAAAGGTATGTACAAGGGAGATATATACATACAGATATTGGCGATTTTAAAAATTTAATAACGTTTTTTTTGTCATGCACGTATGAATTCTCCAATCTGACGCATTATTTTTTAATTTATGAATTAATAAACCAACTTCTTTTTTAACTATCTTTCGTATATGTAATTACTGATGTAATTTATACAGGTAATATTGTTTATTACAATGTTATTTTATAACTGTTGTAATTCAATTATTATTTTTACAATTATCATCAAGAATGTACAAATCCTTAATTTTATTTTTTTTGTCGCACATGCATTTTCTTATTGACTTTGTTGACATTGCACATACGAAATTAAGTATTTTGATACTCAACTATTTCTAATGTAAAATACATGGGATGCACGACGTTATTCACAAATACTGAAGGGAAATAACACGTTTAATATATTAAAGTGCTTCTTGAATTAATATGTATTCTCAAACAAGTTCTGGAATAGTTTTTGTAAAATTCCATAGTGAATTGTTTACCTGTTTATTATGCACATGTGTTGCCAAAAGTGGCTTTTTGTCACCAAAAATAAATAATAAAACAAAAGGGACAAGCAATTAAAGCAATTAAAGCATACTCAAGTATTTCTAATATAAAATAAATTGGAAACACCAGGTTATTTATAAATTCTCAAGCCAAGTAACACTTTTAAGTATTAGAATGTTTTTTGATATAATATATATTCTCAAACAAGTTCTGGAATAGTTTTTGTAAAATTCGATACTGAATTATTTATCTTTTGAATCATTTGTGTTACAAAAAGTGGCATTTTGACACCAAAAATAATTAATAGAGCAAGAGATAAGCAATTAAAACTAAAAAACTAAATATGCTTCGTAAAAGAAAATACATGTGGCATATAGAAGTAATAAATATATTTCAAATATTCTTCATTTATGATTTATCGCAGGATAACATTGATGTGTCAACATTACAAAGAAATCTTTTTGCTGTTCCACAAATGTTCCGGCATTCCGAATTTATTTTATTTTTCAAGGGCGAGAATGAATGCTTTATTAAGATCTGCGTTTTATAGAATTTGAAATTATTTATGTTGATGATATTTACGAGTATGTATCTGTCCTTAATTTTTTTCTGTAATATACATTCTATTTATTTTAAAATAGATACAAAAAAATTATGGGTTTTCCATTACAATTTAATTCAAAATTCTTGATTATATTACTATATCTGCATTCTAAGACTTTTTTACCTGGGGCATGTTTGCCTAAAATGTATTTACCTTGGTATTTACAGCGCAATTGCTAGGGGTGTTAAATTTTCCAATATTATTTAAATCCAGATTTTTTTGTAGCCCATACCTATATCAAATTTTTTTTTAAATCTTTTAACCACCTCTCTAAAGATCAATTATTTTACCATTCCTTGTTTTATTATTAGTATGGTAATTTCTCCGAATTTTTAAACTACATATTGCTGTGGTTCGCAACATTATAAAATTTATGTTTTGTATATTTAGTATAATTTAAAAATCAAGATATTTTGATATCTTAACTTTATGATTATTATGTAAAATAATTGTTAATTTTTGCTGGTGCGTTGTCAAAGAACGCTCAGTATACTTTAAAAATACCGATAATTCGTCGAGTTATATATAGACGTATAGGCGATACTTTAAGCAAATGTAATATAATTTCTGTATGTGCTTTGCTTGCAGATGTGTTTTTATACTTTTTCTATATTGATAAAAAAGAAAAAAAAAGATTTCACTAAAAAGAAATACCAGAGAATTGTTAAAAATAGGATTCCCACGAAAGCGGCAGTTTAGATATGATGTTGATATTTTAGTTTCGAAAAGTTTAAAAAGAATGTAAAAGAGTTACAATGTTTTAGTAATAGATAGATAGATAAAAGAGAAAATAGTTCCGTAAAGTATACCGTAAAAATTGTACTTCAGTAAGTTTGACACCGATTGAATAGATATTCGGTAAAATAATAGTTTTTTTTATGAATACAGATAAAACTATACATATATAAATATATTTGTTCTGAGATGTATTGTCTGTTTTAAAATTAAACCTTGCCATACCATATCAAAATTAGAATATTATAATTGATTTAAATAAATATATATAAAAATAAAAAAACTACACCTTGAGAGAAAGAGAGCTGGTTTTTGGGAAGTGTTCTTGGAAGGGTAAGAGAGACAAAATATGTGTGTAAATCGCTGTTAACCCATTTACATGTAGTTTCACAATATATCTGTGATCATTTATCTTTAAAAATAATTAATTAAATTCACTAATTTAAAAGAGTTAAAGGTCACAGCAATATGTTAAAGCGTGCGGGGTAAGTGTGAATTGCTCTTATTTTACATTTTGATATATTTTCCTTTAAATATGTACCTATATTGTCCTCAAAAGATTCTTTCTGTAATTTATTGTTTGCTTTTTTATTGCTTTATTATGCTAGATGTATTTTATTTTTGAGGAAATTTAATAAATCTCTCAAGCCTAAACAAAAATCTCCCTTTATCGTTTCTTAAAATTTAGGGGGAAATATCGGATTACTAGAGTTGACCAGTATATATAGCTGGTCTTAAGACCCGACAAAACTTTTTGCCGCGAGTATACATAATCTTACTCTTTGCAAATAATCTTGCAGTCAGTTCAACAGACTCGCATCAGTCGTATCGCGATCTGGTTACCATAACATTTTCTAGGGAGACATAATACTATGATAATAAAGATGACCAGAATATGTGATTCATTAACATTATTAATTATTTTCACATTCGCTACTACCGATATCATTAATACAAAATATTACTGGATTAATATCTGCTTTATCAATTCCTATACTTCCCTATCCCGCCACGTCTTTACTTCTTGTTCAGTATGAGTGATGGTGTTATCCCAAGTAATAGTACTCAACACGCTATACTAAATACATGTTATGTTCTTGTCATACGTTAAGCTTGTCATGTGTCAGCCGCTCAGTGGAAATTGAAATCTGACAAAAACGCTAACCTAGTAAACAGAATAGCCACGTATTAAATAATATATAGATATAGAAAACTAATATTTAATAACTTTATTTGTAATATTCAATTTCTAACTGGCTTTCAGGTGATAATATTTTATTAGCGGAAGCTATTTATCCTGAAATGTTAATTAGTTAGTTTAATTTTATTGTTCTAAAATTGTTCCGGTCGAATGGAATTTGTAGTGGTATTGAATTGTCGTCTTTAGTACGTATTTTTGCCGTGTCGGTTGCTAAAACGACTCGACTATAAGAAGCATGACATTTTCACTTATATATTTGGTTTTACATTCTATATTTTTTTTTTAGATGACAGCTAATTGTCATTTTGTTATTATTTGCTAATCATTTGCCGCTACTGCCAACAAAGCTAAGCTAGTTCATTTTTCAATACATGTATATATAAATAAATATTCTCAATTGGCCTCCAGTGAATTGACAACAGCTGCATTATGCGTTTCAAGTTACTTGTAATGAGCTTTTGCAAGAGTCAATAGATAGATAAATAAATAAATACTGTTTATGTTGTAGCTACGGTTAGTCATTTTCAGATCGTGCTAGTACCTCTAACATGGCTTAACGACTACCGAAATGGCTACGATCGGAATGTCTACATACCTTCTGGATCAGCGCAGCAATGCATAAAAAATATGTAAATAAACATTTTTGCCAGCGACTAGGGTCCGTGCGCTACAGGCTATCATATTTATAAGTAATTTATTCTAGATAACTCTATATTTACGTTTTGATTACTGGGTTATGTGTGGAAAAGTAATAAACTCAGTCTTGATTTAAAATATAAAATGGCAACTAACTAACTAGCATTTATAAGATGTTAGATTAGATAATAATAATTACCTACATTAAGTATTTATTGCAGCATTTAATTAATTCAATACAATCATTTGAATAAGAGCAACTACCTGCCACAGCGATGAATGTACTGAAAGTAAGTAAACCAGGAATCTGTAGGTTGACAAACTGTTGTCAAACCTCAAGATCAGAGATTCATAAACTTTTTATTGTCATGGAACACCTTTGAAATTGGAAATTCATCGCGGAGCACTAAATTTTATGTGACAGCTACATATTTTATTTCGCAAATCGAACGACAAAATGGAATTGAAGATAAAAGGTAGTTTCGTCATTTACGCAGGCAGGCAATTAAATTTCATGGTTTAAGTTTTTCGGCACTAATTTCCCATCGCAGACAGACAACAGACACACATGAAAAAAACATTTGAAAATAAATTTAGGGCAAATATTGCAGATCTTGCATTAATTTAGGTTTGTTTTTCGTATGTAACAGTCTATAGTTGTGAATTAGTGTACTAGAATACCATGAATTTGTAAAAAAATAAATTATCGCCAGCTGCGGTTATGAAAGGAGTTGTATCTTTGGAAAATATGAAGTGAGTATTGTATTTCATGATATCGCCTGCCGGATGAACAGAAATATTGATACTGTTATTTGTTCTTGGAGAGCTTTTTCTCAAGAGGGTAGACAGTACCATGAAAGAGGTTTTGAACGATCTAGAAAAACCAGTGGCACGGAAGATAGAAGATTAAGATTCTTGCCCATAGTTATCGATGTAGAACATCCGAATCTCTGGAAATGGTTTTTTTTTTGTTCGAGATAATGCACAGAATAAGAAAGCGTACCGTATATTTCTCCGAGGTGGAATTAGCATAGGGAATACAGTTCCTTTAATATCCCGTCGAGGATGTTCAAAGGTACATATACGAAATGTTGGAACGAGTAGCTTTACCATGTACCCGGCGGGGGTAAATAATGTCACATTCCAACAAGGCAATATCCTTCACCGTGTTGAAGCTGTTACATAACGATTCAAGTATAGTCGAGTCACTTTCGCAACCGACATACGCCATCAAATTAAAATGGCGTCAGGTTTGAGACGTTTCAAAATTTATTTATCAAGTAATATTAATTTTCACACTATACATCCCAAATAGTTATAATTAATTAGAATTGTAGATTTAGCACGACGGACAGTAACTCTAATATATAATTATTAATTTAATAATAATTTCGCTTAAGCACTATTAAAAAACCGAATATAATCTTAATGTAATCTTACTCTTAGCAAATAATCTTGCAGTCAATTCAGCTTCAACTTAACGATAGCCTCACATCAGTCATGTTGCCATCTGGTTACCATGAAATTTTCTAGGAAGACTTAAAACTATGATAATAAAGATAACCACAGTGTTGTAATTCTTTAACATTAATAATCATTTTCACATTCGCCACTACCACTATGATTAATACAAAATATTACTGGATTAATGTCTGTCTTTATTTCTTGTTTAGTATGAGTGATGGTGTTAGCTCATGTTTCATGCGTAGTAGTACTCAGCACGCTACACTAAACACTTGTTATGTGCTTGTCACGTGCCATCCGCTCTGTGAAAATAGAAATCTGACAACAGAATAGCCATGTATTAAATAATATATAGATATAGAAAAACTAATATTTAATAACTTTATTTGTAATATTCAGTTTGTAACTGCCTTTCAGGGAATAGTATTTTACTAGCAGAAACTATTTATCCTGAAATATTAATTAGTTAGTTTAATTTTATTGTTCTAAAATTGTTCCGGTCGAATGGAATTTGTAGTGGTATTGAATTGTCGTCTTTAGTTCGACTATAAGAAGCATTACAATTTCACTTATATGTTTGATTTTACTTTCTTTCTATATTTGTCATTGTATTCTTTTTCTAGATGAGGGCCAATTGTCGTTTTGTTATTATTTGCCGTCATTACCAAGAAAGCTAATTCATTTTACTTTGTTATACGTAGTATACGGAAGTATTGTGATGACGAAAATTTTCTACCTCGAGATTTTGGCAGATGTCCACGTTTTGAAGTCCCCTGATACAAAGAAAGTGGTTTTTAAAAAATGTCTGTCTTTCTGTCTGTTTCTCTCTCTGTGTGTGACCACGATATCGGTCAAACCGCTGTAGATATCAATTCCAAATTTTGTATTTACGTGTATAATCTCCCTCTTGAGAGCTGATTAGATTTTCAGTAAAATCGGCTGACCAGAAGTAATAGTTTACTTCAGTGAAAAAATCGAATTTTGACAATATTTTGTCAACTACTAAGTTAACAATTAATATGTATTCAGAATTAAATTTAATCAAAATTTTATCATGTAAGTATTTCGAAATTCCTACCGGAAGTAGGTCTTTTACTCTTATCGAAAATCAGTTTTTTGCCAATATTTTGCAGGTGGTGCTTTTTAGACAGGTACGATGCGAGTATAAAAGTATTTAGAACTTAATTTTCAATACCTTTTATATAAAAAAAATTTCAAAATTCGGGCCCGAAGCAAAACTTTTACTCTTATCAAATAGCGATTTTTTGCAACAAATATGTCGTAAATTATGCATTCTATATATATTTGTCAAGAGTAGAAAAGTATTTAGGGCTGGATTTGGAATATTTTTTGTAGAAATGAAAGTTCAAAATTCGGACTGGAAGTAAGTAACACTTTTACTCTTAGCTGGTAGCACTATCTTTCGAATATATTGCAAGTATGCATTCTATAGATTTTTATTAAGAGAATAGAAGTACTTATAATAGGATTTTGAATAATTTTTATATAAAAAAATCTTAAACTTTGGTGGATGTGTTGATTTTGATAATATAATATTATCACCAACCTCTTTGTTGTTTCACCAATGCACGGGTGTAAAGCCGTATACACATTATTTTATTTACTTCTTCGGTGACGTTTAATATGAAATGCAATGTAGTATAAATACTTTCTTTATTTACACTATTACATTTAACTAACACAAATTTGTATGTATAGAAACAAATGCGGAAATTGTCTGACTTCCTTGAGTGACATGTATCACATGTATCACATGTATCACATGTATGTACTGTCCTTTTATTTCCATATTTTTCGAAGCACAATTCTAAACCCGTAAATCACATTTTTTAAATAAACACGTGTGTTAAAAGCGACGGCAAAACTCAACTTTTTGTTGCGCCAGCTGTGCATCGCAAAAAACAAATAAAAAAGGAGGCTCTCACGCTAGCGAGAAATACAAAATTACGTGTGAAATATACATTAAAAGTATCATAATAGTTAATGAAAGTAACATTATTATAAACTAACTAAAAATATGAAAAATATGTATAATAAAATTTGACGAAAGCTCAAACATTTGGCTTCTATGAAATAAGACTATTTGAAATAATTTTGTATAATTTGAAACGCTCATACGTATAGGAAAGTCGTGTGGTGGCCACACCTCATTTTTTAAAAAGAAAATAGTCCTAGAATTTAAAAAATTCTGTAATGCAAAATCTTATGCTTGAATAGTAAAATTTTATATTTAGGGATTCTAATTTTTCAAGACAGAGTCAACAGTTTGCAGTACTAGGTGCACTAAAATAGCGGTAGCAAATAGTTTTCATATGCTTGAGAAAAAGCAAAACATTGTTATTTATATTAATTGTCTGCAAACAAAAATTACCGGTTTTCGAACGAAAACTTAAAGTGCATGATGTGATGTTGATGCTTCAACATCTGTTCCAATTGGCTTGGCAGAAGTTTTGATATTTCTCCAATGTTCTATTGAAAGAAAGTCGAAAACTGATTATTAATCGGTAACACTCTCAACTTAAGGTATTGAATAATTCTGAAAATAATGTAAAACTTAAAATGTAACTTTATTAATTAGTGTACCCCTTACTACTTATTACAAGCCATGCCATTAACATTTGATTTTGTCAAGATAAGTGTTTCATCTTCAGAGATTCTTTGCCTCACATCCCATAGAAAGTTAATATTTTTTAAAACCACACTTAGATGTGTAAATAATTTAGTTATTTCAAGGAATGTATTAATTCTTGTATAATCACTGGTCGCAAGATAATTTAAAATGTTTTAATTTGTTTTCGTGAGGAATACAAACAAGTAATGATAATAATTTATTTCAAATAAACTTTGGAAAGAGCATGTCGCGAACATGATGTTTTCAATCCGTAGATAATTTTTCATCTCGATTTGTTTTGACGGCCAACGTTTGGATTAACGCCAGTCTTCTATAAAAAAAAATATAATAAAGATTCATTTCACAATAACCGCATACTTGTACCATTTCGTTCAGACTATTAAATATATAAATATTTAAGAAATATGTTGAGCCATATCGCGTTGCATATATTAAGTGAAAAGGAATGTAGGACACCTGTTTGAGTAAGATAGAAAGATATACATTGCGGTTATTTTAATGTGATATAATATAAATATAGCAAAGTTCGAAGTAAATGGTTTTAAAATTGTCAAAATATATTTAAGTATATATGTTTTTTATTATTATTTTTCTTTAAGCTATTTTCATTATTTAATATTTTCATAAAAACTTGTCTACATTTCTTGATAGCACATGGCTGGTGGTTTAAAGTTGAAGCTAACTAACTTAATTTGAGACGTTACTAATAACTTTAACTTTTTTTGGAAGGTATGGCGAGATATTTGGCTAAAAAATTGTTTGTTTTTGTGGTGATATTTTTCACTAGTAATTATTAACTGGCGATAGGTTAGTTTTTTCTGGGCAAATCCTAAGTGAAACCTTAAATAACTAATGGCAATACTGATATAGCTATCTTTTTGTCCAACAAATCTGTTCTATAGGCAGTTTTATAGTTTATAGATAGCTATTTTATTGCATGGCAAATACAAATAAATAACACAATTCTTGCAAAATTAGATAAAACCTGTAATCCAGGAATATGCCTTTAATTTTTGCTGCGTTCCTTCTAATGTCTTCACAAGTATTGGTAGATGATTGTATATTTTAATTCCATGGCGGTTCATTGAGATTCTACCCTTATTTATGGGTGCTCACTCTACTACTACATGGTTTTTTTTTGGTAATAATTCTTTGTGCTCTAATAGATATTATATAATAATAATAATTTTAAGAATACTTATTCGCTTTTAATTATTCTTCGAAGAAGAAAGTATTCCTCAAGTAAGTAATATATATGGCTCGTGACTGGAGCAAGTGAAAATACGCAATCATTGCTACCTCCTTTGTCGCAACTTTTTTTATTCAATAAATTGCGTACGTCCAAATACCTACGGAATTTAATGCTATCGACTTGAGCGATACTCTTACCGTATCTAAGTTGATTAGACTCATTCCTGTGATGTGTTGCAGCTCTAAACTACATGAATGCCGTTTTGTTATCATCCACAACTAAATCATTAGCAAACATATAGTACCTGATGACAATCATTGTATGTTCAGTAGTTCTTAACATACCCGGCTTTGTCGTATAGCAGTCATATGCAGGGACGTATCATCAACATATAAGACACTTTTGTCTACCTTAAAATCATTGACATATATTATATATAATAGGGGGCCAAGAAAAGTTCCTTGAAGCAACCCTCTATTTAGTGGCAATTTCCTAGAGCGATAACCATGTAGGTATGTATCTACGATTATTCAGATAGCTTCTCTTCCGTACCAGTATAATTTAGGAAGTAATGTTTTATGGTTTAGCAGATCAAATGCTCTCCTAAGATCTAAGAATATACCAAAAGTTCACCGCGTCAGTGTCACTATATAATACCTCCAGGTAACACGATATCGCGGATGACTTGCTGTGATTCCTTCGGAATCCAAACTGTCGATCATTCAGTAACTTATATGTCTTTATGAACAATAATACTCTTACTGCTATTGCTTGCTCAAATACTTTTGAGAACGATGTCAGCAGAGATACGGGATGATAGTTGCTCACAAGCTGTTCTGAATCACCCTTAGGAATAGGTTTAATTTTTGAAACTTTTAATCCCATTGGGAATTCACATTAAAAGACTATTTCATCAGCGCTACACTCTAGCAAATTAGTACTTATCTGGTCCCCACCATATGAGCGCGTATTTTTTTACTACCTAGTAGATAATAGGTTTTATTTGTTGTTCATAGAGAGGCTCAAAGAAAAAAAAATCATTGAAGCCGGACCACCTTCATCAAACCGTTCATCTCGGCAACCTGTGGTGAGCAAACTATCTGCAACACCAGGGTAGTAGTTGTTGAAACGTTCAGCAACTAGTTTCGGATCTGGCACATTTCCTTTCTATACGATTAAAGCAAAATCCTCCTTTGCCTTTTCATTCCACTCATTGTATGGTCTATAATATTCCACATGTGAGTCTTGTTTGATGATTGTGATATAATTCTGTTGTTATGTAGTAGCTTAGCGGTAGAAATTACTTTTTTATGTATAGATTTATATTTTTTGATGAAGTATTTTGTATAACTTCTTTAAATTTATTGCAGGCACTCGTATTCCAGTTGTGATCTATGCATTAGTAACATTCAGGGTTTTAATTTTTTTTATGTACCCAATAGAAAAGCAATTTCAAAATCAAAATAGTATTGTAAACTGTCTTAATGAACATGTTGGGCTTTTTGATCTCATTGTTTCTTTGGATACTTTACCATGACTAATGTTTACCACTAAATTATCTTTTTCGCTCTTGAGTGTGTACCGGTTTATGTCAAAAACAGTTCGAGAAGAATTTTAAATAAAATATCCTATTGGCTTACCAAAATATATGTATATTCAGGGGTGCTTCAAATGTTAATAAAATCGGACATTCTAAAAAGCCTTGACAGTGATTGCTTTTTACAGGAAACTGTGAAGAAACTGTAAACGGACGCGAAAAGCGGTTCAAGCTCAGAGAGATTGACGGACAGCTGTAAGCGGACGCGAAAAAGGCGATTCAAGCTCGAAAGAGATGGACAACTATAATTTATCAATCAAGCTTTTATATTGACAGTCAGTGTGTCAAGTGATCAATAAATTTTCTGTTTTACTCTTATTTTTTATTTATTTATATGATGTGCTTAAATTATTAGAAGAAGGAATTTCACGCTTTAATTGGCCAAAGCAACTGGAATGAATGAAAATTATGAACAAAAGCTACCTCAGATTTGACGAAATCTGAACTAATACATATATTATCTAAGCAACTACTTTTTCTCGTGGGTTCATTCAACGTTAAAATAATATTATGTGCTGATAGTAAATCTGTAAATTTTTCTAATTTACTAGAATCACATGCATGCAGTTTTGCATTAAAGGAAATCGTATATATAGAATTCATTACTTGAATTATACTGGGGGAAACATACCATATTAGCGCAATAAATTTTTCGGTTTTAAATAGCCTTGGTTTTAAAATACCGTATCTTCAAATACGTTCCTCATTAGGGTTGGCTGTTTTTTAGTTTTCTAAGTAATCAGTGTTGGTATACATGCTAAGCTTTTGAAAACAATACTTAAATTCAAATTATAGACGCTTATTATTATTTACATGACATAACCAAACTATCAAAATTATGCGTATGTGCCTGATTACTTGCACCGAGGGGTTAACCACTCAGGAAATCCGTGGAACATTCATGTTGAAATCATCTTGAAATCCTCCTGCAATCCAGTGAAATGATTTGAAATCTCATGACATCCCATCAAATCCCATGAAATCTTATGAAATCCTATGAAATCTCGTAAAATCTCGTGAAATCTGAATAAAATCCCATGAAATCTCAATAAAATCTCATGAAATCTCATAAAATCCAGTATGAAATCTCATGAAATCCGAATAAAATGCGAATTAATTAAAATGACAGTTTTTGTTAACACGTTCCATAAAATGTTCTTAAGTGAATTAAGCTTCTAACGATAAAGAGATTGATTTTTGTAAAAAGGAAGCAGTCCGGTACTTCCCCGACATCGCTCGAACTCACTCTCGAATTTCGAGTGGGATCACATGTTGGGCGGCATCCATCCGGCAATTTCAGGCGAGTTTCAATAACCCAGAATTTTCTGCGGCCGCGTTGATGTGCATGTGTAGTGAGGGTGTAAAGATCTTGTAACACTCGTTGCTAAGTGTATTGTTTAAGAGATTTTTTCGTTGAGTGCATATTTTATTGGTAAGTAGATACCTAACCTAGAAATTACTAATATTAAGTACCTTCGAGATTTTCGCTGACCGTATACAGAATTGGAATCTGCAAGAAAAATTGTTCTTGGCACAAAGACAGGATCAAAATCAAGAACAAATCAACGTCTCATTATTATTCTTATTCCTGAACAAACAAATTAAGGGGCTGATTTCAAATTAGATTTGCGGCGCTGCAACTTTGCGTCAGTGATTTTCATATTCGTATTACAAGTGACTATAGCAAAATTTTGTGCCGTTTTGTGGCAAACTTAACAAGATTGTGCTGTTCTTACGTGTCTGCAGTAAACTTGGTTTTGAAAATGGATGAAAGATTACAAAAAAAAAGGAGTACAAAAATCAGTGGCGCAAAGTTGCACCGACGCAAATCCAACTTGCAAATACAAACATAATACCTAATTTGTGCAGAAAAAACTACTGACATTGAAGTTAAAATCCAATAATAAATTCTGCTCAAAACAAAAACGAACAAAAGTACTTCTTTTGGAGAAAAATCAGACAAATGAATGCGTCTACCTTAGCAACAAAGCATAGTATCCTAGCAACGAACTGTCGTTGCTAAGATATGTAAGATTTTCTCCAATTTACTATTTATGCTGTAAAATAATTCCAGTCAGGAGCAGGCTGATTCAAGTGTTCCCGGGATATCTCAAAAACCGGGCAGGACACCCTGCTCAAACCAGTATAGTCCCGGTCAAACCGGGACGTATGGTAAGCCTACCAATGGACAAACTCGTGCGTTGTTGACTGAAAAGTAAACCTATCCGTAACATAGCCACTGCCATATTTAGTAAGAAACTGGCTTGCTTCAAACCCCTCTAACTACTTTACTCTTGAAGTCAGGACGTTTTTTCCTGCAGACTGCGATTCTGTATACGGTCAGGAATAACCCCTTCACTAGTGTGGCGGTAGTTCTGGGAACTCTGTAGGTACGGGCTGATTCACGAATGTGCCTGCTTTAGCGCCGTTTTTTATGCAACACAAATTACTTTGTCACAGGTATTATATGGGAGAGTAATTTGTGTTGCTGGAATACAGACGCTAAATCAGACACTATTCGTGAATCACCCAGTATATAAATATGTAAAGTGTGTGTATTTTCGTCCTTAGATATCCTGCCGATAGTCAGGGACTCATGGCATCAAGCAACTCCCAGAATCCTCGCGAGAATCCAAATGAAACGCTCGCTGAAAAATCAAATAGAGAAGTAGAAGATGAAGACGGAATACCAAAAGCCAACCAAAACCCCAAAGAAAATATATTTTGGTGCGCAATTGAAAATGATTTAGGAATTAACGTTCCCTTATATTTAAAAAATATAATAAAATTATGTGGTTATGACTCCGCAATTGCATTCAAAAATGTAAGGGAAGAAACTATTGAAGAATTCGAAAAGTTTGCAAAAGAAGAAATGCATTTGTTTATTGAAGAAAATGAAGATCTGAAAAACTATTATGATAAATACTACATTCACAAGGACAAATTTAAAATAGTTAACGGACACAAAGAAATTATCAGAGAAATTCAAAAATATATAGCTTTAAAAATTTCTGAAAATGACATAACGTATTTTAGTCGTTATTTTGATTACGCCACGAATGCCAAATGTGGAATAAAAAACGTTCATAAACATTTAAGCAATCCCAAGCAAGTAATGAATAATCCCGACTTGCAACAATCTACAACCTCTTTACCACGAACTTCATCAGCACTAGCAAAAGATCCAGATTCTGGATTAGATCTAAACCATGAAACTAGTCAATTATACACATCAATAAAAACCTGGATGAAAAAGCAAATAGATTTAACTGAGGTAGGTAATCTACTTTTTAATTAATCTGTTATTTTAATTCGGATACTTAAATATTTGTATTTTAACAGGTTATTCCAAATTTTACATCTTCTATGGTCCAAGTTAAAGTAGAAGAAAATGAAGATGATTCGTTTGTCTACTCTGCAGTAGTTAACTGTCCGTTATGCACTGATAAAATCAAAGCCTTCAAAGTGGGATATGGCAATCCCAGTCAGGGGAAAAAAGATGGATAAAATCAAATTTCGAAAGACACGTACGAGCACATAAAAAACGAAATTTACAAAAATTAAGTGACGAAACGAAGAACCAGTCACAAAAAAACATCCGTAATTTTTTTAATAAAGCATCTTCGAGCAAAGCTACTGCCACACCTTTTGAATCTGTTATTAACGAAACTCTAGACGAGGAGATTTACGAAAAGGAAAAATTTCAAGAAGATGACGAGTATGACAAAAGCCAGGACGAAGACCAAATAATTTCACTTAAAAAAAGAAAATGTTTGAAAAATGTTTCTCGAATCCTCATATCCAGTAGCGAAGAAGAAGAAGAAGATTCAGAAAGGATCGAGCAAAGAACAGCTGAAGGTTTCCTGCAAGCATTTGCAGAAGTGAGGTCAGATGTAAGTGTAGTGTCAAACGAGGAAACAAGGGCTTCGGGGGAATTAGTCCCTGGGGCAGTACTAGGACCACCTGCCCCGGGGAAAGCAAAGGAGTCCACATTTTCCACAACGAAATAAAAACCTTGAATAAGACAATAAAAAAGAGATGTGACAAAAGAACTCGACAAGACAGAAAACTTAGAAGACTTCACAAATCATCAAAACGTAGCTTTGGTAATAGGCAAACTAGAATACCACAATATTTTAGAATTTTAAAAGATATAGAACTGTTGAAAGAAAAGCACAAGGAATTACAAGATTGTTTTAAAAACTTTTCTAAAAACTTCCGGATTTCAACCCAAATGAGAGACTTATCTGACTCTGTAAATACTAACACAGACACTACTACCTTAAAGACTAAATCAAATGACAATGTAATATTAAGCGTACTAATAAATGCAGCACATCAACATTCACGAACTGCAAAACATGGTTTTAGGTATGACGAAACAATTAAACTTTTCTCTTTGTATATCTTTATGCTCGGAGGCCGACTTTTATACGAAACTCTCCATGCAAACTTACCGCTCCCCTCCCCCACAGCTATTAGCAAATACATGAAAGACAACGGACCATCAATTACTGAAGGCAAATTACGATGTGCTGAATTAAAAGATTATATAGAAAAAAGGAATCTACCTTTAAAAGTTTGGTTGTCCGAAGATGCCACAAGAATAACAGGCAAAATTCAATACGATACGTCTACAAACCAATTGGTCGGCTTCGTTCTTCCCTTTGACAGCCATGGTATGCCCATACCTTTTACGTACCAAGCTAGATCAGGCAAAGAAATCGAAACGCATTTTAAGAATAATAATTGTCAACATAATGCATCATTGGTCTATGCTGTTATGGCTCAGCCGCTAAAAGAAAATATTCCTCCATTTTGCCTTTTACTTTTTGGAACTGATAATAAATTTACTGCGTCTGACGTAACGAAAAGGTGGGACTATATAATTGCTGAGTTAGCCAAATGGAAGGTTGAAGTGTTAGGCATTTCCTCAGATGGGGATCCAAGACTTTTAAAAAGTATGAAGCTAAAGGCAAAGTTGGGTGTGTCAAGAAGTGTATCCAGGACGTCACAAAAGTCAAACTTTAATTGGCCGTGGTACAATGCTTCGTTTAATGAAGATAATAATAGTGAAGTTTTGTTTGTACAAGATACTATACACATTGGTACCAAGTTAAGAAATAGATTGCTTAAACCGTCCGTCATTCTGCCAATTGGTTCTAAAATCATTTCTGTTTCTCATTTGAAAATTTTGATAGAAACTATACAAAAGGATAAACATTTATTAACCCCTTACGATATTGATCCAAAAGACAGAATGAACTATCCATCAGTGCACAAAATCAGTCAGCCTCATGTATTTTCTTTATTGCAAGAACATGTTCCAGATAGTCAAGGTACTGTTACTTACTTGAAAATCATTAATTATGTTACAAGCTCTTATCTTGATCCAGAATTGTCACCTCTCCAAAGAATTTATAAAATTTGGTACGCTGTCTTCTTATTACGAATATGGCGCAAATGGATTCAAGATAAAAAGAATGTGTTTAATCTTTCAGATAATTATGTAACTCTCAACTGTTACACGTGTATTGAAATAAATGCACACTCTATTGTTAAGGTTCTGATTACACTACGGAATTTGGAATTACCACACCTGTTTTTGCCAACACTATTTAGTAGTCAAGCATGTGAAAATTTTTTCAGGCAAATACGTTCAATGTCAACAACGTATTCCACAATTGTTAATTGCAGTATGCTTGATATAATTCATAAACTTAAGAGAGTTGAGCTCCAAAGTGACATATCAATGTGTCAGCTCCCAAATATTGTGTTTCCAAGAATTTCAAAGAAAATATCGGAAATTTCACCAACTATTTTGCCGACTAATGAAGAAATATATGCAGAAATAAACAAATCTAAAGACGACGCTACTATTGATGCTATTTCTCTTGATCTTATTGTACCCGCAGATTATGATTACAAATGTTCTATACCAGTAGCAAACGATTCTGAATTGACGATAGACTTGGAAGGTGAAGATGATTCTGTCATTGAAACAAGTGATGCCATGGATGAAAACGATACTACACAAAGTTTCGATAACGATAATTCAGAAGATAACCATAGTTCTCACACAAGTAACGAAGAAATACTGGAAGATTTGGCTGTACTATCTTGTGTAACGGACGAACTTGTCCTTAAAGATTATACGGAAAGCAATATTAAACTAGACGAAACTAGTCCATTCACAACAGTAAGGGACGGCATGGGTAAGGAGATGGTAGTAAGAAAATCATCCATATGCTGGTTATTGCAAAAGAACAGTGGCCGTTTAAGTAGTGATCGCCTACAAAGAGTCAAGGAAGCCGAGTATAATTCTTCCCACTCAAAGAAGCAGTCTATAAGCAAGACACAAGCCTGTAGAGTATGTGAAGACATTTTTATTGGGGAATGGTGTTTGTTTGTAAACGATCAGCATGTAGCCTATCTAGGTTTTGTTCTTGGATTTTCTTATTTGAAAGGAAGGAGTGCAAAAGAAAGGGAATATTCGAAAGCTTGGGCTCCTGTGAAAACTGAAAGACTGACAAGTGACATAGGCGTCTTATGCACTTGGTATAAATGGAATGATGACGGACATATTTCCTCAGTACCTGTAAACACTCATGGCTATATAAGCATTCAAACCTATAAATTTACCATTACCAACCCGACTGCGACACACACTGGCTTACGAATAGACAAAAATGTGTTAAATAGTCTGAATAGAATAGAATAATGTTGATAAATAATCCTCATGTTCATGACAAAATTTATGTTAGAATTCCTTACATATTATAATAACTTCATATTTATTTTTATTCTTTAGTTTTATGTTTATTGTTCATGTTAACAAATGTTAGAATTTCTTATATGCTTATTTGATAACTGTTATTTTAGTCACATTTCCTGGATTAATTATTAATACATGTTTACAAATAAGTGTAATACAATATGTAGTTTCAACTTAAGTAAAAAAATTCACAACTTTCTATGAAATCTTATGAAATCAATGTGAAATGCCGTGAAATCCTATAAAATCAATGTGAAATGCCATGAAATCCCGGGAAATCTTTGTGAAATGCCGTGAAATCGCGTGAAATCTTTGTGAAATTTCCTAATACCTCGGAAAATCCCATGAAATCCCATAAAACGCCGTGAAATCCACGTGAAATGCGATGAAATCCCGTGTCACATGAAATCTGTGGAACACGTTTTCCTTTAGTGGTTACCCCCTCGACTTGCACTGTCTACCAACCATTAAAAAAAAGCATGGCCATATCTAATGAGGAAAGTATTTGAAGGCACGCTATATGTAGGTAATCTAATAATTTTTTAAGACATTAAATATGCAATTAGAAAATTGCTGCTTTACTTGTTTCTCTAACATTTCAATCTTCCAAGTTATTTAGCTTTAATATTTCAAATCTTTTCTCAGTCTTTCAACATGTAAATAAAAATGGGAATGAAAGATGAAAGTACTATAGTATATTACAATTGTATATATATATATATATACGAGCGATAAATTTTGTTCTGTTTACACTGCTAAGTTAATTTATTTACAATATTTCAATAACCACGTTTTAATGACATGTTTAAGTTTACTCAAAATATCCGTTAATGTTATGTATGTAAATTTTCTTTAATACTGTTTATGCTAAACCAAAAAAAAAAATAACGAATTATCAAATGAAATTTAAATATTTCATTCTGCACACAGTGTTTTGGAATGCATTAAGTATACACTAATATACAGTACTGTAATGTAATTTACACTAATTTTGCCGTGCCTTTCATCACTATATTATTAATAAAATCTGTCTACTTTGAGAGCCTATCCTAGCTTCTAATTTACAACATGTCGGAATGTATCTCACCTCCGTACTTTTGTGATACTGCTCTTTTTTTGTTTTGTTTTTTATGTTAACGTTTGCCATATATATCGAACAAAATTAATCTTACACAAATAAATGCTTTTTATTTTTGTTGACTTAAAAACGAGTTTTTCTAAACTTATGTGATTGTATTCAAATTAGCAGCTTCTGAAGTTTGTGGCCTAAGATCAGTTATATGGCTGATATTTTAGATACGCACTTTATATTTTACACCATAATAATAATTAAATTTCGCAATTTTTTCCCCAACGAGGAATAAAAACTTATTTACACAGGTATCTTGTCACCTAAATGACGTTCTTCTGTATCTTTGGCGTTTATATATTGATGAATCATATTCTCAACGGAGAGTATCGGATTTAAGTTGTAAAAATGAAAATGATTGTAACTTGCAACACCTTTCTACAGTGGCATTTTCTACCCTTTTCTACCCGTCATCTTTGTTGCGGTCCGGTTTTATATCTGTGACCCCTATATTAAAATCAAGGGGTTGTTATAAGTTCACGACTGACCTTGCTTGTTTATGTGGTGTCTTTATGCTTGCAAGTTTTGGTGATCTAAATTTTATGACATTCGAGAATGTAGCCGATAAATTTTTCTTTGTAGATGTAGGTAGAATCCTTTTCTTCTACGACCTTGTTCTAGTTATCGTAATCGTATATTTTTTAGTGCATTTGTTGCCTCGGTATTATTTTTTCTTAATGTAGAAATTTCGTCTTTTATAGCAATAATATTTAGAATAATAATTGAATGTTCTGAATATTTTATTGAGTAATTCCGTACATTTTCCATTTTGAATTGAGGTTTTACTTTGTTACGCCTTCGCCGTCTATACATAAAATTTAGCAACAATTGACCAGGCAGAAGGCGCAATAAAATGGCGCCGTCGCGTCGGAAACTAATATATATTCATTCGTGCGGTATTGTAAAGGAGCCCGTTTATCCAAACTGAAATAACTGCAACCCCGCACAATTAAAACTTCATGAAAGTTTCGGAGAGTTTGATGCGACGCCTTCAGTATGCCTTACCTTCACTTCCCTAAAAACCGTTGTTAAATATGGAGTAGAGATCTGCCTTTAGTCAGTCGTGTGGGCATGGGTCTACGTGAAACTCTGATGGATGAATGTAGAGGATGCCAGCTTCCATTGCACTAATCCCCACCCCAAAATGTTACTTGACCCAGAAGCGAGATCAATATGAATACCCAAGGTTGCAAGTTAAGACAAACGACAAAATCAAACAATAACAAATTTAATTTGAGCTGTAGAACTTTTTTTTCCTCTAAAATATACAGAAACAGACAGTAGTAGAGTTTCCCTTAGGGAACAGCCAAATTAAGTAATGAAAATATAAATATTAAAATCTAAGGTGTGATGCAAGCCAAAATATGTAAGGCAACAAATCTATAAGAATATTTAAGACTATTAAGAAAAACGAATAAGTGTGAAGAAGAGGCCGATTTTCTCGGCCATCCTGTATAGATTACTTTAAAATCATCAAATGTAAATTAACCTAAGCAAACAGTAAAACTATAGTCAAGATCCTTAACTTCACATTAACTATACAGCAATATATCACAGGATCAACCTGTAAGATTATTAATGTCAACTCATCAAGGCTGATAAAAATAATGAGCGGTACTAAATTATATGAAATTAATTTGAAATGGACTGAGGACCCCCCAAGGAAAAAAAAGAATTTAAAGTTATAAAACTATATCGACAAATGTTACAAAATTGAAAATTTAGCCTCGTAACCACCTAACAAAGTAGGGTTACTAGCAGAGTTACCACAATAATTAAAATTTACAACATATCTGACATTTAGGACAAGATTAATTGTACAATTGTCTTACAAAAAACAAGAAAATGGGTGTGCTTAAAACCACACAGCAGAAGTGTAAACTTCATCAAGGCGAGGTTAATAATACGAAATCCAACTTTTTCTTTTTCGTTCTATATTACATTAGGGTCATCCTGCATCGACGAATTCAGTTGCTGAGATTTAGTGTGCTTCTTTTGAAAATATTTCTTCACGCGCGCATTAGACAATTCCCCTTTACGTTTTAATTTCTCATCGATTTGATTTTCTTCATCCATCCTGTGTAACAGAAAAGAATTAAATGCTTATAAATTCGTATATAATGTGCAATTAAAGCAATGCTCTATTCTCAACGTTTCTGTTTTGCATTGGTATACAAATTATAGTAAATGCGTGTGGACGTTATTTAACACCCGGAATATACTGATGAGTTTCCGAATCATCCATATCATTTAAATAAAAATGCTAAAACTTACCTGAGCGCGAAATATATTATATTATTATAGAGATAATGTCTCAAACACACACAACAAATTTTTTGGTTAACCGTCCGCGAAGTTACCAATTAGCGAACGCAACACAGTCCGCGAAATTGTATATAAATAGACAATATGAATACTCGCTTACGAGTCCCGCGCTGGTCTGATTCTAACGTGCTGGCTTCTCACCCGTGCGGCTCGGGATCGAATCTGCTCCGGGACATGAATTTATTTATTCATTTAAATTTCAATTTAATTGAAATTAAATACCTCTATATGATATATTTCTCTCGTTCCCTTAGTCGACTCGAGCCGACTTTACCCGAACGAGCGTTACAAAGCCGAGCGTGACGGCTCAGTCTTATTCAGTGCCCACAATCAACGCAACGCGCCCAAAGAAGTTTACACTTCAATAAAGGAAATAAATAAGAATAATTCTAAAAGAAATTTGCCTGCGTACAAATGATAAATTAAAATAATAATTCTAAGGATAAATAAATGGAACAAAATTCATACATAACATACAGCGTGCTCGAAATTAATGAACCAACATTCTAACATATCAGCAAATGAGGACATATAGAGTACTCAAAAAAAAGTTTAACAACTTTTTTATACGTAGTATAAGGAAATATTGTGATGACGAAAATTTTCGACCTCGACATATTTGCCGATGTCCACGTTTTGAAGTCCCCTGATACCGAAGAAGTGGTTTTTAAAAAAAATGTCTCTCACTCTCTGACCACGATAGCGGTCAAACCGCTACAGTTATCAATTCCAAATTTTATATTTACGAGTATAATCTCCCTCTTGAGACCCGATTAGATTTTCAGTAAAATCGGCAGACCGGAAGTTTACTTCAGTAAAAAAATCGAATTTTGCCTATATATCATCAACTACTAAGTTAAACCAAATTTATAAAGGATTTATATGTACTCTAAATTGAATTTGAGAAGAATTTTATTATGAAAGTTTTTCGAAATTCATACCGGAAGTAGGTCTTCTAATCTTATGGAAAATCAGTTTTTTGCAAATATTTCGCAAGTCATGCTTTTTAGACAGGTACCTTACGAATGGAAAAGTATTTAAAACTTAATTTTCAATATCTTTTGTATAAAAAAAAATTTCAAAATTCTAACCGGAAGTATCACTTTTATTCTTATCGAATAGCGATTTTTTGCCAATATGTCGCATTCTATATATACGGGGTGAGTCATTAGTAGCCGCTTCTTCGATTGCTCTTTTGTGTTTTAAATAAAAGAAAAAACAATTAGTGGAGGATCCATGGTTGCTTGTGGCACATATTGTAAAAATACTTTAAGCTCTGACGCACTTCCGGTTTCACCGGAAATGCATGGAACTTAATTTTTTTAAATGACACCCTATATATTTTTGGATTTTATTGTACTACTTTAAATTGTCTGTTCAACTGTTTTTTCTTTTTCAAAATTGAGCCAATAGTTTTTGAATTATTAATTTTTTTTGAAAATATTTGACCAAACACGTATTCAGAAAAAAATCATTTTTACATCGTTTTTAAAAGTAAAAGCATTAACTTTGGTGGTGCTTGTAGCCAAGAAAATTCTGCATCATTTGGTAAGGTTGCACTCGACAATACCTCAATATCTTTGTTTTTTCAAAGCCAAAACTTATTTTTTTTTTTTTGGAACACCCAGTGTTTTATTGAGGCATTTTGTTCCTTTTTTTATTCTCTTTTATTTTTGTTAACAATGTCCTATATTTTTGTAATTTTTGTGATAATCACTATAGGAGCAATTAGCGGTCAATTAAAGAACTACGAGCGCTGTTCTATGCACCCAAATATCCGACCAATAAAGGCTGGAATGCGGCTGACTGCCTGGGACAACTGTTAAAGAAAGACGTTATACATTTATGTCAAACTTATAAAAGCATCGCTATTAGTTATCATCCAAATGAGTTATTATTATGAAGAGTTAATAGGTATGATTGACGTTTTGGGTGAATCTGAAAGAAGCTCTTTGCTAGCATCCAGACTTTATGCACAACGATCCCTGATAGAAGTCAACCGAAGCCAGAAACCTTCGAAAGTATAAAGGGACGATTTGAGTGAACAGAAAGTATTGAATATAAAAGAAAGAGCGGAAAAAGCAATAACTGGTGAGGATAAGACGTTTACGGTACTTGCGAGTGTAGCCGAACTCTATACAAGTACTACGAAAATTAGTCGACAGTTAGATATAAATCAAATTTGATAATCCAGAATAATTAGGAAATATGAAATTCACCCGTAGCATATTCATACACAGGGTTAGATGAAAGAAATTTTTCAGAATTGCTTATAGTTTTGTCAATTGGCAGGAGATAAATTATTCTGGCTTTCTCAATTTTTTGTCGCACATAACACCCTCCCACACCTGTAAACTTTCAAAATCGTTGGTCATTAAAACTGTGGGGAGGAATAGTGGGTAGTTACATAATTGGACCTTACTGCTTTGATGAAAATGTTAATGGAGGAGAGTATCTTCGCTATCTACGGAGAAATTTTCAAAACTGTTTGAAAACATCTTCAAATATGTCAGTAAACATAACCTTTATTTTATTTCGATGTTAACCAACAGTGTCAAAAATGAAATACTGCATCTGGACATTACACGAATTAAAAAATTGAAATGCGATGCTCTTCATTCTGTAAAATTGTTTCTTTTGGGATAGTTGGATTTAACATTTACTTTGTTTGACAGTTGACTAAGGAAGTCGGGCGCCATTCCTGCATTCCATTGGTTGAACGAATATTTTGGTGCATAAAGCAACAGCGCTCGCAGTTCTTTAATTGACCGCTCATTGCTGCTATAGTGATTATCTCAGAAATTACAAAAGATAAGGTACCTATAGGATATTTTTAACAAAAATGAAAGAGAATAAAAAAAGGACCAAATGTCTCAATTACTGGGTGTTCCATTTAAAAAAAATAAGTTTTTGGTATGTGAAAATTTCAGGAAGTAGGCTTTGAAAAAACAAAGTTTTTTGAGGTATTGTCGAGTGCAACTTTACCAAATGATGCTGAATTTTCTTGGCTACAAGCACCACCAAAGTTAATGTTTTTACTTTTAAAAACAATGTGAAAATGATTTTTTTCTGAACACGTGTGTTGGTCAAATATTTTTAAAAAAAAAATTAATAACTCAAAAACTATTGGCTCAATTTTGAAAAAGAAAAAACAGTTGGACAGACAATTTAAAGCAATACTAGAAAATCCAAAAATATATAGGGTGTCATTTAAAAAAAATAAGTTCCGTGCATTTCCGGTGAAACCGGAAGTGCGTCAGAGCTTAAAGTATTTTTACAATATGCGCCACAAGCAACCATGGATCTTCCACTAATTATTTTTTCTTTTATTTAAAACACAAAAGAGCAATCGAAGAAGCGGCTACTAATGACTCACCCTGAATATATATATATAAAGTAAGATGTGAACAACTATTCACTGGGATTGTGCGGTCAATGAAATGACAATAATAGATTACTCATTTATTCATTGGTCAATATTTCGGAAACATTTTTTTCCATCTTCAGGACCTCTACAATGTTGACAATTATTTAGTGCAATAAACTGAAGTTAATTAATAAATTACTTATATGAATCTAAGACATTTATATTTTTCTAACCTCTGTGACACGTGCTCATATGCAAACTCAAGTACTTTGAAATTACTAAATGCAAAAAGGAGCATACTACTCACAACAAAAAAATTGAAATGTAAGTAACATTAAAAACCATAATTCGGTTATATTGTTAACATATTAAAACTAGACATCAACATAAAATTACAAACGTTAAACACATTAAAACCTGTCAAGTATTTCGAACTGCAATGAGACTGTCAACATCGGAAAACAGCCGATGGGTACGAGTAAATTGGAATATACATAACGCTTATGTTGTCTATGTCTGTTGTTTGGGTTGCGAGCAGGTCTACGTAGGCCAGACAAGGCAGCGTCTGAAAAATAGAATAACACAGCACAAGTCTGATGTTCGTTACAAGCCTCAGTGTTGTGCGTTGGCCGGACATATCAATGAGATGGATCATAATGCCGGGTGGTCGGCCGTGGAGGCCCTCGCAACCAAAAGCAATAACCGAAAGCGTGAATTCTTGGAAATGTGTTATAATTTTTGTTAATTGTAACCAACGCTGTTGTTCGCAACATCAAATAAAATATTTTTTTTTGGCCAAAGTCACTAAAACGTCGACAATCCTTGATAATGATTATGTACAAAATTAGTAAAGCGTTTTATTTCTTAAAAAAATATCTAAAAAGCAGTCCGTTACTTATGGCCCTTTATGAATAATAAGTTTTCTAGAAAATTCTATTACATTGCCTTCGAGTAAAGGGCTTTATATAATACATACCATATACATAACGTATTTTTCTTTTACATTACATTATATATATATATATATATATATATATTACGGAAAAGACCTTCATTATTATTTTAAGTATAACATAATCATATTACTTACGACCTGAGTCCATTAAGCAAGAAGCGATTCAAATATTAATTTTTTTTACAAGTTTTTATATGGTGAATATTCTAGGTGAATGTTTTTAATGTTCAATTTTAACGTTATATGTGTACATAATATATACAGGCTGAGCCATTTCCGTGGGCAAGGCAGGTTGTGCATTTATGAGTAAAGATATTTTGAATATTTTCCTATGATAGCCGCTCATTAGGAGCACTTTTTCAATTTATTTAGTATTATACAAAGTGTTTTGTAACTTGGAGGTTGACCATAGTTATAGTTTTTTAACTGGCACATTCTGTATATTATTATATGTTTACATTCCCCGTATAATTCTTAGTCAAAAAAGTAATAAGATAGTTTTATTACTATTTATTACCATTTTTATGAAAAAAATCAATGTTTTTAAAAATTATATTTTTAGAAAACGACGTACTAGATGAACTCAGTCTTCGGTGTTGTTCATAATAAAAGCATCTAATATCAGCATTTTTTTAATTGCATTTGGAAAAAATTAAATTTATATGACACATTTTTGTCTAAAAGTCAAAGTTTCAAATGGAAAAGCCTGTATATCGCTTCACTTTTGAATGGCTCACGAAACATTATTACTTTAAAACTGACCATTACTGAGCTCTTGTCAGTTTTTAGTATAATTTTGTTATGTTTTTATTGAATATAGTATAGTCAGCCACGATATTTGCTGCAATATTGACAATTGAATAAATGACATTTAATACGTTGCCTCTGAGATGACAAGCATGATTGTATAATGAATTTTTCTAAATGAGTTAGATATATGATTTTTATATGTATTGGAGGAATATGACATGTGCTCACATCTCCTTAAATACTGTTAAGTACGTTAGAAAATGTAAAATTAGAAATATGCGAATTAAACTTATAACAATCTCATCAAATAGAAACTACCGAAACACCACGGGCTGGTGTTGACAGACATAAAACTTATATATTCAAGTTGATTGAAGTTTGTACGTAAATTTGATTTACAACTCCGAAGTTTATATTTAATATGTTTAGTAAATTATTTTGATAACAGGAAACATGTATTTTCATTCCAATGAACAGAAAATCAATTGTGTAATAAAAACACAACTAATAAGCAAATTTATTATAAAAGAATATTCTGACAAAGACTAACAAAAAGTTTTAAATTACTATAATATATTAAAATGAAAACCATTAGTTGTTTCCAAAGAAGTGTTAGATTTAGTTAGAAATTTAAGATACGATATACTTAATTTAAGTAACCTTTTAAGTACTTTTCAGATTTGGACATATTAATTAAAGAAAAACATAAAATTAGATGGAACACAATACTCAATGAAAATTTACACTCTATTTCAGCACCCAAGTTAATTACAAAATATAACAAATGAAAATACTAAAGCATGTGATGATTTAAAAAGGTATAAGTTGGCAATGAAACTGAGTTGCTACACTTGCTACCATAAGGATGACTGTTTGGAAAGATGTCAAAATGTAATAAAACGTTTCTGTCATGGAAGTCAGTCAGTCAGTCAGTGAGGAAGTGTAAAAGCAAATATATATCCTTGTTAAAGTACAATATAAACACAAATAAATTTAAAGAAGCAAATGTAATATCAGTGAAAATCAAGAAATTAAGTGAAAGAGGAGATGAAGCCGACCATTCACTTACATTAAATATGTGTAATTACATTTTGAATTATAATTAATTGAATTGTAAAGTATTACGTATGTAAAATATTGTGAAATTAAATATGTAATAATTCTATATCAAGTAGTTTAATGGGGCATTACAACCTTGGCATTTAAGGAGTGATTAAGAACAGATTTTATATCGAATTTTAGACAAAGTTAGTTTTTAAGCAGTATTTTTTTTGTATGTTGTTACTTATTTATTATCAATGGCAAGTAATCAGTTTTACTGAGGTTCGTCTTGTGATTACGTTTCTACTTAATTTTTCATTTGTACGCAATAAAGACATTCATTATTATTATTATTATTATTATTATTATTATTATTAAATTGATTTCGGTTGTCAAACTGCATTTATAGAACTTTTCAGTTGCTATATCATTTTTTAATCTTTGAGTGCGTCATTATTTTATTGAAAACAAGCATTTGTATGCACATAGATTTCAAAAATATAGCTTGGCTCTCTTAACTATTTTTGTCATCTTATATACATATATACAGATACCGACAAGTATGTCGAGAAACTACGAGGGTACGGTTAATATGCCGCTAAAATGTAGCATGACGGTCGAGAAAATTGTTTACAAAATGAAGCAAATTTTGTAAACAATTTACTCAGAAAACTTTCACCGGTCTCTCTGCAATCCTCCAAACTACATGCCCAAACCATATTAGTTGTATTTCAATTTTTTCGAATATATTTTTTATGCCTAGTGTGTCTAATGTTCTCCTTCCTAATTCTATCTATTCGTGCCACATCTTTCTATCAAGGACTAGTACATTCTTCTTGATCTGGTCCGTTAATAGCCACTACTTACACCCCTATATGAGCATTGGAACTGATTCATAAACACTTGTTTTGTCTCTTTCTGTGCGCTTTTACCATGTCGATTTAGTCGGTATTTCAGTTGTTTTACTTCAGACTTGTGATTTGGGATTACGATATCCGCATGTTTTGGCATTTCTTTTATTTGTTATTATTTCCGAGTTTGCTAGGTTTATTCTCAGATTATATCTCTCTAATACCCTCCACTTATGAATCTGTCGTAATTCATGTTTGATTTTTAATAGCGGTAGATCGTCTATACACTATATTATTTAAACCAGGTTTCTTATTAGAATCAAATTTATATATTATTATAATTAATTTTTGGCCTCCTTCATGGTTTCCAGGCTGAAACTACGTAATTTTATCTCTTTTCTTTTTACATGTGCTATAAAAATAACATAAAATACTTGGAACATCAATCCTCGGACTTGCGGATCCCGCAATATAGAGTCAAAGGGCTTTTGCTTTTCATTCCTCCTTTACTTTTACTATTGCCGTTGCCTACTGCTATTCATAAGACCGGCCCCGAGTAAGAGCGGCAACAGCGACAGTGAAGGTAAAATTGACATCAATGGCCTTGAACCTTATCTATAACATTTATTATTTTTGTCTGAATGTGCAGGCTTGACAAAATTATTAATTTGCAATTCTGATATGTTTTGGACTTGCTATATCAAGTGTTGCATTACACAACCGGTATATATATGTTGTCACTGGATTACGGGTTTTCTTTCCACTGCTTGGTCTTGAATAGACCGGTGCTGGTTTATTGACGACGTTTTGGCAAAATCACACTTGCCATGTTCAGGTCTGCGATAACTGTCTGCTTTTGCTTCTTGTTATTATCAGTTCAGTTTACGAATAACAAGAAGCAAAAGCAGACAGTTATCGCAGACCTGAACATGGCAAGGGTGATTTTGCCGAAACGTCGTCAATAAACCAGCACCGGTCTTTTCAAAGACCGAGCAATGGAAACGCGGAAGAAAATCCGAAATCCAGTGACAACACATACTACTACCCGCGGAAACCTGAAAGAGGACATATACAGGCTGTACCTAAAACTCTCAGGTCAAATATTTCGGAAACGGATAAAGACATTTGAATTTTGTAAAAAGTACATAGTTACTAAAGAATGTGACCGACTCTAGTTTGATCGCCACAATCTTCATTTGTTTTCTATTTGAAAAAGTATTAAAATTAATGTAAATTTTATTATTTGAACTACTTTCCAAAATTTAACGGTTTCATAGATATTCGTGTTTAAAGAAATTAAGAGTAATTTTAAAGTTTTGTTTTTATTTTGTTTAAATATTTAATTTATAGGGAAAAATAGCAGTAAACATATTCACAATCCTCGCTATTATATTACTTCACGATTTAAATTTTATAGTTAGTGCCTTTTTTATAAATTCCACTTCATAGGCACCCATAGGCATGCAGGCAGAAAAGCATTCATGTCTGTGTTATATGTATGTATGCTTGCTTTGATTATTTAGGAAATATTTTGACATTAACACACACATTATGTGACATTTGCATGATAATTAATTGTCTTTATAATTAGCTTAATTGAAACATTTACTCATTGTATTAAAAATATGGTTTTACACGCATATAAAGACAAACTAAATATGGTTTTAATTTATGGAGAATCCCGTAGAAATGCATCTGAAGCAATGCGATTATATGCTCTACGCTTTTCAAACAGGCCTTTACCAAATCACAAAACATTTATAAGTCTGTGTGCAAATCTCAGAAATTATGGTAGCTTCAAAAAATAAAAACAATTAAGACAGAAAGGAGTAAGCGATGATGAAATTACGGCAGCGGTACTACAAACAGTTAATAATAATCCAAATTTATTATTTAGGGAAATTAAAAGAACAGCATGATCTATCTGTAACCTCTTGCCGTAGGATTTTAAAAGAAAATAAATACTTTCCGTATAAAGTTCATTTAGTGCACCATTTAAGAATAGGAGATAATCAACGCAGACTCGATTTTCTGGCAGAATTTTTTGTAATGTTAGCGGAAAACAACAATTTTATGAATCAGATCATGTGGAGTGACGAATATCGTTTTCACAACAATTGTACTTAAATTAAGCATAATGCTCGATATTGGTCAGAAGATAATCCTAGGTGGATAAGGCAAACAAGAAATCAAACAGTTTTTGGAGTCAACGTTTGGGTGGAATTTTAAACGGATATATCATAGGCCCCCACTTTTATCATGAAACATTAACTGGTGTGCGCTACTTACATTTACTGCAAAATGAATTACCACTACTTTTGGAAGATGTACCTATAGAGGTGCGAAATAATATTCGGTTACATCAAGACGCATACGTTACTGACTATTTTAATCAAACGTTCTCACGTCGTTGAATTGGTACTAATGGCGTCCTTAGGTGGCCGGCTCGTTCGCCGTATCGAACCCCGTTAGATTTTTTCTTGTGAGGTTACTTGAAAGCTGAAGTTTACAAGGAACCCATAACAGATGTGGGCGACTTTTGTAATAAAATTTATGCAAGTGTTCAAAAAATTAGTAGAAATACATTGTTAAATGTTTGCGGAAGAGAACTAATAAGGCGATATACGTTATGTAGCAATCAAGAACGCAACAATTTTGAACATCTTTGTTAGTTATATTTGATCCTTTTAAAGTATTTAAACAAAATAGAGACAAAACTTTAAAATTACTCTTACTTTCTTTAAACACGAATATCTATGAAACCGTTAAATTTTGGAGACACACAAATAATAAAATTTACATTAATTTTAATACTCTTTCAAATAAAAAACAAATGAAGATTGTGGCGATCAGAAAAATTCTTTTCATCACAGCGCCATCTATATCTTCACATAATAAAACACAATTGTGAGAGCACACTAGACTCAATTACATTCTTTAGTAACTACTTTTTACAAAATTCAAATATCTTTATTCGTTTCCGAGATATTTGACTCGGGAGTTTTAAGTGGTACAGCCTGTATACCGCATGTGTAAAATCATATTGGGGATAGGATATATGTAAACTAGGCACACCGGCAACAACGCCCAATCGTGGCCGTAGTCATGGTACAAGGAAACAAGGTATGCTTTTGCGCATCTCTGGATGACGCGCATTTATCGAAAAAAATGTCACTTGACAACTCTGACAGAAGTCACTGACAGAAGTAACTGATAGAAAGCATTTTCCATGACTCCGTTTAAAAACTAAAATTGTATCTGGAGATCGTGTCGAACAGCGTCGTTCTGTGTTTGTAAGAGGAAGGGTCAATGGTAACAATGCCTCGCTACACACCAGAAGAAAAACTGCAAATCATTAAATGGTACTATAGTGGTCATTCTGCAAAGGATTGCATAAATTTATTTCCGCAAATATTTGCAGACAGACCCGTACCCTGTGAGCAAAACGTATTACATATTTTGAATAGCTTTGAAACATGTCTTTGTTTAAATAATTGCACAAAGTGTAATCCTAGAGAGGTGAATCCACTAAAAGCTGAGAAACGAGAAGAGCGGGATATAATGATTTGTAGCACTCTCGAAGTAGAGGATACGCTATATACTAGAAGTGTTGCTGAGGAATTGGGTGTGAGTAATAAAACCGTCGCGAACATATGGAAGCGAAATAAATTAAAATGTTTCAAATACTCGAAAACGCAAGAAATATTTCTCGATAACAATTTTAGAAGAATGGAGTTTTGTGAAACCGTAATGGATTAAATGGGAAGTACAATCCTTCTGTTGTTCGATAGTGGGCTCGGTAAAATCAGCACAGATATTTTGTTAAACACACCCAATATCCCCAGAAAGTGAATGTCTGGGCAGGTATTTTGAGTGATTATTTGCTTGGTCCATTTTTTATTGATGGTACGTTAAATGCGGACAAATACCTCGATATGCTACAGAATCAGATACTTCCTTCCCGCTATTGATAATACCGGAATAGATCGGGATATTATTTGGTTCCAACAGGACGGTTGTCCTGCACATGATGCGGTCAGAGCAAAGAATTTTTTAATGAATACTTTTTCTGATCGTCTCATTGGTGGAAAGGAAACATTCGTTGGCCTCCGCGATCTCCTGATCTATCGCCAAATGATTTCTTTTTGTGGGGATACATCAAAAATAAAATATACAGTGCACAAGTTGGCTGGCTAGAAAACTTAGATATTTTGAGAAGGCTAATCATAGAGGCTTTTGAATCCGTAACAGTCGATGTGATTCGTAATGTGCGAGAAAATTTTTATGATAGGCTCGGACAATGCCTTGCTGCTGAAGAAGACATTTTTGAACCTATGCAATAACATTTTATTTTCTAGTATTGTTTAGAGTATATTTTTTATTTTCATTAGAATTCCGTTTCTTAATAAATTTATATAATAATTTTCTAAGAATTAATGTTTAATTAGAATTGTGCTTTTATTTTCTTACTGTGTTGTATTGTATTTCTGTTAAAAAGGACTTTGTTGAAATAGTGTCCTGTGAATTCACAACTTTATTGAACTGGTAGTACTAGAGGTCGAATGCGCGTCAGCCAGAGATGCGCAAAAGCATACCTTGTTTCCTTGTACCATGACTACGGCCATGATTGGGCATTGTTGCCAGTGTGCCTAGTATACATATATCCTATCCCCAATATGATTTTACACATGCGGTATATAAATATACATATAAAGCTGCAGATCGCTCGAACTACCTTCTGTTGGGGAGACTCATCATAGAATAAAAAATGCCTTGGATCCACCACCAAGGAAATAGAGGTGTCCCCATAACCACCTGTATAGACGTCAAGGGCACTGTCCTCTATCCGCTGGCTATCCTTCAGGAGGTTTTTCTTTGGATGCCGGTCAGTATGTCTCTATAATCCTTTAGTGCCAAAGTTTATTGCCATAGAGGTACACCATAAAAAATCCGAAGGTGAATGACACTACATAATATTTTCCTCCGGTCGCTGCTGGGACATCCTGAATTTCCTAACATTTTTGTCAGCGCTCTCATATTCTTTTTAGGCTTACTGGTGGTTACCTTTATGTGATTTCCAAAGATCATCTTTTCATCAAAGAAAGAGTTCAATAGTTTCTCACGCTACTCTTTATGTTTGCTGTCATAAAGAATAGGTGATTTCTCTATATAGGATCTTTCAAAATGATTGCCTCTATCGTTTCGTACTTTCGTACTTCAATGATTGAAATCAGAAACAATAGGTATTACGTACATTTGGTGTTAATTTTGTAAATAATAAATTTATAAAAATCGTAATAATTTTTCCGTCGTTATCATTTGTAAGTATTTTTTTGTATACACGTACATATGTATTCTTAAATTTATTAAGTAATTCGCTATCTAAATTCTTAATTTATTTAAATTAAAGCAAGTTATAGGCTCGCGCATGACATACATATATTTTGTCTTATTTAATCAAATATCTGTATCTAATCGTTAGTCAGATCCAAATAGAGAGTACATTATTTCTACAAACCTGTATACGCAGGTATAATGTACTTATGAATGACGCAAGGTAAAGAGACACAAAGTAAACCCTTTCTATGTTTTGAAATCTCTTGTGATGGAGGATGGAACGCTGTTGATTCTCTTTTTGGCGAAGCCACGATGCCAATATACAACAAGAGAATATCAGATTGAAAGGCTCTCAACATTAGTATTCTCATGGCGAAACTTGGCCGCATTTTCAGGCACTTCCCACAATACATTTATCCAATTTTCTGTTTATAAATTGGATAAATGTATTGTGGGAAGTGCCTGAAAATGGAAGTAGTCTATCTAACGTATTTTGTTCTCCTGGAGGTATACACAAATAAGCTTTTTATTTAAAAGAAATTACAACCTGTTATTCTTCGTCATACTATTATGTAGAATGTAAAAAAGAGGCAAATGGATAAAATGAAAAGAAAAGCGAATAATGTTTGTCATTGGGATAATTATTTTTCCCCAGAAGAGTTGTAAATATAGAATGAAGTATTATTATAACTCAAATTATTATTATACAGTGGAATCATTTTAGCAATCGACACGGTCAAAGTAAACTAAAGACAACCATTCAATACCATTGCAAATTCCCATCGACATGAATAATCTCAGAACAAACACATTAACTAATTAATTAATATTTCAGGATATATATAGTTCCGTTTCATGAAAGCCAGTGACAACTACTCGCGTAGGTGATCGGGTGTGCATGTGTAGCTCTCGAAATGAATAAACGGTATTCAACATATTGTTATAGTATAAAGGCATACGTTAACAATATAATATGGAAAGTTATTAAAGTTACCAAATTTAATTAAATAAACGTAGAAAAATTTATTATGATGTGTTTAAAATAAGATTTATTGAGTTAATCATAAAAGAGGTTTATAGCATTTAACAAGTATTCGAATTTAATAAATAACCACCTGTATATGGAAAGGTTGACCATGTTCATTGTTCTTAGAAGTCCAAAATATTCTGGAAAGAAGAGAGTTGAATATTAGTTGTTATTTTGTAAAATGTATTATAAATTTGTAAAAACTTGGGTAATTGACGTTTATGAGGTGATAAAAATATTTAGAATCTTATTTTGAAAGGGTTATAGATTGTATTGTAGAACAGTTCCCGGGAATAATTTGAATTACAGGAACTGTCATTATTTGACATGTGTTCAGAAATATAATTGTAGAGAGGTATAGGGATATGAATATGAAAAGAAGGGTTGTTAAAATTATGAAAAGAATTTAGATATTCAGATAATACAATTTTAAGAAGTATTCTAGGTATATTAGAGAATTTAAAGGCTATGTTGTTGATGGTTATTGCTGTTGTAAAACTTTGATTGGTGAATACAAAATGAGAAAGGATTACTAGGGAAATGAATAAATAAATAGGGAGAATTTTTCTAATTTTGAAAAAGCGATAGACGTGTTTTCAGAAAAGAGAATAACTTTTCTGATATTAACGCGATATTAGATATGTATAAATGAGAAAAGTGTATCTTGAGTGAATTTCTTTTACTACAGATAAATTAATATAAAAATAATAATTGTACTTACCAAGTTGTACAAGATCCAGATAGATCCGATATAGGGTTGTTATCTCCGGGATAATAGAAGTTTTCAGAAGGCTAATTAGTACCAGAGTTTTAAAATTCCATAAAGGAAGTCCTGGTTTTCAATAGAGGCAGGTTATAACAAGAGATCCATAAAGGTTGGTGAATTTCACAAGTTTCCGGGTGTATTGGAGAATTTGCTGTGCACGAAGAGATTTGGCTTAATATCGAAAGGACTATTTATTCCCACATCGAGCAAGTTCCTGTACAGGATAGTTGGTATTTTTATTTCAAGAGTTTGAACTAGATTGAAGTTTATCAACATCAGAGAAGTGGTATCCGTCCAAAAACGCCATCAAGAAGTGAATAGTACTCATCTAAAAGAAGAAAGCAATTAAGTATTACCATTTTAGTAATTTTTCTTGTGTCAGTAGTAAAGAAAGTTAACATTTTGTGAAGGTTGGAGAAGAGTTAATTATTTGCAATATAATTCAGTATAGAAATAGACTGTACTAATTGTTATCACAACGAGTACCTTTGTTATAAACAACATAAATTATTTGAATTCTCTACTATCCAGTAATATGTCAAGATTATGGATAATTTTCATTTGAATACAAATTTATTGAGTTATTAAGTCAGTAAATATTTTTGAACACATTATAATAATAGTATAAATTAATTTGAGACGAAAATATTAGAAAGTATTATTTATTTAGGTATATCAATAGTTATTTATATCAGGGTACGTACCTGCATTATTTAGTTGGGTTTGGTACTTAACACTTTGAGGAAATATATTTTATAAACGTCAAATATTCAGTTTCCTTATTAAAATATTGTTAACCATTGTCCCGTATAAAAAAATAACACACAAAGTTTGAATATAACATATTATTAATTAGTAGAATATCGTTTTATTTTATCATAGTCCAATTCTCGTTTTAAGGAAATATTTTGGTTTATTTATAACCTCCAAGAAATAAATGTCATGAGATATATTGAAATGGAATGAGTAGTGGTGACATCTAGGTGTTTTATTGAACACTTGTTAGTAAACTGGATTATTTAAAGTATAGAATGTATAAAAATAATACAGAAATCAGTAATTTATAAAATGTTAGTTTAGAGAAAAAAATAAGTAATTCAAAAAGGATTATTGAGATTAATAAAAGTATATAATTGTAGGCAGAGTTAAATACTGTAAATTAAATAAAGAGTTAGGATAGAGTAAAATAATTTATATAAAGATAAAATATAAAGCTAGTCGGGCATAAAACTAAAACACCTTCGTATTATGAGTAAAATATTAGATGATATATAAAGAGATTATAAAACTAGCACATACGAGGGTTGTTCATTAAATAATAGCAATTTTTCAAAACATGTCTAGAGTGTTATTTCATTTCATATACAGTTCAATTTATGACATTTAAACTGTAATAGGATTTAATAATTATTTCGAGGGTTGAACTGATATGTATGAGATATTACCTAGTACAATATATTAAATAATGGCCCTTAACACCAGGGGCGCAAATATCAAGGTGGTAAGCATAACCCCGAATACAGAATCTGATAGTGCAAAATTAGTGCAAATTCTGAGTAAATTGAATGAATTACACAAACTAATCAAATACAAAGCCATACAATTAAGAAACAAAATGGTATGATAGAAACTCAAAGTAGTTTTCAAAGTGTTGTAATATTGTATAACGATAAAATGAAATTGATATTTAAAAAAGTTCCGGTTTATTCTTTTGTGATTGTGTCCACCAGTGACTAACTCTATGTTGTAAGTTATTTTAAGACAATATTTTAAAATAGAGGTGATATTTACAATTACGTAAATTTATTAAATTGATTTGTGTATGGAGATTTTCTGACAAATAAAATTTTAACAGAGATCATAACTTTTTAAATGTCTCTTATATCTCGCCAACCGTTAGATTTATCAAAATTTTCAAAGAATACAAAAGTTATTAGAAAACTATTTGGAACAGGATTCGCGCAAAAAAAATTTCAAAATCTAAAGCGGAAGTTTCGTCGCTAAAAGTGAAAGTAACACTTCCGGTCACCGTTTTCAAGAAATATTTATGAAAGCGCTATCCAAGAACAGTTAACAAACACATTTGTATTCCTTGTAAACTTTCGTTAAACTATCGGTTGACCAGATATTTGCAATTATGAAAATTTATTAAAATGATTTGTGTATGGATATTTCACATACCCACCCGTAAGCGTACTATAAAATTATTAACGAAATGAATTTCCGTGGTATTCGAACGTAACCTTATCGACCTCGTCGGCTGAAGAGGTGAATATTGTGAAGATCTGACTTACGCGTGCGCGCCTCTCTAAATGACATGTTTGAAATTGTTAACAACAAGCGGAGTTTTCTACGCAAGGGTGGTAGGTCTTTATGCTAAGATGCACCATAGGTTAAACATTTTTAGAATAATCATATTTACTTGTAGCATGGTTTTTAGCCCAAAACCGCAAAAACACGTGAAATTGAATGTTATTCCGAATGGTAAATGTTTTAAGTCTACTTCGGTATGGGTTAATGTTCTCGAATTTGGCTAAAAAATTTTGTACGATGTGTTTAGGTCCTAATGAAAAAAAATAGGGGGTAGACGCTTCAAATTTCAAACTTATCAAAACTTTGGGCCAGCCTAATTTTTATGTTAACAAAATCAGCCAAATCTCTTTATCTTACGACCTTGATATCGCGCAGCAATAGCGAGATCCAATTGGCCATGGTTACAAACATACAATGTTCTACATAAGTTCATAGAATTTATTGGCAATATGTTAACCTGCCCCTTTTAGCCAACCAACGTCGATCCCTCCTATAATTATTAATTAATGTGGTGTGTATCAGTATATTCGAATTACATAACGATCTTTCTTAATTAGTATTCAATCAACGTACATGAGATATAATTGAAGAAAAATAATAAACTGAGAAAGTATTACCAACGCTTGAAAAATATTTTGTGGTGGTATATTAAAAGGTTCCTCCGACATTAAAAATTACAGAGTCAGAATAGTTGATCATACCCATGACTTTAAGATATCCCATGAATTATTCCTTGAACTAAAACACACTTTTTGCTTCTGAAGAAACTGCTTTTGTTTTCTTGACCAAGGTCAAATTCTATGTTATTATTCCATGCTTGCCTTTCTAAACGCTGCAAGTATAAAATAGTGTGAGTATTCTTATAAATAATTATTCATTATAAAATTGGCCCAATAAGCACGTTGAAACTTAGATTCTTTTCTTCTAGAATATGAAGCATAATGTTTTCCTGTCTCTTACTTCTTCAATGTGAATACACTTTCCGTCATATCAATTATGCTAAATATTGTTAGGAGGGCCTGGTGTTTGTTGCCACTTTCCTTGTATTAACGCATTGATTTTATTGATTCAATCTACTGGAAATAAACCGAAACGACAGGTATTGTCAAGTCCTCCTAGGAATTAGATGATCCTATGTGTTAGTTCAGAGAACGCTGGATAGTCCAATTCTAGTCATCTTTCTACAAGGCCATCCTGTCCGTGAAAGTCATTTAATTGAGACTTATATATTGTAGAAATCAAGAAAGTGTTTTTAAACAAATGCAAATTAGAACACAGGTAAAGGAAGTATACAATGATTGTAAAGCTATTAATTATATTAGCAGTGAGTAACTCTGTCGTCGGAATAACAGATCGATGAAGAGAAATTAAATTCCCAATTGTTTAATTAAAACTTTTGAGACAGAGAAAAGTTCAATTAATTCTAATAAACAATTGCTTTATAAACCTCACTCGACAATATTTCTAATTAAATTGTCTTCTTGTGATTCGATATTTTACAACTTTCAATTATGATTAAATTTAACTTCAAAACACCGAAACTGCGAAAGATATATTCATAAATATTTACATCGTTAATATAAACTGATCATTAACTCGGATTTATGCACTGTAATGAATGCAGAATTAGTGTTTATTAGCAGAGATATCTGCATAAATAAAATACCTACGTAGGCTTAATGACATGTATTCAGAGTAATTTTCTATCATTTATTTTGTATATTCGAGCTTTATGATTATAGATTATAAAATTATCTTTACTGATACTGAACGGGGTTAAATGTCATAATGCGTTAAAAGAAAATACACTTCTTACACACATTGCTGTACATCATATTTAGATAATGTTATATATTAAGGGTTTAAAACTTTAAATACTATTTCTACAACTCACAATTAAACATAATATCCTGAATATAAGATTATAGAATTCTGCGTTCGGTGTTAAAATGTAGCTGTCGACGTTTCGTCAACTATTGCACAGTATATCTTTAGGGTCGCTTGAATAATAATGGTAATCCTGAAGAAATGGAGCAGGGGCAATATCATTTTATGAGTTTTTTTGATATAGCCGAAACACCAATTTTCTTAACAAATTTTCCGACTAGGGTATTCAACTACGACGACTGCCATTTATTTAGGGAATTTAACAATCCATCGACAATTTAAACTCATTAGTCATTTCGACCAAAAACTGATTGTATTCTTTACGAAATCTTCTTGGTTCTTTCGACTATCTTTTAATTATTACCCAACGTTCTAGCTTTGTTACTATGATCGGGTGGAATACATTAAAGGTTAAATCATCTTTCTTATTAAATTAATTCCTATCAGCCTTCTGAAATTCCGAATGTAATTTTTGAATTGATATAACTAATGGGATTTGAATCTAAATACAAATTAATACTGGCCAATATTGACTTCTTGGAAAATTATTCAGAAATAACCGTATTGTAAAATAATACACTAGGGATATTTACAGATACTGTAAATCCCACTGTCCCTTGACTGCACCGCTCCGAATATGTTCTTAATTGCTCAAGACCTTCAAAACATACATTGTATGGTTGAAATCACGTAAATTAATTTGAAAACGAGATTTCCGCGGTCGATGGATGTGCTTTGATTGAAGATCTGAAAATTGAAATCAAGTTATTTGAATTTGAGGGACTTAACAAACAGCTAATAGATAGTTCTTCAGTTAAAGTACCTGGCTTTATGAAACTAAACTTGGAGTCTGTGGCTTGAAACTACACAAAACCACTAAAACACCTTACCACACTAAAGCACAAAAATGGCTAAATACGTATTTCAACAACTAAGTTGTCATCATCAGTAGCACTGATTAAAAATCGCGCTGTCTACACACCGTAGCGTACAGAACAACAGTGTTGTTCTGTACGCTGACAGTGCGATTTTTAATCAGTGCTATTGATGATGACAACTTAGTTGTTGAAATACGTATTTAGCCATTTTTGTGCTTTAGTGTGGTAAGGTGTTTTAGTGTTTTTCTGGCTTTATGCATCATAAATAAATTTGATACATGATAAATCATCTTAAATCTAGTGACCGAAAGTGTAAGAATATGTTATAGGTACTCGAATATACTTAATAGTCCAACTTGTGATTGCTGAGCTGAAATTGAATTGGTAAAACATATCGCTGAAGGTTGACCCTTAACTAAATTAGTGTTTTTATTTAAAGAGTTGCTTAATCGGCCAGATGCTGTTGAGTGTATTTGAAAACGAAAATATATCTAACATGATGAAGGTTTCTTACATCTTGAAATAAAACGGTAAATTGTATCACAGTATAGAGCTGTATAGACACAGTAGTTTCTCTCGCCGTCGGCACCTTTGATCTTTGTGTCCCAAAATAGTGCTGCGCATTCACGCACGCGCAACCAGAGGCGTAGTAAATTTTTCTATTCAGGAATAAGCCAGTGACGCAGAACCAAATCGTTTATGAGATAATTATGTTAATCTATTTTTAAAATTATGAAAAAGCTATATCAATAATACAAAAAACGATGATAAAACACTGCTTTTTATTAAGTACATATTACACACGCATTTAAAATGTAATACATTATACGTACAACACAAAAAAAGGCTCCTCTAACCTAAAGATTACTTAAATTTCTTGACACAATTCATCAATGGTGTTGTAAAATTGTTATTTTATTTGAATTGCCACTAACTTTGAAATTTCTATTGCAAAATTTCAAAGTATAAAAAATTCTTACACGAATAAATAGCTTTATCAAAAATTCAGTAGGAAAATTTTCGCAGGGATGTTTATATGATATCTCCTCCAAGTTCTGTTTTAATTTAAAGCTAACATTTGGTTCGAAGGAAAATGAAGAAAAAAATTCACAGAAGGCTTTTTCCTAATGCGGTATTTATATATAGGTATACTGAAATTATGGTCGGGCGTTGCCAAATTAGTAAAGCTGTTTCACAAAGTTTGGACATGCCTTAAAATAAGTGTAAAATTTGAATTAATTCATTTCTTGTGTTTTAAACGTATAATTGTTGGAAAACTATGCTTTTCAAAACATTTGTGTCCCAAATAACCTATAAAATAAGTGAAGGCATTTTGTTCAGTTATATTTTCCCATTGTCGGTAATCAATCTTCGAAAATTAAATTTTGCGTTGGTGGTGGTGAATTTGTCATGAAGTTTGAGTAATTATTCACAACTACAATACACAATATGCACATTTTAACAGTTGAGGACATTTTAATGCGCCTGGGGATCTTACCGCATTGGTTCTTTCGGAAACCTGAAAAAGCTTAATTTAGAATTGTTCGAACTATTCTTGCACCGAGGTGCACAACAATAATGGGGCATTTTTGTTCCAAGTATTCGCGAAACGAAACACTACAATTATTGATAAAACGTTATGCTGCGTGCACACTAATAATAAAAAACAATTTGTTTGTCAAAAATGTTGGAAGTACGTCAGCATCCATTAAATTATATGGAAATGTTTCAAGGAAATGCACAATAATCAAACAAAAATTTTTCACACACATTTTAAACACAAATTCTAAATTAATAATGTGTTAATAAATTTATTTGACGTTAATTATAAATGCCAAAAGAATGTATAATTTAGTTTTACAAATGCCTTGTTTAATCTGTGTACAACTACCCATTAATTTGTAAAATTAGTGTTCATAATAAATTGTTTGTCAAACATTTTGTATAATTGGTGTACACTAGTGTACAGCATAACTTATATTAACGGCCATTCACAAATCGCATGCCCAGCAGTCGCATCAAATAATCCCGCCGACTCAACAGCTGATGGCTGACTACTGCGCATTCTGAAATTTTCACGCACGCGTCGGTTCAAGGTCGTCGGTAGGAGGACAATTATTTCCCTCGAGAGAAACTACTGTTTCTATTACATAGCTATACAGCTTGAGCGCGCGGGGTATGATCACCCGATGCTAGTCGATATTCATCGGACGTATATTCGGCAAATGATCTCCGCTAGCTGTGTTCGCCAGATATAGATATATAGATTTATTTTTCCAGAGTTGTTATTTCGTTATATTTACTGGAGAGAATCTCTAATTTTAATTTCTTTTTCAAGGGTCGTTTTTATGTTATTTTATGGTATTCCTGTTATACTTATTTATAGTTTTTTTTTTACCATGAAATTTCTATTTATTTATTTTTCTCTAGACATCTTAGTTTATTCTGCAGATGTTTGAGGCGGGTTGTTTTTATTTCATTCTAAAACCCAGTTGTACTGCTATAACTTTGTACACAACTACATTATTATTTAATTTCATAAGGATAATCATAATTACGTTATAAGTATTACAATCTTCGCGTTATTATCGACTTAGTTATCTAAGCAATCGTCATCACTTAAAGAGAAAATTTAATTTGTTCTTTTTGTCAATCTGCAAAAAAATAATCAGATCACTATGAGTTCGAATATGAGCAGGCAATGCTAGTATGTTGTGCCGTTACTCTAATATGTATTATCGGACCACGTTTAGATGCGAGTTTACGTATACCATCGGGTGATCATATCTCGCGCGCTCTTGCTGTATACTGTGATTGTATGTCGTAAAAGAGTGCTCTTTCGTTTTGAAGAAAAAATATTCTTATTTTACAGAATTTCTTACCTGTTATTCATTTTACATATCTTGTGGGTTTTTTAATTTCATAGAAATATACAGGGTGAGACATCTCCGCGGGGAAGGCAGATTGTGACTTTATGAGAAAAGATATTTCAAAGCGGTTTTCTTCCAATGATAGCCACTTATTATGAGCACGTTTTAAAATTATTTTGTATTATACAAAGTGTTCCATAACTTGGTGGCCGACCATAGTTATAGTTTTTTAAATCAAACACATATATTATTATAAATACCTGTATATCGGCTCATTTTTTTGGATTGCTTACTAAATTTCGATGAAAAACATGTCATACGTTATTATTTTAAACGTGACCAGTACTGAGCTATTGTTGTTTTTTGATATAATTTTGCCAACTTCATGTTTTTTATTTGAATACGGTATGGTTAGCCATGATATTTACAGCGAAATTGACAAATGAATGGATGACATTTTATAAGTTGCTTTTCTTTTATCAAGCCTGATTTTATAATGATTTTTTCTAAAAATGAAATTAGGGATATGATTTTTGTATGTATTGGAGTAATGACAAAAATGTTGAATATATCATATTTACAATATATTAATATACGTATAATTCAAGGAATATGTAGAATATGGCACAATAAACAAATTTAAAAACCAAACTAAAACAATAACTTGATTTTAGTAGGTGTAGAAACAGGATCTGTTACGTGAATGCATGAGTAATTAGTAGAACAGAAATTATAAAATAACAATAAATATAAACATTAAAATAGGTATGAATATGCTACCAAAATGATAAATCGGCATTAATAAAGCGTTGAGTACTTATATTTCGAAATATTTGTCGAATATGATCTCTCTCTCATAACTTGTTTTTGGTTACAGGTATACTGTATACTTGCTCTTTTACGGATCCCTATAAAAAGGAACTAATTTTGTGATGTCCCAGACCCAGCAGGCTAGTCAATAGGGCCCCCGCGGGCGAGCCACTTCGCTAGAAATATTTCGTGTCTGTAGCATACATACATAGAATGTAAGGATTCGCCGTCTAGTTGCATCTATATAGGCTTACGCGCACTAGTCAGCAACAGCCCGGAAAGGAACGCGCGACGGCGGCCGGCATTTTTTTTAGGGTACGCGCACTAGCCGGTAAATAATGTTTGCAAGTCACCGGCCGCTTGTCGCTTAGGTACTAGAGCTGGGCAATTACTTTATAAATCAGTAATTGTAATTAGTAATTAATTCCTTTGCCTTTTCAAGTAATTGTTTGACAAATCGTGAAGTATTTATAATTTGTATTTAAATACTTTTAGTTTTTTAAAAGTCAATTACAAATTACTTTTCCAATTAACTCATATTAAGAACATACCCTTAGCTCCCCTGGAATAACTAGGTGGAATTTAATGTATGACAGTATCAAACAAATACTGGACGTGAAAAAAAAACTTTCCATCTTTTTAAAATTAAAAATACCGTGCTTTTCTGAATACGAGTTCCTTACTCTGCAAGAATATTGTGAAGTCACTGCACTTTTAGCAGAGATCGTAAATAATTTAAAAGGTGAAAACAAAGCTTTTTATGGCGTTCTTCTTCCAAGTGTAGTGTCACTTAAAAATAAGCTAAATAAATTAAGTAAAAAGTTTAAAAGTGGCGGAGATATAATACTTCAAAGTGCCATTAAAGGTTTAGATAATAGATTTAAACAACTTATAACTTTAGAGAATACCTATGCACTTTTAGGAGCAATTACACATCCTGAGTTTAAACTTCGTTGGTTGCCGTTAGTCCAGTCAACTTTTGTGTTATCTAAACATGATATTAAACAACTGCTTATTTCGGAGTGAGAATTATTTTCTATCGAACAGTCCGAATTAATGAATATTACAGATATTGGTACCGATAATTATAAGAAGGAAGTTAATAATAGTAGCTTATTTGATTTTAATGAAGGAACTGAAGGAATCACACAATCAGCTGACAATGAAAATAAAAATAAAATTCATCTTGAAATTTTACAGTATCTGGATGATATAAGACAAAACTTTCCCATGGTAGAAAGTTACCCTCTCATTAAGCAAGTGTTTTTTAAACACAATACTGCACTACCATCTTCAGCACCCGTCGAACGATTATTTTCATTCGCAACTATGATTCATGCAGCCAAAAGACATGCCATTTCAGACACAAATTTTGAAAAGTTAGTTGTAATGAAAACCAACAAAATATACAGTTAAATGATCATTTTAAATCATCCAACCAACAATAACCAAATGTTTGAGTACTTTATATTGAATGTAACTATAAAAGGTACTTATTTCAATACTTTCCGAAGGTGAAAATAAGTTTATTTAAGGTATATGTTACCTTTACAGCGCTTTATTAAAAAACTAGCCATTGATTTTTACGGAAAATTTCAATTTCAAGTCATTTTTTTTTTTGGGTTTTTCAATAAGAATAATATTATTTTAGAGCTCAAAAGTAAGATATTTTAAATAATTAAAGAAAAAGTATAAAATGGGGTTAAAATATTATTATGTAAAACCAGCCTTTAAAAAAAGCACTGCATACACAAATACACTACAAAATGTAATGGTTTAATAATTATTTTAGTAGCAATAATTTTGAGGAAATACATATGATTCCTTATACTACCCCACATTTGTCACCCCAGGGTAAGTAATGTACCCTAATTACCTTATTTTCATTCCTAGTTTTATGGTGTAATTTTTTGTTACTAATTATTTTAATCACATATTTTACGTTATACTTGAATTGTTGCTTTACTTGTTTTGTTTTTTATATAATAAATTACGTTGTTTTTTATACATGTGGGTTGGAATATAGTTGATTTCTTTCCCATTTCCTATTTTAAGTTCCGATTTGTATATTATATACAACAAAAGACTAATAACTGAAAAAAACGTTTTTCCTCGGATTTTATAAACAAATGTAATTGTAATTGTAATTAGAAAAGTAACTGTCAATTACATTTTGTTTGTAATTGTAATTAGAGGAAAAATTCCTTTCTTAATCTCTTGTACTTTGTAATTGTAATTAATTCCTTTTAAAAAAAAGTATTTTGTAATTGTAATTAATTATTATTCGAAAGTAATTGCCCAGCTCTGTTAGGTACGATGGATCCAAAGATTATAATTATAAGTTTACTGTGTGAGGAAGAGGAAAAACAAAATACAGTAGTTAAACAAAAAAGAAAACGAAAATGGGTACACGAAATCTGTAAAAAGAGGAAAATCGAAAGTGAAATTGCCACTTTATTTCCTCAATTAGTAGAACATGAAGAAAAACTTTTTCAGTATTTCCGAGTGAGTTACGAAAAATTTCAAGAACTTTTGAGTATTATAAAACCTGATCTGACAAAACAAAATACAACGTTCAGATGCTCCATTCCACCAGCAGAACGCAGAAAAATCAAACAATTCCTTGTAGCCGCTAACAAGGATTATTAATTTTTCTTCGTCCATTCTCTTTTGTGGTCAAAAAACAGCGCGCACTACTTCACCTCACGACGCAACGCAACGAACCACCGGCGAAAGTATTCTCGCCGGAGATTTCCGCCGACGACCGGCCGCAACGTTTCCTTCCGTTGCCGTGTAGTGTGCGCTGCTTCGTTTATGTACCATGGAAAAATAAATTCCCGTTCCGTTGCTGTGCGGTCCGTTGCCGGCTGGCCCGGTCTAGTGCGCGCCAGCCTTATCTCTTCGTAAATTTAGCGGAATATCTTTCAGTAATTCCACTGAATGCTTGACAGAAATAACTCTCAGCTTCTCCGATAATCGCGCCTTCAAATAAATGCGGGCCTATCATCCATTTATGCCTCACCTATGCTGATAATGTATTTATTAGTGAAGTAAGGGTTTTCATTTGAATAGAAATGAAAAATTTTTTTTTGTTAACTGTTTTTTTTTCACACACTATCAAAAAGAATTACCCGGGCATTCATTTTAATTACTGCCCATTGGCAGAGCACTCTTCTAGCTTTAAAATGACGGGTGCGTAACTCAATATTTAAATGTATTCATTACGAATGATATTTATTTCATTTTAAGGTCATTGCAACTATGTTTTGGCTAATATCCAGCAAACGACTTCTTTCATGGGTGCTGACGTATGGATTTCCTTGGTTTTGAATGAGCAGTACAACGAGTAGTAATGAAAGCACTAATTACTCTTCTAAGGGCATCTGTGTTGGGACATCTTACGAGGGCGGATTGATATTGCAGCTACCTACCGCTAGATGGGTGCACAAACACAAAAACTTGTTTTAGTTTAGAAATTGCGATCTGTCAAACGTCAGCTGTTAAAATTTCACCCAAATTCACCGATTAGTTTATTTGTTGTAGTCGTTTAAAGTAAGCAACTTTTGTGTTTCTTGAAAAATGGAAAAAAGTGAATTTCGTGCAGTGATTAAACACTATTATTTGAAAGGGAAAACGGCGAAAGAGACAAAAGAAAAGCTCGATAAATATTATGGTGAGTCTGCTCTGTCAGATTACATGGTAAAATATTGGATTGCTGAATTTAAACGCGGCCGAACAAGCACTGCAACAATACCATCAACAGGAAGACCAAAAGAGGTGGTTACTGAAGAAAATATCAAGAAAATCCTCGATATCGTTATGAATGATCGCCGAGTCAAGGTACGTGAGATTGTTGAAATGGTAAACATATCATATGAACGTGTGTTCAACATTTTGCATGAACATTTGCATATGAAAAAGCTATCGGCAAGATGGGTGCCGCGGTTGCTCAGTGTCGAACAAAAACGAGTTCGACAGACCACTTCACAGCGGTGTTTGGACATGATAAAGCGTAATTCTGCTGATTTTTGGCGTCGATTAATAACTGTAGATGAAACGTGGGTCCACCACTACACACCTGAAACCAAAAATCAATCGAAACAATGGGTGGAAGCTGGTGGAAGTGCTCCGAAGAAGGCGAAGACAGTGAAATCGGCTGGCAAGGTTATGGCCACTGTATTTTGGGACGCACACGGAATATTGCTCATCGATTATCTTCAAAAAGGATCCACAATCACAGGAAAGTATTATCGTGCATTATTGGATCAATTGATTGATGCAATCAAGAAAAAACGACCACATTTAAAGAAGAAAAAAGTGCTCTTTCTTCAAGACAACGCACCGGTTCACACAGCATTAGATACGATGCTAAAATTACGTGAAATACACTTCGAATTGGTTGATCATCCACCTTATAGTCCAGATTTAGCTCCTAGTGACTTTTTCCCGTTTCCAAACTTGAAAAAATGGCTCGCAGGAAAAAGATTCATCTCAAACGAAGAAGTGATTACCGAAACTAACACGTATTTTGAGGGGTTCCCAAAATCGTATTATTCAGATGGTATAAAAAAGTTGGAATATCGTCTTACTAAGTGTATTGAGCTAAAAGGAGACTATGTTGAGAAATAAATGGTTTTTGAAAAAAAAATTTTTTTTTTCCTACTTAGGTAGCTTCAATATCAATCCGCCCTCGTATCTCAGGGTAACGCTGCTTGTGAACTCTTTGGGCTGATAAATAATATTTTTGATACAATGTTACAGTAATTCTTGGAGAGTAAGCGCTCTCACACTATTAAATCACGCAAGTATACATATACGAAAAAAATTTTTCGTATAATATTTCATACATTTATTCATATACGAAAAATTTTTTTCGTATAATAATATGTATACTTGCGTGATTTAATATTTTCATCAGTACGAAAAGGCCATATTAAAACAAAAACTCACAAAATTATTTTAAAAAAACGACAATAGCTCAGTAATGGTCATTTTTAAAATAATAACTGCTTACATGTGTGAAATGTAGTACGGAATTCAAAAATGAACCGACGATATACAGGCTATTCCACTGGAAAAAATTCACTTTCAGACAAAAATATGTCATCTAACTTTATTACAGTTTTCTGCAAATTCAATTAGGAATTTCCAAAAAATAAAATATGTTTATATTAGGACCTCTTATTATAAACAATGCTACCAAAAATTATGCCAATCTAATACGTCGTTTTCGAGAAATATAATTTATTCGAAATATTGAATGTTCTGGGTGCATTCCAGTAGGTGGAAATTATTAGAAGACTTGCGGATTATATTGACAAATATCGAATAATATCTAAATGTCATTTGTTATTAAAGGTTAGACTAAAATAATTATTGCGTAAATATTTGTCCCAATTTGATATTTATTACTAGGCCGCGGACATGACCGAGCTAAACTACGATGAAGTTACAACAGAGCAAAGAAATAATGTAAACAACACACATTTACTGAATAGCATTATTCACGCATTATTCATATGGTGAACTGCAACATATGTTATTGACTCACATGTTGACGGAAAAATAACACAAAAAAGTCCACTTAAGTCGTAAATATCCTATTATCATCGGCGGAGATATAGGAACGTCAGAGGTTTTTAAAATTTATTGTATTTACCTTATATTTCGCATGATAAATACAGTTATATATGTATATACCTATTCATACTTACATTAGTTCCGTTTTTTCATTGTTTTGACTGTTAATTACCTACTTCGTAATTTATGTAATAGTTCCTGTTTAATCCCGTTTCATTGAATCGACTTCTCAATAATATACGCATACATTTTTAGTTATCATTTATTTAGATCTAGAACATTGTTTATGTTACTATGATATGGAAGAACGTCGAGAAATACATTGTGAAACAATGGCGAGGTGGATTGAGGGTCATACTGATTGTATGTCCATTGTCAGTGATTCCGATATTTATTGCAAAGTCTGTAAAATATCGTTACAGAATGCCAAAAAATCGCATAGGTAATAGCATCTATAGTTATAAATACAATTGACGGGGAAACAATTGCTAAAACCATTGACGAGAAACAACATGCTTCATTCAGACGACAGGTACAGGGAAAAAATACTTTTATTTGTTAGTGACAGTGCCGTATATATGTTAAAAACAGGCAGACTATTAAAGCAAACATATCCTTATATGCTGCATATTACTTGTGTAGCACATGCTCTCCACAGAATCTGTGCATATATCAGAGTCTCCTATCCGGAAGTTGATAGACTTGTATCCGCTTTAAAAAAAAGTTTTCCGAAAAGCACCATCGAGAGTGGCCCTTTACAGGGAAAAACTTCCATCTTTGTCACTGCCACCCTCGCCAATAATAACTAGATGGGGAACATGGCTGAAAGCTACTAGTTTTTATGCAGAGAATTTCGATACACGTTTAAATGACGACGCTCGAAGTAGTTCTGAGTGCAAGGAACTAACACAAATCCCAAATTTAAAAAATCAGTTGTTACTCCTTCAGGAACACTTTAGAAATTTGCCTAAACTAATCACATATTTTGAAAATCGAATCTCAAATTAAAAAATTAGGTGTAGCCACCACACGACTTTCTTATACGTATGAGCGTTTCAAATCATACAATTTTAAAAATTATTTTATACAAAAATTATTCAAAATCCTATTCTAAGTCTCTTAATAAATCCCTACAGGATACATACTTTATGAGATATTTGCAAAAAAAATGCTACTCGCTATGAGTGAAAGCATTACTTCCGGTCCGAATTTTGAATTTTTATTTATACAAAAAATATTCCAAATCCAAATCTAAATACTTTTATACTCATAGTAAATTATTCATATAGAATGCGTAATTTACGAAATATCTGCAAAAATCGCTATTCGATAAGAGTAAAAGCGTTACTTCCGGTGCGAATTTTAAAATTTCATTTATACAAAAAATATTTCAAATCCAACTCTAAATACTTTTGTACTCTTGACAAATATACATATATAGAATACATAATTTGCAAAAATCGCTATTCGATAAAAGTAAACGTGTCACTTCCGGTCCTAATTTTGAATTTTTTTTTATACTAAAGGTATTGAAAATTATGTTCTAAATACGTTTATACCCGTAACGTACCTGTCTAGAAAGCATGACTTGCGCAAAAAACTGATTTTCGATAAGAGTAAAAGACCTACTTTCGGTAGGAATTTCAAAAAACTTTTTTAAGACAATTTATCTCAAATTTAATTTTGAATACATTTGAATTCTTTATAAATTGTTTAAACTTAGTAATTGACGAAATATTTGCAAAATTTGATTTTTTCACTGAAGTAAACTAGTACATCCGGTCTACCGATTTTATTGAAAAACTAATCAGATCTCAAGAGGGAGATTATATACGTAAATACAAAATTTGGAATAGATATCTACAGCGGTTACAGACACACAGACATTTTTTTAAAACCACTTTTTTGGTATCAGGAGACTTCAAAACGCGGACATCTGCAAAAATTTCGTGGTCAAAAATTTTGGTCATCACAATACTTATACTACGTATAAGAAAGTAAAAATGGATTAACCACATTAGATGTGGCTATTAATAATTTCACAAGTATTCCAATGTGACTTCGGATGTGGTCTTCGGCAAAAGTTAGACGCAGTTTTTAATAGAAATCCAAATTTAATAACATTGCGGCAATTGTGTATGCTAAATATGCTGAAATAAAATAATATTTCCAGTACGCACATATAACCAGTTGCGATGTAGAAAGGACGTTTTCTATCTACATGAATGTACTTAATTCAAAGAGAACAAGTCTTACAGAAGAGAAAATGAACAAATAATAAGGTATTTTGTATTTTATAGATCACCAGCCACTTGTTATCCAATTATATAAATAAAATTAAAACCTCTTTAAAAATACAACATTTCAATAGTGCGCCCATGGGTGATTAGTCATGGCTCGCTCGTGTCCGCGGCCTATTCATTACATGACAAATGATACAATTTATTGGAAGCACTTAAGCAATGAACTACACTTTTTAATGGCTTCCCTATCTTTTTAGATACTTTTATAAATAACAAAAAACGTTAATATACTTTTACTGAAAAATATAATTTTTATTCATCTTAAAACTTTTGAATTGTTATAATATGTATCGTGATTTGAATTAAACAGGCTGTTAAAATTCAGGAACATATAATTAAAATAGATAAAATAGACACAAATGCAACACTATACATCAGAAAAATAGAATAAAGAGATTTTAGGTACCATCACCTTTTTACATAATTCGTGTAAAATTTACTGTACGTTTTTCTACATTGCGTTTATGTAAGTGGTAGTAATTCTGGGATATAAGAATACCAGACCATCTAATTCATTATTATACACTGTCCTATGGATGTTTCACATTTACCGAAGAGTGGGTTAACACATGGATTCTCACTGATCACTTACTGAGGGTGATGTTAATACATATCCTTCATATTCTACTGAAATGTGAATTATATTCTTGTATGTTAATTTAATTAATTTTGGTATTGGTATTATGTCACAAACCATTGGACATGACCTATACAGATGTTTGTCTTTCAATTCGTTATGTCTTAGAATATCCATATAAAAACAGAATTGTAGTGTGATTGAACTTTCTATGGTTTTTCTTAATTAATTTACTACAATATAGCCATAACTCACAGAACTTGCGACTTGCTCGCTTTTTGTCTATAGTTTCCATTTGATATTTTTTCATTAATTTATGTAAAGTATAATTGCTTTTTCACATTTAGTAAGATATAAATATTAATTGTCAAGTAGCTTATGGAATTTAAAAATATTCGGGTGAGTCACAATATTACAAAATAAATTTACTCTTTAATGCTTAAATAATTAAAAATTCGCGCACAGTGTTTGATAGGGTTGTCATCTTCACAATTTAAATAAATCATATGTTTCTTAATAACATGCTAATATTTAAGGGGGTTATTCTTGGATCGATTTTGTGGGTATTTTTGTGAAATTTTGTACACGTCTTTTATGCATCCAGTGCATTTTCTAATGTACAATCAATTTTATAATTTTTTCCTGTGGTGTTTGTACGGTTTTTTTTTTAAATTTTTCTGAAGAAACATGTTACGCAATTGCTTTTACTTAAATTACTTTTTTTAAATTCCTATTCGTTTCTGAGCAAATGTGGTGTCTTGTTTTTTTCGCTTAAAAAAATAAAATTCATTGATGTGCACGTTATTATGAAATTTCCAACATCTGATTTAATTTATTTCTTTGTGCGTTATTCTCTTAAATAAATTGTTATTCAAAGTTACACAAATAGCTTTTTCTCATAAGTGGTTTAGCGAGATGCACATGATTGATTTTGTTTAAACCCCCTACAGTTCATATGAAGTTTTTTTTCATAAAATGGTCCCAAGAATAACCCCCTTAAATATTAGCGTGTTATTAAGAAACAGCCTGTATATATGCTTATTCAAGTTGATCCACAAATCATTGGCAAAAATATGTATTTTTTTAAAATGAATACGCGATTATATTTTTACATGGCTACCTTATCTTCTAAAGTATCAAAAATAGGTATAGAGCATATTTAACAAAAAAAGTGGCATTTGAAGAGCTTAGTATGATTCTGTAAAAAAAACATTGGGAGTTCCATTTAAAATAAATATATATATAATAATGCATTATGCAACACCTTTGCGAACACTCGGTACAAATTAGAACAAGTTCTGCATGTAAGTATCACTTGACAACACACGTTTTGTGTACCATACTAAATTATTTTGTGCTCCATAATGGCACTCTTAAATTATAGGCAATTAAAAAGACACCTGAAAATGTCACATTTTAAATCATAAATAAATAACTCGAAAAATATTGTCTTTGAAGAATAATTGCTTTTAATAAAAACTTTGTACTTATATATAGGGGTTTAATTTAAAAAAATACATCTTCTTTGTGCCAATGAATTATGAATCAATAAGCGGATATATGTTTAAAATGTGATGCAATGACAACGCTATCAACTAAAGTATCCGAATTTTTATCCTTGACTCACCTGCATACGCTTGTGTGATGATTTGCATAATTTAATGGAATATCTTTCTTCATGGTTTTATCCGATAAACAAACATATCTAGAAATAACAATTGTAACGCATGTGTAGTTATGGATGAATACATTAAAAAGGCATAGTAGATATTATGTTTCCTATTGCAGTATTTTGACGAGAGATTTTGCTTGTCTACACGCAATGTAGAAGTACTTATGAATGGGGGTATATGCAGCCAATAGGCATAGATAATCCCATAAGTATATGAAACAAACGAAAAATAGCCTAACAGTAAAGTACGTAAAAGCTGTCAATGAAAAAAATATTAATATTATTTGTTATCATTGCGTTCATGTATTTCTTTCTTATCATTAATGAGTCTGCCTCTACAATATAGTAATATTGACAAAATAAAATATAGTCATATGATATTAATCCCTTTTACGTGTAAGTTTATGTATTGATGTATGTATTTGTATTTTTATGTACAGTACATATTGCTGTGACCTTTAAGTTAGGGTACAATATAAATGCCCTACAAGTTGAGTCAAATAAATATATAAATAAAACATCTTGTACCTTTAATTCTTTTAAATTAGTGAATTTAATTAATTATTTTTAAAGATAAATGATCACAGACATATTGTGAAACTACATGTACATGGGTTTACAGCGATTTACACACATATTTTGTCTCTCTTACCTTTCCAAGAACCAGCTCTCTTTCTCTCAGGGTGTAGTTTTTTTTTTATTTTTATATATTTATTTAAATCAATTATAATATTCTAATTTTGATATGGTATGGCAAGGATTAATTTTAAAACAGACAATACATCTTAGAACAAATATATTTATATCTAGATAATTTTATTAATGTTTAAACAAACAATACATCTTAGAACAAATAATAATAACAAATAATCTTTTAACATGAATATTCACAATTAGAATGCCAAATCCAAAAAAAAAATGAATCTATCACGTTAAAAATCAAAAGAATATAATTATTGTTACCTAATTACCTTTGCATAAAATAAACTAATATCTCTTTGTCAAGTATTAACAAATTACACGTTTTTCTTTTTATGTTAAAGTATTTTTTTTTTATTAAAAAAAAATAAGATAATGAAAGATAAACCTTGTATACAAGTAAAAAAATAAGGACACTTTGTTGACAGCTACATGTTCGTGTCTCATTACATGTTATATCATAAATATCTTACTATCTAAACAAAACAAAAATATTGTACCTTTAATATTCTTTAAGATGCTCAATCGGTGTCAAACTTACTAAAGCACAATTTTTACATAATAAATTTGCAATGTTCATCATTTCTGTGTCACAATTACATAGGATGCACTTTACAGAACTGTTTTCTCTTTTTTCTATCTTACTAAACAATTGTAACTCTTTTACATTCTTTTTAAACTTTTCGAAACTACAATATCAACATCATATCTAAAACTAAACTGCTTTCATGTGAATATCTTTTAATACATCTCAAAACTGTTGCTTTTGTGCGAATCTAATTTTTAACAGCTCTCTGGTATTTCTTTTTAGTGAAATCCTTTTTTTCCGTTTTTATCAATATAGAAAAACTATAAAAACACATCTGCAAACAAAGCACATACAGAAATTATATATACATTTACATTTAGGTGTATATATATTTAACTCGACGGATCATCGATATTTTTTTTTAAAGTATACTGAGTGTTCTTTGACAACACACTAGCAAAAATTAACAATTATTTTACATAATAATCATAAAGTTAAGATATCAACAATATCTTGATTTTGAAATTATACTAAATATACAAAACATAAATTTTATAATGTTGCGAACCACAGCATTATGTATGCAGGCTGTGAATGAATAATATACAGGGGTTTTCACCTAACCCGTTCGTTAGAACTTTTCTATGTTAACGCCTTAGGACAGTTTTGAAAATTTGTAGCACGTAATGTTGATACTTGGTCTGTTAATTACCAAATTTAAAATATTTACACTCATTAACCACTTTTGGTTATACAGGAAGTCATAGCCAACTTTAATTTTTTAAATGGAATGTTATATTTTGTATTGTTTTTTTAGGTTCTTTGTAGAGTGCTGTAACACATTTAATTAGGTTTTATTTTGTGAATAATTAACCGTTTTTGAATTATTTTGATTTTTGTCAAATTTTTTGTTTTTTCAATGCACTTTTTAAAACCTCATATATGTGGTTTTAAAAAGTGCATTGAAGAAACATTCCATTTAAAAAATCAAAGTTGGCTATGACTTCCTGTATAACCAAAAGTGGTTAATGAGTGTAAATATTTTAAATTTGGTAATTAACAGACCAAGTATCAACATTACGTGCTACAAATTTTCAAAACTGTCCTAAGGCGTTAACATAGAAAAGTTCTAACGAACGGGTTAGGTGAATAACCCTGTATAATGAATAATTGTAAATAATAAAATACGTGACGGAGAAACACTGATTCATAAAAATATGATCCTATTAAAGCCCTGTAAATTAATGAGAGGCGAAAAATTTTAAAGATAGGTATATAGTTTTGTACTAAATCATTTTTAAGATTATAAGCATAACTTAAATTTAAACAGCATAATTAATTGCTAAAACCTTTTTTTAGCATTCCTAGGGCAATAGTAGCTGAATGTCGGTATTTACAGGCAAAATAGGTTAATACAGTATAGCATAGCAGTGGTTCCCAAATTGTGCGTCGCGGCGGCACCGGTGGTTCCGGATCGGTAAAAAGTCAACTTTGAGAAAACTTGAACTTTACTGTATATTTGCAGCAAGTACTTAATTAAATAATCAAACTTTATAAAAATATAATGCATAATACGTGAACATAATTTTCATACACATTGAAAAATGTTGCATTTTAATACTACTAAAATTCGCGTAAGCTCAAGTTCATATTTTGCAAATATGATCACCATAATGTCTAGTATTAACCCTGCAAATTTTAGCTGCTCCTTTTTGCTCCTTTCTGAGAAAATGACATCAATTTATTTTACGTGATAGGCAAAGAATTTTTGCCGCAAATATGCTAGGTTGTACCAGTGGGCGGCGCCTCGAGGAGCCTCGGCCTCTTCACAGGGTCGCCACGAAATATAGTAAAAACTTCATAATTAACTGAACTAATCTAACTAAACGAAAAACAAACTGAGAAGCTAAAAGTATCTAGATTTTTGGTGTGCTTTGTTTTTACTTGGCTCTGTATAATAGTAAAGTCGTCGGCACAGAATATTCTTGCGAACGGCATCGCAGCGCCTTCTCGATCGCACTAGACACGTCGAAGAGCGTAGGCCCCTCGCGATGGATTTGGATTGTTCTGCAAGATCTTGCGGAAAGCATATATAAGCGAGAGTTACCAGCCCGCTTCAGTCAGTCTGTTTATAATCTAAGTCTAAACAACAAACAAATACATTTTGTAAGACTCTATCAATACCAAACAACGCTTTGTTAGCATCGCATAAGGTGGCTTATAGAATCGCTCACATCATCGCAGTAGAACTTATTGTACCGGCTGCTGAAGATATGATGAATATCATGATTGGTGAGCCTGCTGAGAAGCTGCTTTCGAAAGTGCTTTTGTTCAATAACACTATTAGTCGCAAAATACAACAGATGCCGGGGACATCGACGATCAATCAATTGAGAAAATTAAAGGAGTGGAATTTGGATTACAGGTAGACAAGGCTACGGATAATAATAAGGTAGCTCCCTTGATATGCTATGTACGTTTTATAGATTGTAATAATATTAAAGAAGAGCTTCTGTTTTGTAAAAATATCACTTATATCAGGGGCAAAATTTTTTATTTTCTTTAAAGAGGAAGGATATAAAGATGCAGAAAATTTTGCTAATTCCAATTTTTTAAAAAATCTGGCATATTTATTGTTTTTTTACTTTATTTATTCTATGCAACATTTTTAAGAAGCTGCTTGATACTTCTAGACCGTGCTTTAATGAATGTTTCTGCAGTTAGCAAATTTGAAAAAGAAGGGCACGTTTGTGATTGATCTAAAAGCGGTCTTTTCAAGAAACTCCAAATTCTACTATGCTGGAGCTTGCTTTAGATTATAACGGGTCGAAGAGTACAATGAGTATTACTTTTTAGAAAACCGAGTATTCTTCGTGCAACATTTAGTTGAATCTTGAGCTGAAGGAAACTTCTTTGAGCAGCCTGTACAGTGTAGGGACAAACTGATTCCATGATAATAATCCGCTTGAATCAGAAATATCTAATGCTCAGATGAAGCTACGCTAACATTACATGGAACTGTTTATAGACAAAACTGTAATATATTGAGCATACCAAAATTCACTCTGGATGCGATGTTCTTCTCTAATGGTAACCTCTGAACCTTTCAGTTTCTAGTTATTGGAGAATATGCTTTGTTTGATAGACTTTTATAATAATGGGGCGAATTCCGTTTTTCTCTTTACCAAGTCTATGGTGGCAGTCGTTAATAGTAACTGTGTTCTTTTTACCGTAAATTTCTGAGAAACTCTGCAGCACTCAACATATTGCTGTTTTACTTACTTTTTGCTTTATGAGATTTTCTGAGTTATTTTATTATCCCTGTTACCGTTGAAGCACTTACCCAAAAGTAGGTGCTTTGTTAAGTTTATAAAATGTCTCTGCGCAGTAGACATGCTTTTATTTGTTCCTAAATTTGATATGATTTGGAAGTTATCTAGGTTATATTAAACAAATATATTTTATTTGCTGAAAATGAAAAATACACGTATATTGATTAAAGACTGCGAAAGACAACATTTTTGTAACTTATAAAAAACAATCAACATGTCACTTTGAGATATATATGTATGTGATAAATGAGAATACACGTTTTATTTAACACTTTTCGTCGCACGCTTAATCATCTCTTTGCTGAGTAAAAGAATACATACATTAAAAACACGCCCAATCTGTAGAACATCGATGTTGAGTTTTTTTGCAGCGTAATGCGAATTCATTACAGAAAATACATCAGAGAAATTTGATGTATTTTCTATAATAAATTCGGACGCACCGTGAAATTGAGATAATTGGTAAGAGAGTAAAGAAAGCGGATATTAACCTGAAATTACTGTAAAATATAATTTTGTAAACATAAACGCTGTTATCGAAGGTTCAACGAGAGAAAACAACTTGAGCAAATATAGAAAAAATGTTTGTAGAACCAATAATAATACCAGAAGCACGTAATGGACTAAACTGCATAATTTCAAAAATTGATTATTCAAAAATCGGAAAACGTTCCACCACACAAAACGTCTCGTGTATAGATTGGAGCTTGACTATCAGTGAATGAATAAACAAATCAAATTCACCGCATCCCGCCGAATGGGAAATATAATTTATTCATATATTTTTGTAATTGACAGAATATACCCGAGTGCAAATTCTACCCCGGTATCGAAACATCTGGAACAAACAAATGTGTACGTTTGCGACAGATTGAAGCACTTTATGATAAAGCCGTAACTTGTTTAATATTAATTAATTCTGAAAAGAGCTTAGAATAACATAGCTCAGAGAGTGCCTACTATATAATACTGGATAATCTTCAACAAAGAGACAGTTTTCAGCTGCTTAAATTTATTAATTAAATGTGGATTTGGTATGAGAATATTAATTATTTACAGTGTTGTACTATTTTAAAATAAAGTATTATTTTTGCAATATTTTACTGATCTGTTAATTCGAAATGCTTCTTTTAATCAGTGACGACTTATCTTTTTAGAAAGCGGGACTGCCAGGTGTCAGTCACTATTTACATATATACATTTATACGCAAAACGTATATGTATATATGCATGTGTTGGGATACCCACATACATCTAGTGTCATTACCGACAGTCAACGCACAGACACCGTGTTTCGGCCTTTAAGGTCTCGTCAGTGTACGTGCGTTAATGACTTTTAAACTAAGATAGCAACTTATGTCGGCATGCGTGGAAAATGCCCGTGAGAACATCTCAGCAGCATCTGCCATCGCTTTTGGGTAGCAGATGTCGCTGTTGTATTTTAAATAACAGAAGAAACAATGGGTGAAAGATCTGTTGTTCCATGGAGCGCATATTCTAAAAGTACTTTCAGCTCTGACGAACTTCCGATTTTTTGTTTTTAAATGACTCACCCTATATATTTTTGGATTTTATAGTACCGTTTTAAATTGACTATTCAACTGTCTTTCCTTAATCAGAACTGAGGCAAAGTTTTTGAGTTATAATTTTTTTTAGAAATTTTTGAGCAAAGCACGTGTTGTGTGTGTAGAAGAAAAGTCATATTGGCATTGTCTTTAAAAGTAAAATCATTAATTTTGGTGGTGCGTGTAGCCAAGAAAATCCTGCATCATTTGATATAAGTTGCACTCGACAATACCTCAAGAAAACTTGTTTTTTCAAAGCCTATTTCTGGAAAGTTTCACATACCAAAAACTTATTATTTTTTTAATGAAACAGTCCGTATTTTATTATGGCATTTTGTTCCACTTTTTATTCTCTTTCATTTTTGTTAACAATGTCTTATACCTATCTTTTGTAATTTCTGAAATAATCACTATAGGAACAATCAGCTGTCAAATAAAGAAGTACGAGCTTTGTTGTTCTATGCACCCAAATATTCATTTCACCAATGGGAAGGCCCGACTGCCTGTTTAACACAGCTATTCAAAAAGTCATAATTTTACAGACTACTACGTTTTCAGTTAATTTTTTAATTCCAGCTTCTGTTGCAGTATTTTTTTCAATTGACTTTGCCTATTCATTTATTTGGTTAAACAAAACATAATCACAGGTGATCCGATATCAATAAGATTTAATGATGGAAAATGTTTTTATTTATAGTCCGATGGGCACCAAACTTCATAGAAACACGCTCCAGACTATGCTAGAGTTTTGCTGAAAATTTCATGAAAATCTGTTCAGCGGTTTCATAGTCTATAGGAAACATATCCCACCCACACACATACATCCAATTTTATATATAAGATTATATATTAGATATTAGTGATATGCCAAATATTAGTCGGCGTCTTGCTCCGCAAAATAGGCGTTTACTTCTCCTCGTTCGATGAAATACGATAACGTGTTTGTTTACCTCCTTAAAACGCTAGGGTAATGCATCGCTTTATTGACGGTTGGCGATAAAATTATTTTTTTTCACTGAAATACTAATCGTTCTGGACAGAAAGATTTTACTCGTTTGTTATTGATTGCTGTACCCATTTGGAGCTGTCGTGGTCATAGAGGGAGGGGGGGGCTGAGTGAAATTCGATCAGTCCTTTCGTCCGGTCCGTATATGTCGTTTTGAGAAGAGCATTGCTCTGTAATTCAATTAATTCCATCTGTAGATTTAGCTCAGCTTTTTCAATCTCATGATCAAACAGATTTTGGAACACATTCATACCGGGCCCCTGAGATTTGAAGTCTTAGAATTTCCCGTCAAACTTACTCGTTAACTTTTCCAACAACGACGCGTATTTGCCTAAGTCTAGTGCCTCTTGATTTCTGGTTGACAAGGTTTCCCAGTCAGTCAAATGCATTTTTCCAGCTTTTTCACCAACCAGGTTAGCTTTTTGTAAAAGCTTCATAAATTTGCGTGCAAAATTGGTTTCCCCCTTGTAGCTTTAGATTTACTTCGGCCAAATACTTAGTTATGTCAACAAAGAAAACCAGATCGGCCAACTACTACTGCTCATCTGTTAAAAAGCAAATTCCTTTGTTGTGAAGGACAGTCTTTACTTCATTGGATATCAAATAAAACCGCTTCAATGTGGCTGTTCTGTTGAGCGAGTGAGTTCTCTTGCGCGTATAAAATTAACCGTACGTACTACATCCATCACGTGTTTCATTTCAAGCACTTTTGTACACACTTGTTTTTGGTGAATAATACAATGTACAATAATGTGTTTAATGCTGTTGGGCATTAAAGCCACACAACCATTTGTTTTTCCTGTCATTGTTGGTTCACCGTCTGCTGTTAAGCGGGCCTGATAAGGAACTTCTACGGGCATTGTGTTGGACACTCTCGTAATAAACGAAAGGCTGGCAACCAAAGGTATATAGACCGCTTTAAATAGAGACAAGGGTAGTTGAGCAATATAGAGACTGAAAAATGAATTAGACCAAGAAAAGATTTTAAAATACAAACATTAGACTGAGCGGTTAAAAAGTGAAATTAACAACATTTTAAAAACATGTTTTAGGGAATATGTCGAAATGCAATGTTCAGTTGTTTTTACGTTTTTTAATGTAATACCCATATATAATTTAAGTGCTATATCAATTTAACAACCAAGTTAGCAATGGTGTGTATTTGACTTAGCATAACATGAGCAGAAATTTCCACTGGAAAATATTATTGTTTATCAAATAAATGTTTTAGAATTCGTATATACAAGCCTAATCGATTGCAATATGATTTTACACACATACATATGTAGTAAAGTACGTAACAATATGTGACACTAATGTAATTATCTTTTCCAAGTATTTTTATTTCAGTCGGCTCCCACACATTATTACTAATTACAAATAGTAATTAACTTTATGCTGTCCAATTATTCATTTGGGATTAAAAATGAATAGTATTTTTTTTAGAATTAACTCAATAACGTCTTTCATTATTCATTTTCGCTAAAATGTCCATACAAATAAAATATTTATATCTATACTGCAATGCGTTTTTATATTCTTTGTGTATTATAGATATTGTTCTACTTTTAAAGTCGATTTTTATGAGGCATATCTCTAACTATCGACACTTTTATAAGAGAACAGAACGGTTGTATGTAGGTGTTCAATATTTCGTAAAATTAACAAAAAATAACATATATTAGTGCGGGTTTTTCAACATATATTAAAATCCCAGATAGATTAATCGTTGATTAAAGTATCAGTTAGTACATATTTGTGTTTTTAAACACCGGTAGCGGCATAGCGTATATAAGTAAGAATCGGGACATTCAAGTGTTCAACACCAACAAATTGTGTATTTATTGATTATAGTAGTTTATAATTATCATGTTGAAAGAACTAGAACTTATGGACATTTATTGAGAGTGTAAAAGTACTTAGCGATGAATTTTGAATATCTTTTATGTAAAAAGATTTTCAAAATTTGGAGCGGAAGTAACACTTTTTGTCATAGGTTTATTAAGAAGAGTATTGCAAACGTAGTTTGGTACAACTTTTGTATAAAAAAATCGGAAAGCACATACGTATGAGAAAGTCATATGGTGACTACACCTTATTTTGTCTCTTTACGACCACATCTAAGGTCACTTTTTAAAACTATTTTTCTCCAATATATTGTGGAGTCACTCTATACATTGTGAACATAATTAAACATATGGAACAACTTTTTTTGTATGATGTATATTTATTATGATAACAATTATAATAAATAGTTAAAAAAAACATGCAGAATATGTAGGAAGCCAATCGGTTTTTTTCCAGATGAGAACTTTTTAAGTCAAAATCAGTGATGACATAATCGACTTCTGGTGAACAAAATTGGCAAGCTACAATTGCTTCTATTGACTGTCTGTAGTGATAGCTAAAAAGGAGGCAGCTCACACCTAGAAGAGGATATTATATTACCAGAGAAACAAACAAAACAAATTGGTGAAATACCCTTATCAAACACAACGGTAAAGAGAAGAATCGATGATATGTCAGATTTTGTGAAACAGTGCATGATAACAATTTTAAAGCAAAGTGAGTACTTTTCACTTCAGAGTGATGAAAGCACTGATGTAGCTGGTCGGGCTATTCTGTTAGCTTTTGTTAGGTTTGAATTTGATAGGAGGAGAGAAGAAGAAATGCTCTTTTGTAAATCTTTGCCATCCACAACAACGAGGGAAGAAAATTTTAAATGTCTGGACGGTGTTATACAAGAAAATGAAATATAATTCTCAAAATCCGTTTGTAATTCCCCCTTCAGTTCAGAGGACTCACTGCACCGAGAAGCTCTTGTAGTTAGGTCTGAACGAAATTCTTCCGCGTTTCCACTGCTTGGTCTTTGAAACGACCGGTGCTGGTTTCTTGACGACGTTGCGGCACAATCACACATGCCATTTTCAGGTCTGCGATAACTGTCTGCTTTTGCTTCTTGTTATTCGTAAACTGACATTGTCGGGGTTCGGATGTTTCATGGTTCCGTGTCCCCGTTAGACCACGGGCCCAACGACACGATACCATGAAAGAAACCAGTGTAGACACACAAATAAAACAAGTGTTTGTTTTAAATAAAATTCAAGTCTTGAGTGAAATATATGTCGTTGGTTACAAGTTAATTCTCTTTTTTAATATGTTAGAACACATCGTTTTTGTAATTCTCATATGTTTAGCATAATAATATAACTGGTATACTGATGAAGAGAATAAAATTTGTCGAAATATATATATACATATAAAATGAAAACCAATAAATTTAGGGAAAAGATAACGAACAAAGTGACAAATTGAATTAAGAACAAGGCATCAGTATTAGGACAACTTACTGCGTAAAAAATGTAATTTATGTAATATATTGGCTCTTCAATAATGGGTGGAGACTGTGGCTAAAAATGTGAAATAAAATGCAAAAGGAAAATCCCTTACCACAAAATATATATATCAAAAAATCTAAATACGTATTTCGGCAACTAAGTTGCCATCTTCAGTAGATATCTGTATAAAACAAAAAAGAGTGTTAAACGTGGTATTTTTGGCTAAGGTGTAACCTTAGAAGATATGCTCTTCACCAAATCACCAGTGGGATAACACTGATTTCTTAAGAAACGACATCCCTATATATACTACTCTAATCTAAAAACTAACGGACTATAACAGTACTCTAAACCGTGACAGACTAATCCCCTAAATTACAATAATCCGTACAAGCTGGACTCGGGTAACGGTCCATTGTCAGAATTCATTAACTTACCTCTATTTCTATGTATGTGAATACTTTCGTAACTGTCTAATTCTCTAAAATTATTTACACTTTTAATTAATCTAAGACTATCTGTAGGCATGCCATGGCCTGTATCGAAAATATGTCGAGCAACACTAGATTTTTCCGGTCTGTTGTATCTGAAATGTGCAATGTGTTCTTTGTAACGAGCTGAAATTGAACGCCTAGTTTGACCTACATATTTTTGATTACAGTCTTTACAGGTTATTTCATAAATACCAGATTTTTGATCTACCTCAATTTTATCTTTAGTGTTCCCTAAAAGTGATTTTAATGAATTGCCCGATTTAAACGCGATTTGAAGTTCCTGTTCTTTAAAAATGCTGTTCAAATTTCGTGTGACTGAATGATACGGTAAAGAAACAAACTTATTACAAAGAGTTTTTTGAGGTAGCAAACATGTAGTATCCCGAATTTGTTTCTTAAATTGATGTTTCCTAATAAGCTTAGTTACTATTTCTGAATCGAAACCATTGTACTTCGCGATCTTTTTAATTAAACTAAGTTCTTTTTCATATCTATCTTTTGTAAGTGGAAAACTTAACAACCGATGGATAAGAAAATTAAAAGAAAGGGAAAACAATGATCAACTACCATTTTTAGATGTTTTGGTTATAAAAAATAATAATAACTTAGAAATAGATATCTTCCGAAAAGAAACCAATGTCAACAAGTTTATAACAGCGGATTCAAATCATAGTTTTCAGCAAAAGATGGCTTCTTTTAATTTTCTTATCCATCGGTTGTTAAGTTTTCCACTTACAAAAGATAGATATGAAAAAGAACTTAGTTTAATTAAAAAGATCGCGAAGTACAATGGTTTCGATTCAGAAATAGTAACTAAGCTTATTAGGAAACATCAATTTAAGAAACAAATTCGGGATACTACATGTTTGCTACCTCAAAAAACTCTTTGTAATAAGTTTGTTTCTTTACCGTATCATTCAGTCACACGAAATTTGAACAGCATTTTTAAAGAACAGGAACTTCAAATCGCGTTTAAATCGGGCAATTCATTAAAATCACTTTTAGGGAACACTAAAGATAAAATTGAGGTAGATCAAAAATCTGGTATTTATGAAATAACCTGTAAAGACTGTAATCAAAAATATGTAGGTCAAACTAGGCGTTCAATTTCAGCTCGTTACAAAGAACACATTGCACATTTCAGATACAACAGACCGGAAAAATCTAGTGTTGCTCGACATATTTTCAATACAGGCCATGGCATGCCTACAGATAGTCTTAGATTAATTAAAAGTGTAAATAATTTTAGAGAATTAGACAGTTACGAAAGTATTCACATACATAGAAATAGAGGTAAGTTAATGAATTCTGACAATGGACCGTTACCCGAGTCCAGCTTGTACGGATTATTGTAATTTAGGGGATTAGTCTGTCACGGTTTAGAGTACTGTTATAGTCCGTTAGTTTTTAGATTAGAGTAGTATATATAGGGATGTCGTTTCTTAAGAAATCAGTGTTATCCCACTGGTGATTTGGTGAAGAGCATATCTTCTAAGGTTACACCTTAGCCAAAAATACCACGTTTAACACTCTTTTTTGTTTTATACAGATATCTACTGAAGATGGCAACTTAGTTGCCGAAATACGTATTTAGATTTTTTGATATATATATTTTGTGGTAAGGGATTTTCCTTTTGCATTTTATTTCATATTGGCTCTTATATAAAAAATCCTTGAGCTCTGTTAGTATTTTATCGTACTGAAAAACGCCTGGTAAAGTTAAACAATGATTAGTCTCCATCAATGATTAGTTAAAGGATTATTTTAATCTGATATGAAATAACTAGGTCTTAGATAGATATCTTCATAGACATTTGTGACCCAAGTTGATATTGCGTGATCTAAGCCTTGATTGTTGATATTCACATCGCACACTGACGAGACTATAGTAGGTCGAAGAATTTGCCTGTGTCTTGGTTATCTTCAATGTTACGTAATATGTATATGTTGTGTATCATTGTATATATAAATATCTGCTATACGAGTATCTATATAAAATACCTTCAAAACGTTTCGATATAGTTCAAGTCTGTAGCAGTATCCATTAAATTTAACTTAGAATTCAAAAATGAAAAAATATGTAGTACGTTCCGTTTAAAAAAGAAACATTACGAATGCAACTTAGATAAACCTGTACTTATACTATACAGGTTCGGTCTGTTTTTACCTTGCATGCGAGCTAAAGTCCATGTATTGAAAGGAACGTTGTTGCCAATATTTATACACATGTGGGCAAGTACTGTTCGAAGGTAGACGACAGGCCGATACGATCATTACGATCATAAGATTCCAATATAATGCATGTGTGCATGTTGCAGGGGTTGTTATCTTCATTTTTAGGTATTATTTCCTTTCGTAATATTCTTAAAAAAGTATCTTAAGTTAATATTGCAAGAATTCCTTCAGATTTATTATCTTTATAAGGGTCCTATATTATTTTCTTTTTCGAATAATTCACCATGGAGTCTCATAAACACTCCCTATCTCCTTGCAGCAGAAAAGTAATTTTAAGTTATCTCTTTCATGCAGAACGTATTGATTTTTTAGTAGACTAAGATATACATATGTGTGAAATAGGAAGATATTTAAACAACACACAGGATTTCTTTAAAGCAGTCTGAACATTTTACCGGTGAAATGTTTAGTGACTTTTCTTTTAAGTTGATGTGATTCCAACGTTTGCCTGGATACGATTGCGACATTATTTTTTTTTTGCAAAGGAAAAATACATACATTTAGAATTTGAAGATGTTGTACAGATTTAAATCGAGGGAAATAATAACATGATAAGGCGTTACATGACTTAAGGCCACGAAAGCGCATGGGTTATATATATAAAATTGAAATTTGGAAAGCTTTAATAAAATATACCAAGTGCCCAGCTGTTCATAAATGGGCGGGCATACTACAATTTTCTACACTGTCTTCTCTTCTAATCATTAAATAAATATTATGAATATCGGTATAATAGATAATATACCTATTCATGAGTGGGCGATTTGTTGAAGAATATATGGAATAATTGTAATCATTAGTACATGGAACAAGGATCGACTACATTCATATTAAATAATCTGTAAATTATTCGATGGGTAGTACTTACACTCCTCCTAATCTGTACGGTTTCAATTTTACTGAAAATCGATTTGCTATTAGTAATTTATCTTGCGACAGTCAGTTTACCGCCCGCCGCAACCAGATCGATAAAAACTTTGCTTATCTATCTAAATTTTTCGACCGTATTTATTAGGGACTATTATTACATCAGCTTCCAAAGTTTTATTTCGATAAGCTGTGAATATTTCATGTTGTCATTAAAGAAATTCAAATGTAATCCGTTAATGCAGACCAGTCGCGGCTGGTGAGTTTGTTTAGGTGAAGCAGCATAGACAAGACTGATTTGTTTAATATCAGTGTTATACTACCTACCAGATGCCGAACATATCACCGATAATAAACGAATCAGTCTTGTCTATGTAACTGCTTTACCAAAACGTACTCACCAGCCGCCACTGATGCAGACCATACAGGAAAATACAAAATCAGTAGTATCGTCAAGTTATTGTAGAACTATTATCCTGCATTATATATTGCACAAAATTAATAAATACTGCACAAACTAAAAATGGACTCAAATAAATACACACTAAATAAATTAATCGTATGAATGAATTAAATTTATAATCTAATTCTTTAAGTTTTTATTCTTGTATCACTATCGAAATCACTAATGTTCATTAGTTATTGTTATAACCGTTAAGACATTTCACGTTGGAACTCCCCTTCTGGCGCCTTTTTCAAATAAGCTGCTTCTTTGGATGCCCACGATAAAGATACAGCTTTATATGCACTTAAATAACAAACGTAAGTACGCAAGCCCAAGACGTTTAATGCGCAGACATCTCACTCTTTCACAATTGTCAAGTATATTTGCCGCGATGTTAACGTGTTAACTAATTGCTATTATTTCATTCTTGTCATTGGCTTTTACTTAACTTATTGTTTATTCAGGATGCTACTTTTAGTAGAATAAAATCAATATATCTTTATTGAAAAAAAAACCAACCATTGACGTACTAGCGGGATCTTTGACGTATGTTATAAATGCATTGATAAGAACTGATGAGTTTCCTGACGAAATAAAAATGGCCAAAGTAGTTCCTGTATACAAGAATAATTACAGACCTATTTCAATACTACCTGTTCTATCCAAGGTCTTTGAAATTGTAATTAAGAACAGAATCGTGCAGTTTCTAGATAAACACCAACTGTTTACCGAAGCCGAACACAGGTTTCAGGCTGGGAGATCGACCTTGACAGCAATATTAAATAAGGTAGAAACAATCCTGGAAGCGAAAGACGAAGTTGAACACGCTACAATGGTAACTTTCGACCTCAACAAAGCATTTGACTGTGTCTAACATAAGACTCTGCTGAGAAAACTTTGGCAATACGGACTGAGAGCGTTAGCTTACGAACTATTAGCATCTCATTTGGACAACAGGACACAAATGGTATGGTGGCAAAATGGATTCTCTGGATATCCAGAAAGTATAAAAATTATGAATAACAACCAGTTTAACCAAACTGTAACAACGATATTGACCGATTCTTGTTTCTATATCGTGGAGGAATATCTCGAGGCTTTTTCCCGCGGAAAGAATGTTATTAATTAAATTTATTATCATTAAAAACTATGAATATCCTCACTCTGTTATGATCCTTCGTATATACAATGATTTTATTACTCTGTTTTTTTTTAGAAAATGTATTTTAATGTTTGTTTTGTGAAATTTTATATAATTTATGTTTACTCATTTCATCTATTTATATGTTATGTGTTACGTGTAAGTTATGTGTATTTATGTATATTACTTGTTATTATTTATTTAGAAATTCTTTAAAAGAATTTGTTATTTACCTGACAGGTAAGTCTTTTTGATGACGAATAAGATACTACTACTGCTACTACTGATTAAGGTCGATGACATTTAGTTTATTTACACACGTAAAATATATTTATATACAAACAAGAAGATCTATAAAATATCTAATGAATATATTTACACTAAAATAAAATTTCATGGAATTAAACACAAGAGCTTTTTCTGATAATCTTACTATGTTCAGTTATCGATTTATGGAAGTCACGACTTATCTCACACGGGGGTGCGATGCTTTAGTTCGGGTGCCTATCAAAATATCTTCCCGGAATTGGAACTCGATCTATTAAGGGTTCGGTTACGGGGAATAAGTTACTACTCGATTAGTGTATGCACATTCAGAACAGCGTCTGTGGATTCATGACTAATTACTGTTTGATTCGTGGATGCACAATTAGAACAGCATTTATAAAAAGCAGAGCTAGTTACTGCTTCGTGAGTGAAGAGAAGAGGTTAGGCGAACATGCGATCCGGTAAATGTACATATCTGCAAGTTTTTTTTACTTTTTAATTTACTTCAGCTTATATAGGCGAAGAACGACAAATAACAATATAAAAATCCTGTTTTCGACAATAAACATGCGCTGCACACACTGAATGTCCCTATGACGATCTTATTACAATTTACATATACGAAAAATCCATATATCTTCAAAATATTTGAGAAAATGCATTTGTATAAAAATATCCAATTTATTAAGGCGAACATTATCAGTATATTTATTACATATTTACTTTTATTTATTACATTGTTTTATATTAAATTTCTCTTCAGTTGCTTTCTGTGTAACATCACTCGCTTATTTAGTCTGTTTTGAGTCAGTGCAGATGATAATTTAGTTGAGATACTATTCAACTACTTTTTCTTCTTAATTTGTTAAATTATCTATGTATAACTTAATTTTTCTTAATACTTTCAATGTAGAGTGAGCAATTCCTGTACATAAAAGTGGAGATGCTGAATTAATTAAAAATTATAGGCTATTGTCGATCTTATTTACACTATCGAAAGTTTGTATGTAAAAATATAATAAAAAATAAAATTTTGAAATTGATAAGGGCAAGGTGTTTATTACTCTGCATAAGTTCTTCAACCTGGGGCATAATTGCAGTGTTTATGGAGTTAGTTGGTCGTTTAGTATGGTGGACCATGGTCTTCTTTATCAGAAGCTGTACGACTTGCTGTCCTTTGTACAATGGTATCAATCCCTTATTTTCGATTGTTGAAGTAGATAGGCGAAGGTATGGCCGTTTAGAAATGAACGGAAAAACAAGAGACGCAACATTTACCTACACTAATCGTAGTAGTAGTAAGAAGAATCTTCAAACTAGCTTTTAATTAAATATGAAAGGCAACAATACTTAGGTCTAGATTGACTACTAGTAAATGTAAAGAATGTTATCAGCAAGTAATCAGCATAAGGGCCAATTTTTCCAACTCCGATTAAAATGACAGTTATCGTAATTATTAATTAGAACAACGGTTAATACAAGTTTGCTACACCATCAAAGACGATCCCCAAATATTTAGTGTTATTCTTTGGCACAATATTCACAGTGTCTATTTTGAATGTTAACCCATCTCGTTTTCTTTTCTTAGTCATAATAAGCGCCTCTGTTTTTTTTTCTGGTGCAAGCTTTAATTTGTTTTCCTTGATCCAGATGTGTATTCGTTTGCGATTTTCATTTGTAATCCTCATTAGTTCTGTTTTGGTGTCCGCTATCACTATCAGCGCCATACTATCCGCAAACGCAATGGTCTTTGCCCGCTCCTGCAATGCAACCTCCAACAACCTCAATACATCATTGTTTTTAATTATATCCAGTGCTTGTAGCGTTGATCGCCCTTTTTAAATCCATACTGATGCTTCGCCAGACCTCGTTTCTCTCAAGTTCCTCCTCCAACCTTAATCGTATCATAGCCTCACACAACTTGCTCAAGGTGTTCAAAAGACAAATCAGTCTGTAGGATTTCCGTTGTCCCACTTTACTTAGTTTCGGTATGAGCACAATTTTGGAAACTTTCCATTCGCCTGAGTATGTTTGTGTCCTTAGGAGACTGTGACTGTTTAATACTTCTAAGAGCCACCCACCTTCAGACATGTCAGTCTCCTTTATGGCTTCTGTGTTAATTCCATCCAATCTTGGGGCTTTTCCTGATTTCATGATGTTTACAATGTCTTTCAATTCTATATTCTTGTGCTCCGCCCTTAAGGGAAGAGTTTTCTCTTTTTACCGTGTCTGGTGAATCGTATGGTACGAAGTTTGTTATGTTTTTAACTGCTATTTTATACCCATCACACCAGATATCTCTAATTAGGTCATTGCATAAATTTACCCAATGTTCATTCTTGGATTTTCTGACTAGTTTCCTTAATTCTTGTTTCCTTATACTTTTCGTTGGCTCGCAATTTCATGTCCTCTACAGCACATTGTTCACACATATTTGTATACCATCTCCTAGTCGCCGTGCATTGTTTTCTCTTTTTGCCTATTTCGTCGTTCCACCAATATGGTACCTTGTTTTGTCTAGTTGGACCTTCGATAGTACTGTTTATATATGACTGCTTTATAATCTCTGTACGCCTTCTATACGAACTCCTTTCCTCCTTTGTCATACTCCAACGTCTAATTTTTAGGTTAGCGTTGTAGGATTTCCAGTCTGTTATGAATTTCTTTTTTCCGGTTGTTTCCTGCATTACCGTCTTTTATTTCATAGCAGATAAAACGATGCTCCGTCAAACTCTCTTCCTCCATCACTTTCCTGCCTGTAATACGCGTTGAAATTTTTTGCGTGGATGGTGTAACATCAATAAACGACTCCGTCGCCCACGCACAAAGTTTGCAGCACCTCCACTATTATGAACAACCGGATATCCCTGTGATCCATTCTGCCCAACGGTCTCCCTTTCTGTCGCTGACAGGAGATTTCCATAGGTGTGATTTTGCTTTTATGTCACCGGTAGTAACCGTTTATTTATTTTCAGATTTTACGTTATCCATTACTTCGTCCACCTTTTCTGTATATTCCGCCATATCTACAGGGTGAGTCATTAGTAGCCGCTTCTTCGATTCCTCTTTTGTGTTTTAAATTAAAAAAAAAACAATTAGTGGAAGATTCATGGTTGCTTGGGACGCATATTCTATAAATACTTCAAGCTCTGACGCACTTCCGGTTTCACCGAAAATGCATGAAACTTATTTTTTTTAAATGACTCACTCTATATATTTTTGGATTTTCTAGTACCGTTTTAAATTGTCTATTTAATTATTTTTTGTTTTTCAAATTTGAACCAATAGTTTTTGAGTTATTAATTTTTTTGGAAACCATTGACCAAAACACGTGTTCAGAGAAAAAAATTAAAATATTTTTTTTCTGAACACGTGTTTTCGTCAATGAAAATTCATTGTTTTTAAAATAAAAACATTAACTTTGGTGGTGCTTGTAGCCAAGAAATTTCTGCTTCATTTGGTATAAGTTGCACTCAACAATACCTCAAAAAAATTTAGTTTTTTCAAAGCCTACTTCCTGCAATTTTCACATACTAAAAACTTATTTTTTTTAAATGGAATGGTAATTTAAAAAAATACACAACCCAGAAGAAGAAAATAGATGAACTAAAACAACGTAAGTCTTCTCTTGTTATCACAAACATAGCACAAACAATCAATAACAAAAACTCGTTCTATCCAAGAATAGTTAATCTAACAGACACTATACATTCAAAACATATGAAAGCAAAATACTAGAATTAGGCCTTAAATACTCTCCTCAACAAGATAACCAAAAAGAAATAGACAATTTAATAGTAGATCTAGAACTAGTATTAAATTCAAAAAAGGACATCAATTTAGAAGTAGAACAAATAATAACGATCATAAAAAAAACAGTCGAAAAACAGAACCTATAAATAAGGCCGCACTAATTGAACAAAGGACTATCAATTCAATAAAAAAGAAATTAAAGACCAATGACCTAGTACTAATGAAAGCAGACAAAGGCAATACTATTACAATAATCAAAAGAGCTGAGATTACATAGAAAAAAATAAACAATCTGCTTGCCACATCTGATTTCAAGGTACTAAAAATAGACCCCACAAACAAATACCAACAAAATGGTAAAAGGTAATGTAATGCTGAAAGATAAAAAACTACTCGTTATGAATCCTAGAACACCTGTCCTTTATGGCCAACCAAAATTATACATATAAAGAAAACAACCCAATTAGACCTATAGTTTCATACATTAATGCACCCACTTACAAACTATGTAAATATTTCAGCAAAGCACTACCACAATTAATTAATTTTAAATCTGAGAAAGCCATTAAAAATAGTATAGAATTAGTCAAACAATTAGAAAATATTGAAATCAATAGCGTACACAACTAATTTCTTTTGACATAAAAAGCTTATTCACATCAATTCCAGTAAATGAAATAAAAGCAAGCTTAGAAACCTTTATTAATAACAGCCATTTGGAAGATAATGATAAAACATATATTCTGGAAATTCCCAATTTATGTATAAAACAAAATTACTTTAAATTCAATGACAAGGTCTATACACAAATAAATAGTTTACCGATGGGGAGTAACTAATAATAAATACATCAAACAAATAAAACATTCGGTCAGGTATGTAGATGACATTTTCTGTACATGGTCAGGTACTCAAAGACAGGCACACGACTTCCTAACATATCTAAACACCATTCATGAAAAGATCCAATTTACTATAGAAATAGAAAAAGAAACAATATTTAACTTTCTAGATTTAACTATCAAAAAAGACATTAAAAAGCTAAAATTCAATATATACAGGGAACCTACATACACTGATACGATCATACCAGCCAATTCAAAACAATCTTGGCGCACAAAAACAGTAGCTCTACATAGTTTCGCTTATAGACTAATTAACATACCACTAAGTGAAGAAGATCTCAACACAGAATTATGCACAATTAAAACTATAGCTAGAAATAATGGATTTAAAGTGAAAATAGACGAAATTATCAAACATAAACAAAGAGAAAAACTCAAAATACACTTTTATCCTAGAATAATAGAAAAAGACAACATAAAATGGCACATTATACAATACATTCCACAGATAAATCATAAAATTAACAGAATATTTAAGAAAATAGGAATCAAAACAGTTAACATAAATGAAAACAATTTAGGTGCTATGTTAATCAATAATAAGGAAAGAACTAAGCTAAGAGCATATAAAATTAGTTGCACAGACTAAAGCTATCTATATCGGACAAAGTGGCAGAAAGATCGAAACTAGATTAAAAGAACATAAAAGATCAGTATTGCATAATATTAGAAATACATGCCTTGCCGAACATTGTATAGATAATCTCCATTTTCCTGATATAGATAGTGTAAACTTATGCATAATGTGAACAAAGGTCCAAAATTAAATTTGTTAGAAATATTAGAAATTAAAAAATCAATTGAAAGAAAAGAGAAAGTAACGAACACACACACACCCATAATAGCCATTTATGTACAAAGAGGCATTAAACACATATATAATACCTTTCACACAAATCGACCTGTTAGTTAAGCTCGAAAATGGTATGAAGATACCGAAACATATGTCGCAGACTGAAAAAAAATTGTGGACAGTTTTCAAGTGTTATTAAAAAAATGATAACTAAAAATTTATGCGTATGTTATTGAAACTTAACAAATCCAATGCACACTTACGTCGAGATAATTGGGAGAAATAGATTCAATAAAACGGTATTAAACAGGAACTATTACAAAAATTACGAAGTACGTAATTAACAGTGAAAAAACGAAACTAACGTAAGTATGAATAGAATACATATACCGAGGTCGTCATATTTTAATTTCTGATAGGAAAGTAGTAAGTGGAAAAGAGCGCGACGAATTAAACTAAAGATAGACATAAGCGAGGCTGCCACACTGGACATTTGTAAGGCGTGGGGGTCCCCCGCCACTCCTTTGCTCTCGCTCCACTGTTAGCAAGCAGCCATCGCTGCATATGATAAGATGATCTTCTGCATATGATAGAAGTGCAAACCGAAATTAAAATTTGACGCTTACGGTATAACTTTATTTATCATGCGAAATATAAGAAATTTTAAAAATCCCTCACGCTACTACCTACGGCGATGAAGAAACGAATTTTATGAGGAAAGACTTTTTTTGCTCGCATTCTCGGGAGTAAACAGATGTTGCAGTTCACCATATGAATAGTGCTAGTAAGTAACTGCGTGTTGTTTACATTATTTCTTTGCTCCGTCGTAATTTAAACCTGTCACGTCCGCTGTCTAATTATTACACATAAAAACCCTCACCTTAACATACCTGCAAACTTTCAAAATCGTTGGTCATTTAATATGTGGGGAGGAATAGTGAGTAGTTACATAATTGGACCTTATGTCTTTGATGAAAATGTTAATGGAGAAAAGTATCTTCGTTTTCTACGGACGGATTTTCAAGACTTTTTGAAAACATGAACATTTAAATCAGAAGAATGTTTACAAGAATATGTCGATACATTTTACGCAACGCTAGTATGTTACTTCTTTGGAAAACAGAATACTCATGTGCATTGCACAAAGTTGTGGTTATGTTGAACATATTCTTTAATGAAATTTGTTTTTCTTACTTTTGATTGTTGTTGCCTTGCTTAATAGTTTTAGGTTATATATATTGTGTTATTTTGTTGCTTAATTTTTTTTCTATCAAAGTTTTAGGATATTAATTTATAATTTTGAAAAACAACAGCCAATTCATATGCAGAGCTTCAACAATGAAAGAATAAGAGCAATTAGGCAAATTAAATTGAAGCAGCATTATTTTATGCGCCTTTGAGTGGGGAAGCATCTTCAAATATTCTCAGTAAACGTAACCTATATTTTATTTTGCTGTTAACCAACAGTGTAAAAAATGAAATACTGCAACTGGACATTACCGGAATTCAAAAATTGAAATGCGATACCTACTCTTCATTCTGTAAAATTATTACTTATGGAATAGTTTGATTTAACCTTTACTTTGACAGTCTGTTGACTAAGAAAGTCGGGTCCCATTCCTGCCTTCCTTTAGTTGAACAAATATTTTGGCGCGTAGAACAATAGCGCTCGTAATTCTTTAATTGACCGCTAATTGCTGCTATAGTGATTATCTCAGAAATTACAAAAAATAGATAGATATAGGACATTTTTAACAAAAATGAAAGAGAATAAAAAAAGATACAAAATGCCTCAATAAAATACCGGGTGTTCAATATAAAAAAATAAGTTTTTGGTATGTGAAAATTCCGGGAAGTAGGCTTTGAAAAAACGAAGCTTTTTCAGATATTGTCGAGTGCAACTTATACCAAATGATGCAGAATCTTCTTGGCTACAAGCACCACCAAATTTAATGTTTTTCCTTTTAAAAACAATGTGTAAATGATTTTTTTCCGAACACGTGTTTTCGTCAAATATTTTCAAAAAAAATTAATAACTCAAGAACTTTTTGCTCAATTTTCAAAAAGGAAAAACAGTTGAATAGACAATTTAAAAAATCAGTACCAGAAAATCCAAAAATATATAGGGTGAGTCATTTAAAAAAAATAAGTTCAGTGCATCTCCGGTGAAACCGGAAGTGCGTCAGAGCTTAAAGTATTTTTACAATATGCGCCACAAGCAACCATGGATATTCCACTTATTGTTTTTTCTTTTATTTAATACAGCAATCGACAAAGTGGCTACTAATGACTTACCCTGTATATTAGATGGTATGTAGCAAGAGTAAAGATCACTTTTATTTCTTTTACCGACAGCTGCTTGCTCATGAGCAGTATTGCCACATTCTCTCGTTTGTCTTTGATCCATTCTTTTCTCCTAGCTATTGACTTTTGGTTCTCCTACTATATCATATCTACCCCTTTCTGTTTAGACGTAGCGTAAGCGAGATCGTGCGCTGCTCTTCCCCTCCCTAGGTTTGCTTGTTATAGCTTAAAACTCATATATATGTTGGCACATGTTTTGTTTTAGCACCCTTTTCTCCCCCACTTGATGCATTCCTCACTACGATCAATTTGTGTACTACAGTCCCTGGTCTTGTGGCCATATTCCAGACACTTAAGGCACCTTATGGCATCAATTCTTTCCCTGATTCCGCATGGCATTCTTCTTATTTTAAGCCTTCTGCATTTAATTAATGGTAGCGCCTGTTCTTCAGGAATTTCTACGATTGCACGATCAGGCACGTTTACTTTCGACTCCCTTGCTATTGCCCGCTTTACTTCTTCTTCTCTTGTAGCTGGGTCCATTCCCAATCTAAATATGATAGTCATCCCCTTTTTCATAGTAGCCACTTGAATATTCTCAATTTAATCAACGATTAGCTAACCGAGTATTTTAATTGGGGTTAGGAAAATCGGTCCTAATGTGAAACGATGTCGACTGGTAAGCCAACATACTGACGCAATAGTCTGAACAAAATTCTTGATCTCATAGACTTCTTTGTAGTCACGAATACCTCGTCAAATTAAGTCCATATTGATGATATATGGGATATGAATTCAGAAAATTTCCTACACTCCCAAAAAGTGTAAGGGGGAAATCTAATACATCATAAAACGGATACTGTGCAACATAAATATTTTAAATTTAATAGTTGAATCTACGACAGATATTATGTATGTAGATCAATTTATTCTTTTCCAACTACGGCAAATACAAAATACTTTTTGTTTAAAATTAACGGTTATTCGAAATACAAATAACTTCTTAAACTTTCTAAATATTCATACCATACAGTCACAGAAAACTATTCCAAACTAGCATATAACTATAATAAGAATTAAACGATTTTAAACCATGTACTTATATTATTCTATATTTGTACGTTCTTTTATGTAGCACAACCTAAATATATTTGCGAAGGCAAGTTAGACAAATAAATCTTCGCAAATGATCGACCTAGTTCAATATTAACTTTGTTTACCAAGGACACTGACCTAGTAGTACATTGTGGGACGTGACAGGAATTAAGCTATTTTTACCTTGTTTCAGTTTCAGTGAAGTCAGTGATATTATTACTACTATATTAAATTGTTTTGTATTAATACAAGTTTATTTAATGTTTTGACGTATGAAAAAGTCAGATTAAGATTTATAAATTTTCAATATAGAAATTGAAAAGGAATTTATTGTTATTAAATTTTCACCACCCATGAATTTCAGCTTGCACATTCGTCCATTTTTTAATGTGAAAGGCAAGTATCAGATTTATTAGCTATAGCACGCCAATACACTTGCTCTTGCATTCGTCATTTAAGATACACGAATTATTCGAAGAATTATCTCGTTATGGACAAAGCACTGTATCGTGCATTGATAATGTTTTGCTAATATTACTCTGGCAGATTGTTTCTTTGAAACAATGAATCTCCATATTTCCGATCATTTAGCACAAAGATTTAATACCTACTGTGATAGCATAGCTGGGAAAGAAAAATTAATAAAGTTTGAAGAGAAAAACTTAAATCTTTTTAAGCAAAAATTGAGCCAAGCAGTATGAGGGCTTAACTTGGAGACTGGGTCTGCGCAAGATATATTTACAATATTCCATAACGTTTTTCTGGAAATCCATGAAGCGTGTTTTCTTGGAAGAGAAAATAAATAATCTATGAAGGGCACAGCTGTTACTGGTCACTCTGCAGAAATAAAGGGCATAGCGAGCTTTATAGAAAATACAAAAAGGAGTATAATCAAAATATTATTCGATTTAAAAAAGGAGAAAATGCAAAACTCTTGCATAATGCAGATAATAAACAAAAAGTTATATGGAAATTAATTAATCATGAAGTTGGATACGGAAAAAAAGCTGGATGAAACTTCAAATTTAACTCCAAATGAACTAATCAACTTTTTTTGTAATGTAGCTGAGAATATTATTAGAAATATACCGCTGGAAGCTACTTAAACCAACTAGACTGCAGTCGTATGCAATCTTTTTATTTTCCATCAATCCGAATTAAATGACATTGTGAATAATTTTAAGTCAAAGAGCTGTGTAGGCGCTAATGGAATAAATACATACGTACTGAAAAGTATATTGAAGGAATGTATTTTCCCTTTGTGCCTTGTATTCAACAAATGCGTTAGCAAAGGTGTGTTTCCGTATGAACTCAAGGTAGCTAGCGTAGTCCCGATTCATAAAAATGGTGATAACAACGTCTGTGGTAATTACTGCACTAAGTATAATGCTTGAAAAGATAATCGCTAAAAGGCTTATAAACTATTTCGAAAATTTTAATTTGCTCTGGAACAAACGGCATGATTTTAGTAAAACGAAATCAGTACCCACAGCCATTTTCGAAGTCATAGATTACATTACAGATGCACTAGATTACCAACAAATGGTGTAAATGAACATGATAGACCTAAGCAAGGCTTTCGATACTGTCGATCATGGGCTTCTGACTCAAAAGCTAGAGTTTCATGGGGTTCGGGGGGAGCAGCTAGCGCTGTATAAGTCTTTATATCTGACCGTAAGCAATTTGTAGAATGGCAAGGAACATGATCCGCCATTGTAAAGATGCGACATGGTGTTCGCACGGATCAGTTTTAGGTCCTTTACTATTCATCATTTATCTTAATGTCTTAACATCCGCTGTTAGTGGAGAATTATGTTTATATGCTGACGATACCTTGTTTCTGGTCAAGAGTTGTGATGAAAGTTATTTATGCCACGAATCTGTGCTGATAACGCAGGGAACTCAGGACTGGTTTCATGGAAATAAGTTGTATCAGAATGAGTCCAAAACCACTAAAGTAATATTCAAGTTAATATGAAAGCAAAACCCCTTGGCTTGTATATGGAGGGTACCCTTACCTGGGCGATTTATGTTGAGCAATTGTGTGGTAGGCTGACGGCGGCAATATACACGATCAGGCGTATCAAGCGTGTCTCAACGCAGGAAGCGGTTAGGTTGACGTACTACTCGTGTTTCCATTCTCTTGTTTCTTAGGGAATACTTTTTTGAGGGCATGCTTGCGGGTTATCCTGAGTGTTTGGACTGCAGAAAAAGGCTTTGAAGGCGCTATGCGATCTGAGAAATGTGGACAGCTGCAGACAACATTTTAACACTACTATCATACACAAACTAAAAATTCTTACATTGCCAAGTGTTTATATATTCTCTGCACTTAACTATGTACACCCGAATAAGGCAAGTTTTGCAATCCATGGTCAGACTCACGACTACCCCACCAGATCGAGGCTGCACCTTCAGATCCCTTATCATCGGGTAGCCAAAACCCAAAAATATATTGATTTTCGGGGTCCAAGATTTTAACATGCTACCTCCCGAGATGGGAGCGCTATCGACGCGCAAGTTTAAATTAGTAATCAGGGAACACTTAGTAGAGCATAGTTTCTATACATATGATGAATTTCTAAAGAGTTTTTGGTATCGTATTTTTCTGTTATTCGTCTTTTTTTTTTTACAATAAATGTATTTTTGTTTTTAACAAGTATTTATATTGTGTTTAATAATTATATAAGTTTTATTTATTTTTCTGTATACATGTTGTCTGACGTTTCTGTGACACGAATAAACACTATTACTACTACTACTAATGTAATGGGCAAATTTGACGTTTTCGAAATTAATTTTTATTTTTTGGGATATTCATAAAGATTATATTGCGACATCTAAGATTCCTGAGTGTTTCATTTGAGCCTTAAATTATCTGTACTAAAACTAGAAATATATAAATATTGTGTGATTGTATGTGTACAAGTAAACAGTGTGTTCTATAATGTCTGAGGTGCGTTTGAATTTTCCACCTTAACTTTTAATGCATTTCACATTTTTAAGTTGGATATTAGGTTCAAAATTTTTGTTTCACAATCAACTATTTAATACTTAGTTATTAATTATATCCGGTTTTCTTTGATTTTCTTTCTCACTTCCGTATTTTCCCGAATTTTTCCCAAGATTATCAGTGGTGACAAATAATGGTGATATGGCTACGATTCCGAATCCAAGCAACAACAAACCCAAATGTCATATACGTGTTTTGATAGGGTTATATAGGAAACTAGAAGAAGAAATAATAATAAAAATTTAAACAGCGTTAGGTTCTTTTAACACTGCTAATAAATTTAAAAAAGTCGGAGGCCTGAGATAAACACATTTTCTATTTCAAAAATATCCAGTATCTTACTCAAATTGTTATCATTTATTATTTATTTAATACTAAAATATAATAAATATTTTGTTATATTTGTTTTATGAATTTTGATTAGATTTTTTTGTTATTACAGTTTATTAATTGAAAACTTTTTTAAACCCCAGTATGATTTGCCATTATTTATTTGAAATTATCTCCAAGACATTTAATTTTTACAATTACACTTATTCAATTAAGGCATTTCTATCAGGTTTTTAAAGCGAAAATTTAATCCAGGCATGTGCAACGTACGACCCGCGGGCCGGATCCGGCTTGATCTAATCCGACCCGCGTAATACTTTTTAATCTTATGAAACCTGCCCCTTAGAAACCCAAAAATATATTTAATTTTGCATTATTATTTTATATCTTTTATTAAACATAAAAATGGAATAATTTTTTGTATACTTGAAATGGTTTTTACAACCCCGATGATATCAATTAAATTCATATATTTTCTATTTCCTTTCTCACTAACACAATTTGGCTGTTGTTAATAGAATCAAATTGGAACTATGCAGTAAAAACATAGATACAGAAGGTGTATTTCCACTTTATTTTACATCAACAAACTTAGTGTGCAAAATCAATCAAATTTACGAACGTATAACACCGTAGTTTCTTGTTAAGTTTTATTAAGTTAAGAGCTCTAAACCACCGCCAGTTCTATGATTTCTGGAAGATGTTCAATCCGATTATGAAGATCTTACATTTTATTGTGAAGTGCGTTAGCTAAGTAAAGGAAAGATTCTGAAACGATTTTATTATTTGAAAGACGTATGTTTTTATGGGCATGAAAGGAAAACCTGTGCTCGAGGTAAAAAAAACACACTTTGGTTCTGTGATCTTGCATTTATTGTAATTACAATTCATCTTAATGAATTGAATTATATGTTACAAGCCCAAGAACAACTTGTTCATGAATTTTATGTACACGTTAAGGCATTCCAAAATAAGTTACGTCTCTGGGAGAATCATCTTAGGATAGGAAACGCCATTTTCCTACTTTTGAAAACCATAAAAATCATTGTAACTTTCAAACATTTGTTAATAAATTAAAATCTGTAGTGGAAGGAATTTAATGTCTAATATAATTATATACAAACCTATTTAGGGTCATTTTTTTATTACAACAATCCTTCTTCACAAAAGTGTAAACGTTTTTAATATCATTTCTTTGAAATAAAACTATGAGTTTCTTTTTAAACTATACTAATTTGAATTGTAGTCCGGCCCCCAATTTGATGAGATGTTTGTTTCCCGGTCCGCTGTCTTAATTAAGTTGTACATGCCTAATTAATCCCTTACATAATTTAATTCAGTTATGGTTATTAAAGGATTTAAAATTCTCTAAAACAAAGGGAATTAAATTAAAGGGGTATATAAACACACAGTAGAGCTCTGAATTATACACGATTCCGTTATTCTGTAAAGTGTTCCATGAGGAATTTAATGAACAAATCGCTTCTCTGAAAATAAAAATTAGTATACTTAGATTACTTAGTATATTAATGTATGTTAATACTAATTCATATATTTTTTCCCTCTTATTATTCACATAATTTAACACAATACACCTAGTTATTCGATACACCTAGTTATTCGATGGATCTTTGTTGTCGTGATCATCATGTGAGGATCAAGCTTATAAAGTTTTAATCTCCAGACATTATTACTGCGTCCTGGGATTATCACTCCACCTGAAACACGACGCCACTAGATGTTAAATTTCGAAAATTTAACATTAGATATAATTTCATCATAATTTTGTAACTTATTTAACTTTGACAGAAATAATTAGGAATTTTACGAGATTTTATAATCCGTGTAAACTAGACGTTATTAAAAAAATAGAAATTACGTAATAACTAGGTATCGGCAGTCAGTGGTACATTGCGGGACTGTACTTAAATGAATAATATAATTTGAAATTGGGCACAGTAATAGCAGTAATACGTAACAAGTTGTACAGGTGTACATTATGCATGTCATGTTCTAATGTACACCCAATTCGAATTTATCCAACCCGGATTTGACAACGTGACGTAGCTGACTTTTCTCTCTTTGCCTTCAATATCGATGTTTACAAGGTACGATATGTATGTAATAATAATAATAATGATAACTTTATTTTCCCAACGCTTTATAGTTAAAGGACAACAGTATTAAGTGTACGTACATGTTATTTAGAAAAATTAAAAAGAAAACATTATATAATTAGCCATTGGTACAGAAAATGTCATTGTAGTGGAAGTTTGAAAAGCGACACATCTTGACGAGCGGAGAACCCTACAGTAAATTTGTTCTCGCTAAGGGAATTAGGAAAGTGGTAGAGGAACTAGAGGATAGTCTGGGAATGAGAAAGTTCAGAGAGGAAAGGATATCTGGGCAGTGACATTTATCCGTTGCACAGCATTCTTATAAATCGCGCTCCATAGATACCACGTCTGTGTTTCAAAGACTCAGAGCCATGAGTCCCCATTAGCAACGAGTAGTAAACACCTTGCAGATGATAAGTCCCAGTAATCCTGAACGAGAGATATTTTAAAAATCGCCGTTGAACCTTTTTAATGGAGAGCTGCAAGAAAATATATTACGCAGACCACACTTGTGAAGCATACTCCATCTTACTGACCACAAAACTAAAATATAGCGTCTTTAAAGCTAATGGGTTGCTAAAGAACCTAGACGAACGCATAATAAAACCCAAAGATCTTGAGGCCGATGCACAAACAGGATTTATATGGTTGGAAAGACTTAATCTGCTATCGAAAAAGACCCCAAGATCCCGGAAAGTGTTTACCCTTTCCAACAAAACACCATGTATGAAGTAAGTAGAATTATGATGGCCTACTTTACGTGTAAATGATATAAAACAGCATTTACTTACATTTAAATGCAATTTGTACCTGTAACACCAGTTTGACAAAGTATATAAGTCTTGTTGAAAATAGGAAACATCACCCACAGATTTTATAGGATTGTAGATTTTCAGGTCATTGGCATACATAAGTAAAGGACACGACAAGGATTCAAGCAAATCGTTGAGGAATAAATTAAAAAGTAGTAGTCCTAGATTGGTTCCTTGCGGGATACCGAAAGAGGGACAGAACATATTGCTATGATAGCATATATCTAATGATAAATTTTTATTATTTTTTATTTATAATAAATGTGTTATTGCCACACGTTGGGCATCGCCAAATAAATATATGCTATCGCCTTGTTTTCAAATTAAATATAATAATTTTGCACCGGCATAATTTAATCAAACTACAATAATACAAAGCTGCATAATTTATTACGAATGTAGAGATAACGTTGTTATGGAAAAAAAAATTCTTTATTAAATTTGTAAATTCAATCTCCATAAACATTCATATATTTCTTGCAGGTTCTAGCAGTGATATTTCTTCTGTTTTTCCCACAACATTTCTTAATTTAAAATTAATAGGATAAGGTTACTAATAAAAAACTAAATCTCATAAAATATTTATATTCAATTTTAACATCTTATAATAACATCATCGAAGAAATAATTCTCTTGCCACATGTGGCCGTAAAAAGAAATTGTCCTTTTTACTTTCTCATTACAAAAAAACAAAAAAACAAACGTGTATTTTATAAAGATACGGAAAACACATTACATTACAAATATAACATATAGATTTAGAATAGATATCACTCTTTGCTATATTCAAGTTTTAACATTATATAGTTTCAAAGAAATAATAATTTTATTATACGACGCTAAATTTCTGCCTTACCAAAGACATTCATTTTCACGAAGTATCTATCTATAAGACCGTCACCAATCACCATATGCAAACATTCACACGTTGTACATATCATAAATTGGCTATTGTCCATCAAAATGCTCCCGTCCTTACGTATACCAATATATTTGAAATCCCCATAAAATTTTGTATCTATAACTTGTTAACAATGCATAGATAACATCACTAACAAACATTGACACGTTGTGTCATCGATGTCTCCCTACATTGTTAACAATTATCCCATTATTTATTACTTTAGTCTACTTATAACAAAAAAGATAATAATCGCATCCAAAATATTAAGTAAATTTTTCTTCGCTAAAGATGAATATTTCCACATAGCATCTTTAGCATAATTTATTTTAAGTGAAACTTACTCATGATATTTATATATTTCATCAAATTCTTCCTTATATTGATCCATCATAGTGATAATAAAAAAAATAAATGAAATTAAACTAATGGCAAAATTAATTATGAAATAAAAATTACTTATTGAAAATAAAATAACCTAATACATTTTGCTGAAGATGATTTTTATGCAGTGTATAACACGCCTGCAATCATCGAACGAAATGAATAATCAAACGATACTTTTACTAGAGCTCGGCAACTTGTTCACTTCTAGATATCGACAGCTTCTCCCGTACTTCTCTCGTACTTGCCTTCTTATCATTTTCGGTCATCAGAAAAAACCATACATCGTTCGCAGCGCCACAAACTCCGCACCAACGTTTATGTTGGCATTGTCCCGCTCAGATTTATTTTCTTGACGTTCTCCCTAAACTGACCTGCACCAATATTGTTTGACATCTCGAAATTACGCAAATTATGCACGCACTTAAATTGTCTGTTATTGTTAATGTCAATGCACATTTGCGATATTCTTATCTTGGTAGGTACATTCCTTTTCATTAACGCCATCCTTCATTATGTTTATAGATGAATTCGTTGCTTCTATCATCATTATTTAAATATACTCTTTTACCACTATTTAACACTATTCGTATTTTTCTTTTGCAGCCGTTTCCTTTGAAAATAACAGGAAAAACATTGCATACGACTGGAATGCTCCTTTTATTAATTATGTTATTATGAACCTGGACCTTAATAACTTCATCCATATCTTCGAACCATCTTTCCTCGTCTTCTTGTAGGTTGATTTGTATGCAGCTGTTAACAATATTGAACATTGTTTTTCTTTGTAGATTTTAGTGAGATTAAACCAATTTTAATGTGTTATTTACGGAATTTTTCCTGGATAAACTGGATTTAACCTTCTATTGAAGTTTTTCCACATTATATTGTGTCGAATAAAAATAATATACCTTTTTACATATTCCTTTTAAAATTATACTTAGATATAAGTGTCAGGTATATATCATGTTATTAAATGTGACCATAAAATGTCGAACAAATAACAATCTCTTACAAATTTACGTCTATTCATTTTGAATAGTGATTTATTGCTCAAAATATTTAATGGGACTCTCACACAATGCATAAAATTTGGTTCTGTCTTTGTATATTGAAATTGCATCTTGTGCTCCTCGTTTCTACAAATATAGAATACATGAACTTTATTTTTGTATTTATTTTTATACCTTTAAAATAAATTTTATTACAATTATTAAGGTGGCCGTTTAATAGAAAGAGAATCGTCACATTGCTCTATCCTTTTCTAACCATTAGGCGTGTATTATGTGTTGCATACGTGACTGTATTTTAATTAGCCATCTGGTTGCCAGTAGCAGCGATATTATTTGTAAAACAAATTTATTGGATAAAAGATGGCAGTACTAACGCCACGTATCTCTTAGATTGAACCAAATTATACAGAGACTGGCAGACCAGACCGTTGTTTTTTTTGTGTATGAGACAAAAAACAGAGTTTTTGTCTCATACACGATTTAATAGAATATGTGTCTATTTTGAAATCATTGATATTTACCCTAAATTGTAAAAATGCAAATTGCGTCCTTACAAGAATAATAGGAACATACTGTTACATATAATGTTTGTTTTGTAAATACCTATGTAGATCTGTCCTTTATCTATTTGATTTAGATAATAAATAGGTATTTTTTAGTGATTATTGCATTTTTGAAAAAGGAATATATAGGCTGATTCAATTTTGATGGTCACCATGGGTATTTCGCTTATTATTTGGAATAGAGAGTAGGTTTGAGTTTGGCAAAGTTGGTAAATTTTGTGTTTTGTTATGTTACTTGAGCATGTACCATGTCTTAGTTGGAAGAATTAGATTAGTAGATGAGAAGTAACACTTGAGCGCGAAATACATAGTTACCAAGTATGTTGTCAATGGTTAGTTTTTTCAAAATGTGTAATGGATACAAAAGTATTCAGAAGTAAGTTTGGAACAACTTTTGCATAAAAAAATCTACTTTCACAGAGGCAGTACATTTTTATTCTTATAGATAAATAGTTTTTTTATAGAAGTATTTCGCCAAGTATTTATTCAAATTTGACTAAAAAATGAACTGTTTATTTAAGAAAACCCATAAGTAGTGAACCTGTCAATGTAAGAAACACAAGGCCTATTGTGTGTGTAAAAGTAAGAAAAAGAGAAACAATCAATATACCTATTTCACATACCTATAACACTCTAATTAAATAGGTTAAATCTACATGTGTGCTCAGAAAGTAGTTTTGGATATTATAAAATGCCCTCTTTGTATTACTTTTGATACCGTATCAGCTATTAGAATGCCCGATTCAGTTGGAAAAAAATTTGAAAGACCACCCTAAAATTTATCCGACAGTGTGGATTTCCCACGTTCATAATAATTTACTAAAATATAATTAAAAACGAGATCTGCAGAATATTGAATTAAATTTCTTACGTATGTAAGTAATTTTTATTATAGGATTGAAGAAAATAGATTAAAAATTTTGTATAGGTACCTAAATAACTTGCCTTATAATTAATAACTAGTGGTCGACCAGTGGCCGAAATTTGATCTCAATTCATTAAATTTTTAAGTTTGAGTTATTGAGGTTCTTTTGTCAAAAAGTATACTTCTATAACCATTGCATACAATTTTTTTCAATTTTCTATTACGTCAGCTGCGAGCGTGTAGAAATACGTCATTATGCATTAATTTTCGAGTTAATTAATTAATGTATTTGTTTGCAAAAAAAATTTCTCTCACTGTTTGACCATGATAGCGGCCAAACGGCAAAAGCCATCAATACCGAAGTGTATATTTAGGAATATAATCTCCCTCGGATATCTGATTATATTTTCAGTGAAATCGATAAATCGGGAGTAGTACTTCATATCAGTGAAGAAAACAAATAATAGCAATATCTCGTCAATTACTAATTTTAGGCAAATATCTAAAGTATAACAATGTGATCAAGAGTAAATTAGAAAACAATTTTATAAAAGAATTCCTACCGGAAGTAGGTGTTTACTCTGATCGTAAAACAGGTTTTTGCGAATATATCGCAAGTCATGCATTCTAGACAAACATATCGAGTGTATGAAAATATTGAAAGCTCAATTTTGAATATTTTTGTAATAAGAAATTTCCAAAATTCGAACTGAAAGTACCTAGCAATTTTATTCTAATCGAATATCAATTTTTTGAAAATATCACGAAAATTATGCATTTTATACAGTATAAAAGTATTTAAACATGGATTTGGAATATTTTTGTAAAAAAAAAATTCAAAATTCGGACCGGAAATAACACTTTCGCCAGTGACGGCTGTTTTAGAGAAGCAATTAGATAGACAAGACTGATTCGTTTATTATCGGTGATATATTCGGCTACTGGGAGTATATCAGCAATAATAAACGAATCAGTCTTGTCTATGTAATTGCTTCACCTAAACGAACTCATCAGACTGCAACTGACTTTCACTCTTATCGAATATCAGTTTTTTGAAATATCTCGCAAATTTGCTTTTTATATAAATTTCTTAAGTAACTTGACTACAGCACCATTTATCGGATCCTTGCCTAGCTATGAACCATCGTCTCGACAAAATAAATATATTGCGTGAATATGACCTCAATCGGTCACGTCGTTTAGAAGCTACAAGATCGCACACAAACGTACCAACGATTTATATATATTTGAAAATATATATATATTTAAAAAAAAATTGTTTAATTATAACACACCATTTCTACACTTTCTCTAATCTTCAAATAATTTAACTTACATCATTTCATCGTATAATTTTAGAATAATTTCTTTAAATAATGTGTCATTCTCAATTTTAATATTTTTTTGAAAATATTTGACCAAAACACGTGTTCAGAAAAAAATCATTTTCACATTGTTTTTAAAAGTAAAAACATAAACTTTGGTGGTGCTTGTAGCCAAGAAAATTCTGCATCATTTGGTATAAGTTGACTCGACAATACCTCAAAAACGTTTTTTCAAAGCCTACTTCTACTAATTTTGATATACCAAAAACTTATTTTCTTTTAATGGAAGTATTTTATTGTGGCATTTTGTTTCTTTTTTTTTCTCTTTAATTTTTGTTAACAATGTCCTGTACCTATCTTTTGTAGTTTCTGAGATAATCACTATAGGAGCAATTAGCGGTCTAATAAAAACTACGAGCGTTGTTGTTCTATGCGCCGAAATATTCGTTCAACCAATGGAAGGCTGGAATGGTGCCCGACCTCTTTATTCAACTGTCAAACAAAGTAAAGGTTAAATCCACTATCCCAAAAGTAATAATTTTACAGAATGAAAGGCATCGCGTTTCAGTTTTTTTTTAATTTCGGCAATATCCAGTTGCAGTATTTCATTTCTTAAACTATTGGTTAATAACCAAATATAATAAAGCATAAGTTTACTGACATATTTGAAGATGCCGCCTCTCTAAAAGGTGTATGAAACAACGCTGCTATCTTCAATTTAATTTGCTTAATTGCTCGTATTCTTTTATTGTTGAAGCTGTTCATAACAGATGCCTGTAGTTTTTCAAAATTATAAATTGATGTCCTACAACTTTAACCCTTTGCCTGTCTAACCACATTGCGCGCGCACTTCTATACGTCTACGGCGTGGAGGGGATATGGGAGTTACTAACATGGAAAAGATTTTCAGGGGCAGTATTGTCAGTGACAGTCAACAAATAGCGCGTATAAATTGTTGTGTATCACATGTGATACACGGGACAATTTCGTAAGTATATATTTCTGTTACGGTTGTGCATCACATGTGTTACACATGAGTAAAAATTTATTATTTTTATTTTATATTTGCTGCTAGGTTTATTTTCTTTTTAGTCCCTAAAAATGGATCCAGCGTTGTTCTATGGTCGTAACAAGAAAAAAAGAATTGATAACCAGTCTCATACAAGTGACAACAATGAAGATATTACAGCAGATTTTGGTGATTCAAGTGACGAATACATACCCTCCGAATCTGATTCCACATCAATAAGTTTGTATACATCTTCCAACGAAGACGATGTTCAAGACAATCAATTGCCAGCGACACCATATCCATCGTCTCCTCTTTCCCAATGGAGTTCGAACTTTCAGCAGAGAGAGAAGTTAAATTTTACTGGCAATTCTGGTTTGAAGAAAAGGATTCGAAATGGAAATGTAATACCTCTTGACATATTCCAACAATTCTTTGATGAAGAAATCGTCAACTTGATGGTAGAAGAAACAAACCGTTATGCTCAACAATATATATCAACGCATACACTTCGACGTTCCTCCAGGATGAACAAGTGGGTCGATGTTACTTACTGCGAAATGCGTAAATTTTTGGGACTACTCTTGGTAACTGGACTTATCCAGTATCCAAATATAGAAGACTACTGGCGACGGGACAGTATGTTTTACCATCCCATGTTTCACCAAATTGGAATGAGCTATAACAGATTTTCTTTAATATTAAAAAATTGGCATGTTTGTAATAACGAAGCAGCCCTACCTCACGACAGATTGCATAAAGTAGCAAATTTCATTAAGGTGTTAATTTCAAACATTCAAGAAGTTTATACTCCAGGAGAGGAAATATCTGTTGACGAAACGATGATCTCTCACAGAGGAAGACTGATCTTTCGTCAATACAACCCTGGTAAGGCCCATAAATATGGCATTAAATTGTTTAAATTATGCGAGATGTCAGGATTTATTTGGAATTTTTCCATATATTGCGGACAGGGAACGTCCGATATATTACCTGGATTAGACCATTCCGGATCCGTTGTTATTTCGTTGTCTGAACCTTTGCTCAATGAGGGAAGGGTTCTTGTTGCGGACAATTGGTACAGTAGTATTCCCTTGGCAACTTTTTTAAAGAATAAGAATACAGAATACTGTGGAACAATGAGAATGAATCGAAGTGGTATTCCGAATGAAATGAAAGCAAAGAAGCTAAGCAAAGGACAACTTGTTGGAGCAGTAAATAATGACGGAATTAGAATAATCAAATATCAAGATAAGAAAGCAATATATATCATTTCAACTTTCCATGGGGCTGACCTGACAGAAACTAACAAAAAAAATCGCCAAGGCGAAAAAGTTAAAAAGCCCACTGCAGTACTGGATTACAACAGAGTAAAAGGTGGCATAGATCTCTCAGATCAAATGATTTCTTATTACAGTCCAGCTCGAAAAAGTATCAAATGGTATCGAAAAGTACTTTTTGAATGCATTAGTATTGCAGTAGTTAACAGTTGGGTGTTATATAATAAGTTTTATGACGATAAAACAATGCACCTGGCTCAGTTTACCAAATGCTTAGCAGCATCTTTACTTGAGCTACCTGAAAAGGCAAATATAGGAAAGCCCATTCGTAAGGCTCATGAACTAACAAATATTGCACGCAAAGAAAATGGCAAAATTGTGCGCAAGAGGTGTCATGAATGTTACAAGAAAATTAGTGCACAACATAATCGAAAGAGGGCCTTGGCGGAAACTAAACAAGTGTCTACTGAGTGTGTGATTTGTGAGAAAGCTTTCTGCCTTGTCTGTTTCAATGAAACTCACGAAAATAAAAAATAACTCTTTTTTTACATTTAAAAACGTTGTTTAATGTTTAATTTCACAGTAACTGTACATTTCTATATCAATAAAGTCTTTAAAAACAGTCTAATCGATTTTACAATTCAACAAACATAGAATACTTTTCCAAATAACAAATAGGTAGGTAGGTACCTTTGCTTCCATAAGTTTACATTTTAATTGAAAATTTTACAGTACATACACGTTGTACATGCGCTAGGTTACAAATATATGTTCAAATCTACACGTTTAAGGCAGTAGCAAGCTATATTTCATACGTTCCAAAGAATTACACAAGCATGGAAATTCTAACGTTTGTGTATCATATGAGATACACGAACGCCATAATTATATATACTGTGTATCACATATGCTGCACAGGACAGGCAAAGGGTTAATAGAAATAAATTTTGCAACAAAATAACGCAATTTAAATAACCTACAACTATTGTGCAACGTAACAACAATCAAAAGTAAGAAAAACAAATTTCATTAACGAATATGTTCAACATAACCACAAGTTTGTGCAATGCACGTGAGTATTCTGTTTTCCAAAGAAGTACTAATGTTGTATAAAACTTTTACATATTCTTATAAACTCTTCACTGATTATAATGTTCATGTCTTCAACAAGATTTGAAAATCCGTCCGTAGAAAACGAAGATACTCTCCTTCATTAACATTTTCATCAAAGACATAAGGTCCAATTATGTAACTACCAATAACTACCACTGAATGACCAACAATTTTGAAAGTTTGCAGGTGTGATAAAGTGAAGGTTTTTATGTGTTATAATAACGAAAATTGTGACGATTAACGTATCCATTTTAATAGAAGGTAGCTTCGTCGGTAAACAACAAAAAATTGGGAAAGTCAGGCTAATTTATCTGCTGCCCATTGACCAAAATGTAATTAAAAACAATGACAAAATGTTTTTTTTTGGACGTGTTTTGGTCAAAAAATTAAAAAAAAAATTAATAACTCAAAAACTATTGCCCCAATTTTGAAAAGGAAAAACAGCTGAATAGACAATTTTAAACAGTACTAAAAAATCCAAAAATTTATAGAGTGTCATTTAAAAAAATAAATTCCATGCATTTCCGGTGAAACCGGAAGTGCGTCAGGGCTTAATGTATTTTCAGAATATGCGCCTTAAGCAACCATGAAACTTCTCTAATTGTTTTTTTTTATTTAAAACATAAAGGAGCAATCAAAGAAACGGCTACTAATGACTCACCCTGTATATTGCAACATACTGTACATATGTTGCAAATTAAAAGCAAATTTATGGAAATCGACTGCAAATTAAATGGAAATTAAATCAGAAGGTATTTTCAGATTAGCATGTATTTTGAGATACACTGTACATAATCATCAAAACATAAATATTTTTCGTAAAATATGGTTGAACAATAGGTACTTGAAATACTCTGTTGGCCCGATATTTTCAGTAGATTTATTATTAAATGAGAATCCAAGACGCCTGAGTTCTATTTTCGATTTTTTGTAATTGAAGAGCATGTTGTTTGTAACCTTTTTTTCTTTAAAGATACTCTTTTGATGCCTGACAAACACATATATAACGTAACTGAGTATGACGGAGTAAGCAATTTACAGTATGTCGAGTCTATATTTGCCGTAGACATTCAAATTTTGCAACACTCAACATGCCTAACAATAACCGATCGTTGGCAGCACCCTCTGTTTAAGAATTGCTGACCTACCACAGTGATTATAATAAACGAAATCTACTTTTCCCATAAGAATATGTCTCTTAGATACAAATCAATCGGAATTTATGGGTGAAAACATTTAAAAGCACAAGACAGCTATAAAATACGCTTAATTGCTTTGTATCAAGCATCAAAAGAAAGAGAATTTATTTCTCCAGGGGGTAAGCTATCTAATATCTGACAATTATCTATATATTCCAAGAAATTACGGAATAAACTAGCAGATTTTTGGTATAAAAACTTCCTGTTTTTTAACATTTTTTTCCACATTAATCGAACAAACTTCCCTTATTAAAACCACCTAGTCTCCTGGAGATAAGTTTGTAGATTATGCTCGTATTTTTTTTTTGTAATTTTGTGGCTTACTAACGGTTTCTGGTGCAATATGTTCGCAACATGTTTGCAATGTAATTTAGATGGGCGAGATGGCCACCTTAATTGTCATCTACCTAACATTATAATGTTACGCCGTTGCGGTTATGCAACTCATGATACATCTTTCCATAATTACACTTACTACTAATAAATTATTTACTTATTCTATTACATAATTATTTATTTATCTTACAATGCCTGACCAATGTAGGGATCACGGCAATATGACATCCGAAACCATTGTAAAAAACATAATTGCATCTGCTTGTCAATGTATGAAAGTAAGTTGCATTTATCGCGGCAAATGTGGGCAACGTTAAAGAGCGGGCTTTACTGCAGAACATATTCTAGTTTATTCGTGCTGTGTATAGCGGGCCGATGAATTCTTTACTTTTATTATTTAAAAGCGTTCTATTGCGTAACTATTTCCCGTCCACAGCAGTCACGAAATACTGTTGAAAGGTGGACAGCAGGAGACTTGCTTACGCTAGAATTCGACGGTATTCCAACTCCTATGCAAATTTTAATGTGTTACTGTCGTGGCAAGTGATAACCCGCGTAGTAAAACATGTGTCGTCGGATACACGAAAAGCAGGAATTGTTGGCTGCAACTGTTTATGAACAGCGTAATCATTTAATATTATAAAGGAATATATAATTCCATAACATTGAATAACAAAAAAATAAAAATTAAAAAAGAAAACATATAACTCTTAAAACTCGAAAGGAGGTGATAAAATTAAGTACTACTATCTCGCAAATTTTACTGCAACCATTATTTCTTATTGTGATAATCAGCTTTTACTTGTTGGAAAAGGAGGACTACACCAATCCGGCATTCTCCTATTTATAATTTAAATCTAATTTGAAGTAAGTAGATAAAGAAGACCGTTCGTTAACGTTTTCTTCTTTTTCCTCCAATGAAACTTCCAATTCCTGGTCGGATGAACATAGAAATGTTTGTAGCTTAAGTTGCAACAACTTGTGTACATACAAACTTTCAAAATTTGAACTGAAGTCAATATTTTTACTCTTATCAAGAACATATTTTGCAAATGTATCGAAAATTATGCATTCAACACATTTTTGTAAAATATTTTTCGAAAATCGAAACGGAAAAACACTGATCGAATGTCTCCCAAATTATACAGAGAGTAAATAAATTAACATAAATTAGTGTCGTCTAATGTGAATTTCGAGCACTCTTTGAACACGTTTAAGAAATTAGTGAGGTAACATCAAGTTAATACTTTTTCTTGATAAATATTTAGTGAATCCACTTAGAGTTATTTGTACATTTTAAATATCCACTGCAATTGCGTTGACAGCATACTTTTACATTTGTATTACATTAATAAAGCTGACCCGATACATGTGCAGATGCATGAACTATATTTTATAACTTCAATTTGCTGCTCTCAAAACTTTTGGCGTAATTGCCAATATCGCGGTTAAATGCAATTTTCTGGTTCCGATCTCTGCGCAATTATCGTGAATCTATGCAGTTTCCACAACGTAAATTCAAAAGCGGAGGTTACCTATTTGACGCTCAGTTAAAATCGATATCCATTATTTCTTCAGTAGTACACCTATACTGGCATGAAATCTAAATATACGTACGGATATGCGTACGCTTCCCATTAATGTTAGTATAGGAAATATAAGGAAAATTTGCAAAGTGAAATATAGTTACGTAGATGTTCTCCACTTCTTTTTTGCCTTGGTTTTTAAAAGAATATACGTAGTTATGTAACTACATACGGTAGGTACTACGTAAGTGCTCACATTGAATATTTGTTCACAACAGGTGAGGTAGAGTGCAAGTTTGTTATATTGCTCTAATGGCCAGGTGCATTGTACAAATTGGGTGCGCGTACTCTTAGTTATTATTGTCTTTTGTACTCACCGCCTTCAAAGTGACATTCCGTCCGTGATCGCTACTTTCAGTCGTTCGCGCTTTAGAAACCAATTCGTTCATACGGAAACATAGTCTTCTCTCACTTGGTTTGTAAATAGCTCTCTCTCTCTCTCTCTCTGTGTGTGTGTGTGACCATGATAGCGGTCAAACCGCCGGAGATATTAATTCCAAATTTTGTATTTAGGTGTATAATCTCCCTCTTGAGGTCTGATTAGTTTTTCAGTAAAATCGGTAGACCGTAAGTAGTAGTTTACTTCAGTGAAAACGTGAATTTTTCCAATATTTCGTCAATTACTAAGTTTAAAAAAATTTATAAAGAACTTATAAATGTACTCAAAATTAAATTTGAGAAGAATTTTATTAAAAAAGTTTTTTGAAAGTCCTACCGGAAATAGGTCTTTTACAGTTTTTTTGCGAATATTTCGCAACTTATGCTTTTTAGATAGGCATACTCGTAACGTACCTGTCTAAAAAGTATTTAGAATTTAATTTTCAATATCTTTTGTATAAAAAAAATTCAAAATTCCGACCGTAAGTATCACTTTCTTATCGAATAACGATTTTTTTGTAAATATGTCGTAAATTATGCATTTTATATATATTTGTCAAGAGTGCAAAAGTATTTAGAACTGGATTTCCAATGTTTTTTGTATAAATGAAATTTCAAAATTCAGACCGGATGTATCACTTTTACTCTTAGCGAGCAGCACTTTTTTCGAATATCTTGCAAAATATGCCTTCTATAGAAATTTATTAAGAGAATAGAAGTACTTAGAATAGGATTGTGAATAATTTTTGTATAAAAGAATATGGTATTATTTGGAAAGTTGGTTTCAATGTTGCTGCAATATCTCCTTTGAAGGTGTCATCGAAGGAAAAAGGCCCTACTATTATTATAATTCTTTTAACAACTAGTCCAGCCCACTCATTTGATTTTTGCTTGTGACGCAGGTTCCTCAACCGACTTCAATACCTGCAGTTTTGCCGGTTCACTATACTATTTAGACAAAACGTGGCCTCGTCCAAAATAAGAAACAGCGGGTGCAAACGTCCATTTGCTTGGCACAAATCCATTATAGTTCTACAAAACTATAGTCGCCCTTCGGGGTCGTTTTTATTGAGTTCCTGCACGAGATGCATTTATAGGAATACTATTTTTCTTTTCTCATAGTACGAAACGTATTCGGAAGATTCTCTGTTATACTTAACAAAATGTTCAGCTTCTAATCTTCACTATCTTTTGGACGTCCAGATTTTGCAATATTATCAGCAGTTTCTCGATATTTAGATTCAGTCTTACTAAATGTAGATTAGCTGATAGAATGATTTGAATGTTTTACATTAAACAAATTAGTATCATTAGTAATAGTAAGTTACTACTGTTTGTTCCTGACTGATTCTTGTTTTCTCATGTTTATATAGATAAAAACATTCAAAAAGTATTCGTAGATAATATATAAACTAGTTAAGACTTTTTAACAAGAATAATAGCATTGGGTAAATTCCGCTGTAGAATAACCGTCGACGAGAGGTTTAGATTAACTGGTAACCGTCAGTCTCGTGCAGGCAAGGAATAAGGTAAGACACAGAGGATAAAGAGATAGAAGCAATAAAAGAATTCTGTTTGGCAAATAGACGTATTTTAGTATTTTACAACAAGTTATTAATTGGACTTTGATACCCTCAGCTATGTTTTAATAACTCGGGATTGACAGTCAGGGGTATATTGCAGGACTGGACTTAAAGAAATAACGTAATTCGAAATTGAGCACAGTGATAGTGATGATATCACTATTGGGCACATTAATAGTACAACACTAACACTATTACACTATTAGACGCACTAACAGTGGTGACATCACTATTACTGTGCCCAATTTCGAATTACATTATTCATGTAAGTCCAGTCCTGCAATGTACTCCTGAGTGTTGATCCCAATAGTAAATAGGAGAAGGATTAGTCCTCCTCTTATTTACTGTTTAGTAAATGAACTATTTCCCTTTCCAGGAATAAATAGGTGTAATACAACAAATATGTCAATTATTCTAAAGACTGTTTTACTTCTGTAACCAAACCTAATGTATTAGGTATTAGTGAAATCCGCAAATTATGCTCTTGCTGAGGCTTGCAAGGGTAATTTCTCTTTAAAATACGAGAGTTTGTACAATAATCTCAAATCCGTAAAATATCTAGGAGTTTCTAAACCATATTTGAATTCTGCGTACCTTACAATAATAATTTTTAATTAACAGTTTCATATAGTTACGGACTAATTGTTCAAATATTCTAATGTTCTTAACACTTAAAAAGCTACAATTTAATCACTAACGCAAGTGAATCAACCCTACTTCATAATGTTATTATATTGTTTTGATATCTTTTACATGAAATAAGCTACACGACAAAATTCAAATCGATAATTTTTTTATTTCTTCGTTTGTTTCCTGTTTACAAGTTATCAATGGTGAGCACACTATCTGGGGCATCTAAATACATACATCTAGTGTTTAGCTGCGGATACATAATTATGAGCAACTGAGGTATATACGTATGGTCGACAGTCAAAAACTGGGCGACATTTACGGCGCATACATCGACACATCTTAATTTAATTAGGAATATCAAAATATTTGCAAACCTTTACATATCAAGTAAAATTATTCACTTTGCAATCAAATATTTGTTCTTTGGTTGACTTTTCAATTCTTGGAGACATGAAATCCTTCATTAATATAACATGCTTCCGATCTATCCCATTTTGGTAGTGAGTGACTTCCGTACGGCGGTTACCCACCGAAACACGTCCTTTCTATCTATGATGTTTATTGGCATAGGCTATTGCACATAGTAGGTCGCAATACCAACCCCTGAGGGACCGTTGCTCCAATTCACATTTTGTTATTGTCACTTAGCATGATTTCTGTTCGGTTGAAATACTCGTATGTTAGTAATACATAATGTTGTAATGTGTATCTCTAATTTATTTCTTTTAGCATTGAGCGCGTTATTGCATGCAAGGTCATGTCTGCACTTTACGAATCAAAATTTTCTTTTGGACAAGATACTAGTTTTTTTCTGTCATCAGCCTGTTCATCCTTTATTATATACTCGTATAACCTGCCCACTGTACTAAGCAAGCAGAACCGCTGAGGCGGAGTCCATTGATTTCCCCTTGCACAAAGGAAGAATAGTGACCTCTTTCTATGGTTCTAGAAATTTCTAATGCTTACTCACGTGATTAAAGATCTCGACTCTGATGTAAAGGATAGTTTCGATTGTTGTTTTCATGGTTTCAATGGTTAAGTGACTGGGTACTGGTGTCTTGCCAGGTTTTACCTTCGGCGCAGGCCTCAAAGGTTTCCCTTCCAATGTAGGCGGCACATTTTCAGCAGATGTATAACCACTTTTCTCTAAGCTGTCATGTCTATTGAAAACAATTCATCTGTTATCTTCATTGTTTGAATCATTGATATGTTGTAAAGTGTAGGGCGAGCTTTTCATACGGCGCATGATGATCCTAACCTAAACATTGGTTTACCGCGCCTAATACAATTTGCCATATTTTAAATTGCGTACGACGCGCGCGCTTTTTTATTAATCGAATTCATATACTATATACTTAAATTATACTAAATATTCCTTTAATCATAATTCCCTTACACCTTTTTAGAATAATTATTGTAAATATATGTCATATCCAATATTCAACATCAATTAGTCGTGGATTTCACTACCAGTTTAGCGTTTATTCAGAGTTTAATTTCTTGCGTGTATTTTCCTTATTTAGATCTTGTTCTTAATCTGCTATTTTTAAGTTTATTTCTATTAGCTATTTTTCATAACTACATTATCCATATTTAACGTTCATAGAATACTAGATTGTCATACCCTTTAATATGATGCTTTAACATGGTGAGAATATGTCTAGGAGTTAATTTTCTAATTATTCAGCTAAATTTGATTCTTCAAAACGAGGCTATAATTTTACTACGGCAATAAATTGAAATGGTATAGTAAACAAAAAATATGTTGCTTGAAGAAGAATGGAAATCGGTGTTAACACTTTCCAAAATTTATAAATAGGACATAAATACTTCGCGGGCTATAACATTTTTATATTACCTTCATGTTACGCCGTTAAACCCACGGCACGATGGAATAAACGACTTCTTTGATACGCAAATACAAATGTTGTAAATATGTATGTAGTACATTTATATCACATAATGAGTACATATTCTTTGCGAGTCAAATATATGGAAGATTACCTACTTAAATTTTATGCACGCCAAAATCTTTATGTGCATAACATTCTTGTCATTTTTTACTATATACCATTTATTAAATCGATTACACTCGAATTCCAATTTACCTCTACAAGTTCAGCAGGCCTAAATTTAATTGATTATTCGATTTTATAGTTTCCTATTTCTAAAATTCTATCTCCAACTGGAAATTTTTATGATTTCTAAACCTTTTTTATTAAAATTTTCTTCTTTGTTTTCGATTGCCTTTTCCATTTTTCTCAGGTACAGTGCTGTAATTAATAACTTATGTATCCTACATTTATCTCTCTAAGATTACCACTAATAATACATTTATTACCCAACAGAAATTTCGACCTCCATTTACAGGATAAATTACATATAGAAGTTTAAATAGTACATATGAGCAGTTGCTCCCTATAAACTAATAATAAATTGAAATTATAAAACATAAACAATATTGTCGAACATATCATCCTACAAAATAAGGAGTTAATTTAAAAATGGTCTACCGCACCTGGGTTCATCAACCTAAATGAAGCAATTAGGGAAAATATCTATTACATTTGCCACCATATGGCAGAGAGGCGCCCTTAAAAGCATCTTAGTTTTCGGTATGGGCATCGAAAAAGTGTCAGTGGAATGCATGGCCGTGGATGGCATCACGAAGTTTACTTGATACAATAGCACCGGCGAGTCCACCACATTGTTAATTAAGATACTGCTGATATATGTAGTAGGGATACCAAACAGTGGTTTCGTATTCTAATCTACTCCTAACAAAGACAAAATAAATAAATTTAAGAGTCAAGTGACTAGTGAAATCCTTGCAGAGGTAACCCAAAATTCTTGTGAATGGTATTACAAGCTCCATATAATGGGTGGGGCAGAAAAACCTATCCGATTTCAAATCCCTTTTTCTCAGGAGAGGGAACAGGTAGAGTAGTGGGGTAAAAACCGTTAGAAGGCCGGTTTTATGCCATTTGTCAGTAGTCAACATGCCTTGGTCTGGTGAACATCGCGCGTTTGTTATTGAGCGGTTTATCGAAAACGGCGGTTCGATAATTGCTACACAACGTGCGTTTCGAATTCATTTCGGACTCGGGCGTCATGATCCTGTTCCACATCACGCTACGATTAAAGTGTGGGTGTCAAATTTTCGACAGACGGGATCAGCATTGAAAAAGAAGTCGCCTGGGCGTCCCAGGACAGCAACAGGACCTGAAAACGTGGCCAATGTGCGAGCCGCGATTGAACATTCCCCGCGTCGTTCGGCGCGAAAACATTCGCTCGCTTTGGCGATTTCCAACCGCAGTATTCGGCGAATTTTGCACCGGGACCTCAAAATGCATCCCTACAAAATGGTTGTTGCACAGGAATTAAGTGAAAGGGATTTTGAAACCCGTACGAACCTTTGTCGCGATCTCCGAGAACTCCCAAACGACGATGTTGTGCTCTTCACGGACGAAGCCCATTTTCACCTTTGTGGCGCCGTAAACAGGCAAAATTTTCGATATTGGAGTGACGAAAATCCTCGGGAAATCCATCAGGAACCCCTCCATAGCCCAAAAGTGACTGTGTGGTGTGCTCTTTCCCGCCTAGGCGTCTGGGGGCCTTTCTTTTTTGAAGAAAATGGGCAAACCGTAACGGTCAACAGCGAGCTCTATTGTTTCATGCTGGAAAATTTTCTTCGACCCAAAATGGAAGAAATTGGCGTGGAAAATGTGTGGTTTCAACAGGATGGTGCAACCGCCCACACATCGCGACGATCAATGGACATTCTCAGGGAAATGTTTCCCGGGCGCCTCATTTCTCTGAGAGGTGATCTTGGCTGGCCGCCGCGCTCACCGGATCTCAATCCATGTGACTTCTTCCTTTGGGGTTACCTCAAATCGAAGGTATTCCAGCATCGACCAAGGACCCTTCTTGCTTTACGAAGGGAAATTGCTCGGGCAATTGAAGAAATTCCTGTGGAAATGACGGTGAAAGTCATGGAAAGCTACCGCGAGCGCCTAAATCAGTGTATCCGCTCCCAAGGACGACATTTAAGTGATGTGCTTTTCAAAACTTAAATTTAAAAATGGCATAACATTTGCGATATGTTAATAAAAAATTTTTTTTGTCAAGTTGACTGGTTTTAATTTTATAACGTTTTGAAATCGGATAGGTTTTTCTGCCCCACCCTGTATATAGTCCGATAATTGAAGAGCTGAGTCAAATAAAACACCCAGGTCTTTAAATTGTTGTTTACCTTGTACAAGAAGAGTGTAGGAGTTGATCTTACTAGATGTAAGAACAGTGGCGGCGGAGGGCAATGGGGCACTGCCCTCCCCCCCCCCGTGACAAATTTCTTTTAACAGATAAATTAATTATAAATACCTAATTTGTATGTAATTTTTCTGATTTGTTTGATAACAAATAATATGTTTTCGGAATTAACAGTCCGTCTTTTCAGCGCGTTTAAAAATCGCTGTCTGACGTACGCTTCGGGACATCTCACGCGACTGCCCCGTGAGGCCCCGTCTGTATTGGAAATCGAGCGATGAAACTGGCGCGTTTGTAATTGTGGAATAATAAAGTTGATGATAAATGACGAACTTGTAAAGTAAAGTATGTAAATAAATGTGTATAGTTGTATAAAAAACACACGTGTTTATTTTCTTATCTATTTAAACAGAGCATAAGTTAATCAAAATAGAAAGTATAGCTATCTTAAAAAAATGAGGTGTGGCCACCGCACGACTTTCTTATACGTATGAAAGTGTTACTTCCGGTCCGAATTTTGAAATTTCATTTATACAAAAAATATTCCAAATCCAACTCTAAATACTTTTGTACTCTTGATAAATATATATAGAATGCATAATTTACGACATATTTGCAAAAAAATCGCTATTCGATAAGAGTAAAAGTGGTACTTCCGGTCTGAATTTTGAAATTTTTTTTATACAAAAGATATTGGAAATTAAGTTCTAAATACTTTTATATTCGTAGCGTACCTGTCTAAGAAGCATGACTTGCAAAATATTTGCAAGAAACTGATTTTCGATAAGAATAAAAGACCTACTTCCGGTTGGAATTTCGAAAAACTTTCTAAATAAAATTATTCTCAATTTTAATTTTAAGTATAGATGAATTCTTTATAAATTTGTTTAAACTTAGTAGTTGACGAAATATTCGCAAAATTCGATTTTTTCACTGAAGTAAACTACTACTTCCGGTCTGCCGATTTTGCTCAAAATCTAATCAGTTCTCAAGAGGGAGATTATATTCGTAAATACAAAATTTGGAATTGATATCTACAGCGGTTTGACCGCTATCGTGGTCTCACACAGACAGACAGACACACAGACATTTTTTAAAAACCACTTTTTTGGTATCAGGGGACCTCAAAACGTGGACATCTGCAAAAATCTCGAGGTCGAAAATTTTCATCATCACAATACTTCCTTATACTACGTATAAGAAAGTAATAGGACCCCCGACGAATATCCATTTGTTCTGGCCGACGATTCACTAGATTTAGCACTTCCATCACTAAATTCCACTAATTTAGTCAACGTTAGTTGAAGTTTAAATCAAACTTGTAAACGTCTGACAGCTGTTAGTTCTGAAGAGTAACGCAGGGCAGCATGGAATTGCATTCGCGATTACCGGATGGGATGCGTTCGTCGATATGGAGGGCCCTTATAGTGCTCTGTACTTTGTTTGCATGGTTCAGCCGAATATTCGCTGCGACCGCTTTTAACATAACTTCCCTAATAGCGAGATAGTAAGTACAGCTAAAAGCTAATAGCAACAAGACGTGCATTACAAAGGATTGAATTTTTCTTTAAGCATGATTGCTTTTTCATGCATGTCTGCACGAAATGGCCTGTCTGATATTTGAGTATAGATTATAAAAGCACTATTTTATTTTAGAGTTTCTTTTTGTTTTACCTATTAAAGATTGGAAATAAATAAATGGCTCAGTATTAAATGCAAACCCAATGTATGTACATATTCCCAGCATTTTAATCAGTCGCTCAGTAAGAATAGTAGGTGCTCGGTAAAAGCACAAAACACTCAGTATAGGTAATCACTTAAAGCTTATTATGAAAATCCAACCCAGACCAGTTGAATATAATTATTTATATAGAAGCATGAAAAATAAAAAAGAATTAGTAAAAAAATATAGGTATCTAATATAAAAACAATGTGGTAGTCTTGAATAGATCAAATCTAAAACAATAACACAGTATGTACTCGTATTAGTATTACTTAATGGAAAGTAGTACCATTGATTTAATATTTTGGCTCTCTAGAAAGCCGTGAAATTATTTCCTCTCAAATTTTAAAGGATAATAATATTTGATCATATGGTCCCCCGTTGATTGAAGGAATATATAAAGATGCGCAACGCTATAGGAAAATTGCGTGTCTTTCCGTTAAGTCGTCCCGCAACCCCTTGTCGAGAAACATCATCGCTGTCTCGGGATGTTTCGAATCTCGAACCCAAACGACTGATGCAGTCGCTATAGATCTCGGATCCAGTTTTGGCTACGCTCAGTGCTATGTAGTGGCGCATCTTTATGTATTCCTTCAATCAACGGTACCCAATATAATTTACCTATTGTATTAATAAGGCCGGATTTGATTTGGATGGTCAAACCTCGTTCTTTTCAAATTTATTTCATTTGATTTTTCCAACTTGTTCTTGTCGACTTGGTAGCATCTTAATTCTATAAATACGTATGATTACCACCGTTGTTTCTTAAAATAATCGTTTTCACTTTTTTGCTCAATGATATGATGTGGTCCACAAGTTCAAATTTACAACTGGCTCCAAATGGAAGACTTTTGTGCTTGTATTATAACCAATTGACCAACTAATATATCCCTCTAGAATGATTACATACCGAGATGGTAAAAGATTTAGGATTTTCACATCTTTTGTTACACGATTGAAAGCCTCTATAGCAGTATTAGTACTTGAACTGAACTTCATCACCTTTGAACCAGTTTCTATTTATATTCGGGCCATTCCCGTTGAAAGTATTTCGTAATTGCTTGATATTCCCCATCCTACTTGGAGAAAAAAAAGCCATAAACAAAGCCTTATCGAAAACGTCTTTGTTTTCGTTGAGGTGCAGAAAATCATTACCTTATAATATTTTTATTATATTTTATTTTGGTTATGATTTGTTTTGACAATTTCTTTTCACTTGTGCCCAGTACATCCTGATTTTTGCCTCTACAACAAAAACATTCTTACAAGCATTTTTAGTGCTACACTAAGCACTTTTGGATTGATCGTCTCCCTAAATATTTTCTCACTTTTTAGGATATTGAATAAAAATGTGAAATCTTTAATTTGCTCGTTGGTATAAACTGCTAACCCAAAAATGTGAAATTTTCAGGTTCTGTCTGTTATTCCTAATACTAAAATTGGGAAATCTTGCCAAACTATTTTTAGGTAGCATCAGCGTGAACGTAATGAGCATTGATTGACAATTGTAACAATGTTTTGGATGACAGAGAATCGGAAACAGGGAGTTTCTTCGTATAATATGTGATAGGATACTATATAAAGTTCATCGTCATCTTGTGGCACTTGTGAGTTATCAATACAAAATTTTAGTCCTCCAAACTAATCAGAGCAGGTTTATATTTGGATTTGCTTATTGTAGGTAAATAATTATCTAAATCATACTTGTTTGGTAAAGTCAATTGTTTTTTTACTAAAATTTTCATATTTTTTTGATTTTATTTTTGAATCAAAATAAGAAGTATTTTTAACCTCAGATTTTACTACTTCGCTCATAATAACTGCTGCAGCTTTGGTAGCAATTTCGTTGCAAATATGAGCAGGTTGTGATCTGGATAAAATAACCTCACTGCTTGTTGAGGGATAATGCAAATACATCGGCTTTGTACATACATACATATCTGACCCTTTTACACCGATATATTTCATTAACCTTACCTTCTGAGCCTGTATTCTTGTAATGAAAGCTCTAGATGTTTTGCATGTTTGCACTTTCATGCTCAGCTGCAATCGATAAACATACAAAGTTATTACTAATACAATGAAAAAAAGAGATCTGTTTTTAAGTTAGGTAGTAGCGTTTCAGTATTGGACCTGATAGTTATAATGACCAAATTCAAATTAAAATAAAAAGACTAGCTATTCCTTACCTTAATATCTTTAAATACTAAGCAGTTTATTACAAGAAAGCACGATAGACAACACAGGTATCGTAACAGCGGCCAATTTCATGCGAGAATGTGGGCACGCAAGTGTAGCGATGGTGTGAGCGAGAGAACGTGTGAAGGATGCATGATAGAGGCGAGTCACGCCCGAGTTATTCCCGCGCTAAGTCTGTTTAGATGAGGCTGGAACGTGTGTTTTTATCGCAATATTCGCAATTAGAATTGTTAGGCATTGGAATACGATTATAAGAGTGAAGTGTAAAGTGGAGTAATTTGTTACTTTTTGGTTCAAAATGGTAAACAAATGTTTTGTTCCTGGCTGCCAAAGTGGATATGGCTCTGATCAAGAACAGTATTCTATTTTTCGTGTGCCAGCGTCAAAAGTTGAGGAATGGAGACGCAAAATTCCACGAAAGGACAGGCAGTTAACTGTTAAGGATTTTATTTGCGAAAAACATTTTCAAAAAGAATTTATTGTAAGAGAAGTTACCACTGCTTGCTATTCGGTACGTATATTAAATACAGTAGATATTTATTTATTTGTTCATTTATAAAGGCAATTGAGTAGATCTAATAAAAAAAACTTCTAGTATCCACTGGGGAAACCACGACTAACAAATGATGCTCTTCCGACCATTTTCCCCAATTGGCCAAAGTATATTTCGCGGCCAATAACTAAAAGGCGAATTTTGCAGAGAACAGACAGCACTCCTGCTAAAAAAAATAGAAAATCCATGTCCACTATATCCACAAATAGTGAAGACATGATGTCTGCCTTTGCAGACAATAATAATCAATGTAAGTTTCAAAATCACTTACAGTAGGTACTCCCATTTATTTTATATTATACCTAAATGCGTACTAATATACCTACATAAGGTAGTACATGTTTTTGCTATATTTCTCACTTTACTTTTTAGGTAGTACAATTGATATATTTTTATTTCTATTTTTTCCAATAGCAGTAAAAGCATTTATTACTTTTTATGTAGGTACATCATCAGACATTAATTTTAAAATAATTTTAATCATGTGATTAACGCATATAGGTGACGAGGGAAATTTACTAAGAAGAGTATTTTTACAAGTATGGGCAGCACCTAAGTCTGTAATACTTCCATCTCCTTCGTGGGCTATACACTGCATTGTATCCAGAGATCAGAATAAGATTTCTATATCTGAAATGGTCGACAATAATGAAGGTGATGAGTTGATCTTGAGTAAAAAACTCGTGTTAACAGAAACTTCTGTAAAAATTTATATTTTTGAACATTTAATTGAAGAAAAAAATAATTTATATAATGTAAGTCTATTACCCTTATGTTATGGTGGACTGAATATGAAGAATGCACCAATAAATTTTTCAAATCCAGCATATGTCAAAGACCACGTTTTAAATGTGTGGCGACATATTAAATGCTCATATTATTTGGTAACTGATGACAATAGTGATTCCGGCAAAAATATAAACAAAATTAATAAATGCAATTGTTGTAAAAAGGCTAAGAAATCAGCATACTATTTCAGAAATAAGATCAGATGCAGAAAGGGAACCAAAATTTCAAAAATGCAAGTATTCCGGAACCAAATGAGAAATATTCGAAGAAGAGAAAAGAGACTTAAATTAAAAAATAAATTAATTATTCGAGAATTAAAAGATGTACGGGAGAAAATTAGAAGCATGAGTGAACAAGATATCTTTCAAAAAATCGAAGATATTGGAAATTTACCATCATCACAAAAATTACTAATAAAGGAATGTGTTAAAATTTGTAAATATAATCGCAAAACAAGCAGACGTTATACATCTGATTGGTTACTGTTGTGTTTACTTTTGCATATTCGTAATCCCGCTAGTTACAAATTTTTAAGAAATCATGATGTGCTGCCTCTTCCATCTCCATCGACTGTGAAGAAATACTTGGCAAGAATCAATTTAAAATGTGGTCTTGATGACCAGTTTTTTGAAGCATTGAAGTTAAAAATGAATAAACAGGGTGAATATATGCGAAATGGCATTTTAATATTCGACGAAATGCAAGTCCGAGAATCGGTTAATCTAAATGTAAAAAACATGAAGCTTACAGGAGTTCAGGATTTTGGTGATAATAATACCTATACCGCTAAAACCACCGACAAACGCGCCAATCATGCCTTAGTTTTTATGTATTCCTCACTGGGTGAGAATTTCTGCCAACCCGTTGCTGTTTATGCAGCTAAAGGAGCTACTAAAGGATCTTGTTTGGCTCAGTTGGTTTTAGCGGTAATTAGAAAATTGGAAAAATCAGGTCTCAAAATACATGGAATAGTTTGTGACGGAGCAACTTCTAATAGGAAAATGTGGTCTGAATTTGGCGTTTCCGGGGAAATTGAAAATCCAGTTAACAAAGTACTACATCCTTTCGACGATTCCAGATATCTTTACTTCTTTTCAGATGCTCCCCCACCTGATCAAATGTTTAAGAAATAGGATCCTAGAAAAAAAAGTCTCTCCATGTAAGTGAAATTGTGTTAAGGGGCAATAATTTTCAAGTTAACTGTTTTTCGTTTGTTAAAGACACCAGAAGGCCCCATATACTGGGCATATTACAACACTTTATTCAGTTTAGATAATGAGTTGCCAAATCACTTACGTGTATGCCCAAAATTGACACAAATGCATATTAAACCATCAAACTTGTTAAAAATGCGGGTCAAATTGGCTACTCAAGTTTGTGTTTTTTAAAATTTGAATTCTGAATGTTAATTAATAATTTTTAGATATTTAGTAATTCTGTGGCAGACGGTCTGACATATTATAAAGACAAGTGTGCATCTTTAATTAACTGTGACAACACGATTAAGTTTACTAGACGTATAAATGATTTATTTGATACACTAAATAGGAAATATCCTGCAGAAGGAATTCGCCAAAACAGTAGCGATTTTCTGGTGATATCCACTGATCTATCTTATCCATCACCATTGTGTCACAAATGAACTTCTGATTTCAGAGTTTAAATGATAATTTAGCATATCTTGATAAGTGGGAACAAATGGTTATAGACGGAAAAATTAACAAAGAACAATTCTTAAGTAAGTCAACAGCAGAGGGCTTTCGTGTTACAATTCTTTCAACAATAGAGCTGTCGAAGTATTTATTAACGAAATGTGGATTTAAGTACATTTTAACAAACAAAATGAATCAAGATCCCTTAGAAGTAAGTACGGTTTCTAAATACATATTACTCCTATAAAAAAAATAATTTTTGCATGAGTTATTGCTAAAAGTAATTTTTGATGTAGCATGGATGTAGTTTACCTTACTGGTGCTTACTGCTAATCACACAGAATGTGTTTTCGTTCCAGAAAAGTGGGTTTTTATTTTTTGTATAGTAGCGAAATTAGAAAATTAATATTGATTTTAGCGATTTTTTGGCACCATACGTCAAGCTGGAGGAGCTAATGATCACCCTACTTTTAACACCTTTCTGCAGTTGTATCGAATGTTATCGGCATATAAATTACTGAAACCTCCAGCTTCCGGCAACTGTTCTGTTCTTGATCAAAATAATTCTCCAGATACATTAAACTTCGAAAATTTTAAGATATTATATGCTCCTTCTGATCGCCGGAACGCTCATATTGAGAAAATTAAATCTAAAATTGATTCATTAATAACGAATGAGGAGGAATATATTGAACACTTTGAAGTAGATTCAGCGATCCAGGAAACAACAGACTGTCTAATATATTACTTGACTGGCTTTATTTGTAAAAAATTATTTAAAATTTCAGACTGTGAAATTTGTAAAGGGCACTTGTATCATACAATGCCAGACAACTCTGC